>VZQC01007611.1:4897101-5129219 GCA_009823505.1 Rhizomys pruinosus
ACACACACACACACACACACACACACACACACACACACATGCACACATTTATGTAAATTATTTTACTCTGGGATTGGAAAGATGGCTTGGTGGTTAAGAGCACTGGCTGCTCTTGCAGAGAACCTGGGTTAGTTCCCAGCACCCACGTAGCAGCTAAAAACCGTCTATAACTCCAGTTCCATCTGATCAGATACCTTCTTCTGGCCTTTGTGGGTATTGCATGTATCTATTGCATTTAGATACGTGCAACAAATTCCTATACACATAAACGGTAATAAATTAATATTAAAAATAAATTATCATAGTATCCCTTAAATATATAAAATTGTACATATCAATTAAAAGTATACAAAAAGAAAATGTTGACATTGACAAATGCAAATTTCAAGTCAAATCTCAACATAACAGTCTCCTTAGCATATTTCATATTATCTTACAATTAATCAGGTTAATTAGTATTGAATAGCCAGGTGAGATAACAGTCAATCTAGGAATACATAATTTTTCAAGCAATGCTAATATTTTATGAACAGTGGCAGAACCATGTTCCCTGAGCTTGTGAAGCATGCCTTTTGTGTTGCCTCATAAATGATTGTCAGTCTTCAGTGCACAGGTGGGTTTTGTGAATGCTTGTTAAAACAGAGACTGCTATGCTCCAAGATTTTTCTGATTCTATACATCTTGGATAAAGATAGAAAAACTGCATTTCTAACAAGTTCTCAGTGGACACATGCTACTGATGCCAACGCCGTAGTGTGAGAGCTTCTGCACTAAATTATATACACACAATATATGTTCCTTTTGAGTGCTCTGCAGATGCTCCTAAGGCTTTCTCTAAGATCTACAACACTCCACAGTACTGGGCGCCTCTCTGTGGCATTCTGCCTGCACCTCTTTCTTCTTGTCCCCCTTGGCCTGAGACCCAGAAGTGTCTGATCTTCTACCAGAATTCATTAAGTTCTGAGTTTGTGTGGGACACTACCTCTTGTCAGTACCAATTCTTGATAACGTTGCTAAAGCATAGTCAGCTGCATGTTTGACTTCTTTACAGCATGACGAGCAAGCACTTTCTCTTGCACATTGCACATAAGCATGTATAACTTCTTCTCATTGGAATCCTAAGTGTCTTCTTCCACACAAAAGCTCAGTTTTCAGTTGAAGTGAGATTCACAGATTTCATAATTCCTACCAAGTCAGAAGAAGCAAACAGAAAGGTATGAATCAGGTAAGGTATAACTGAGGCAAGAAAAGAGTTGTGTTTGATAAATTTAGCCTCCAGGCATTCCATCAGTTTAGAATGTACCCTACAAACAAACAAAACAACAACTCTCAAAAAGAATTCAGATATCCAGACAAACAAAAGGGCACATACAGAATTTATGAGTGTCTATTTTTTAGGTCAATTTAGCATGTACCCTGAGGATTTTTCTTCCTTATGTATTTTTATTGAATTTTTGTGTATTTCATAAACTTTCATCACATTTTAACCCTCTCTATCTACGCACCCTTTAGCTGTCCCCCATCTGACTTCCTACATTCTGTCATACACATGAAGGATGTTGAGTCATGTTTGTGTACCAAGATGTCCCTTGGTATGAGTTCATTCCCTGGAGCCTTTTCAGTCTATCAGAACTCCCTTAAAAGACCAACTCTCCCTTGCCCAGCAGCAATCAGCTGACAGTATTTTCTCAGCTAAGAATGGGGCCTCCTGCCTGTTTCCCTGGTTCTATCCTGGGTTTTTCTCTGGTTTGAGTGGGCATGGGTCATGTGTATAATGTGCCCATTGCCCATTAAGTCCATATGAGCAAGTTCCCAGCCAGCTGCAAAACTGTTCCCTCATAATCATCCACCATTCCTGTCTCTTACAATCTTTCTTCCCCCTCTTTCAACAGGGCACCTGACCCTAGGTGGGTGAAATTTAATTTAGGAATCCTAGAGGATTTTTATCTAACTTTTGAGGAGTACTGGTGTTCTTTGTATGAATGTATTGTCTGCATGGAGGTTTGTGCACGTGTGTCGTGCAATGCCATGGTGTTCTTTGATTTTTTGAAGAAACAAACCATGAGAAGCTTAAACACTGATCAGTGTCCTTTCTCCTCCAACCCCAAACTCCCACACTACATCTCAATAAAAAAGGAGACAAGCATCTTAAAATCTTTTGATGCTGAACTTCAATCCTCCTTCTCATTAGCCATAAGTAATAGCCAGCTTGATGAGGACGTGTAGCTGATTAATAAAATGACTACACATCCTGTCTTCCTAATTCCCTCACAGATCCTACTCGCTTTTCTTTCTTCATCATCAGTGAAAACCCAAGAAGAGAGTTAGTTGCTAAGAAATACTTGAGTATACTTACATAGTTTTAATATTGATAAAGCTTGACTTTGCTATTGTGTTTTACAGGGGCTAATAGTTTCTATCCTCCTAAGGTTTGAATCGGAAGTACTGCAGGTAGGTTCATGTTTTGAGGGTTTGATTGACAGCTGATAGGCTTTTGAGAAGTGATTGGCTCAGGCACAATTAATGGATAAATCTGTTAATGGGCTTAATATGTGATGACGTTATTGGGAGCTGTTGAAGATCAGGATGTGAGATAGAGTTGGGCAAACTACTTCACTTAGACTAACCCTGTTTGAGGGGATTTATCATTTTTAAGATTATTTTAATTTTATGCATATGAGTATTTAGCTTGAATGTATGTAAGTGTGCCATGAGTGTGAAATGCCCTTGGAAGCCAGAAAAGGGCTTTTAGATCCCCTGGAACTGGTTGTTAGCTGTGCTGGGAATAGAACCCAGGTCCTCTGCAGCCCCCTGTTAAGGGCAATATCTTGCCCTGGACCCTTCCAGTAGTCTTCTCTGCTTCACTCTGTAAGGCCAGCTGCTCCACTAGGATCCCCTGCCACGTGATGGCCATGTCTCTCCTCCTCTGTCCCCTCACCATCCTGGTTGAGAGAAACTTCTAAAACCAGGAGTGAAAATCTTTCTTCCCTTCTGTTAGCACAGCAACAATGAAACTAATATACATGTAAAAGTATAAAGTATTAATTCCTAGAATTCTGATTAGGTCATTCCTAAGCACAATTCTTAGTTATGAGAATAGAAAATGTAGTTTTATAGGGCAGTTCTCATTCTGAATGAATACTCGCAGCCACTTGTGTTGTCTTCAGCAGCACAAAATAAAACACGCTATCACATAATGAATGGAAAACTTAAAAACAAGTTTCTTTGCTTCCTCAACTAACATAATTTCAAGATCTTTTCCAACCTTCAATAAGACCGGGATAGTTTAGAAATATTGGCCTTCCTTTGTGATTAAAATTTGACTGGCTTTATCACTTCATTGTCTATTTGTTCATTTAAAAGTTAAAGGAAGGAGATCTCCCGAGCCCAGCGGCAGGAAGAGGGGAAGATAGGTAGGAACTGGGTGCCTTGGCGAGCTGATTGCTGATCGTTTGGTCCTGCTGTCTTTGGTTTGATTGGCCTTTGTGGCTGTGAGGTTGGAGTTATCCCCCCAGCTGGGATTAAAGGTGTGGTCTTTGGCTTGATTAGATCTAGTGGCTGTGGGGGCGGAGTTATCCTCCCAGCCGGTATTAAAGGCACGCTTGTGTGACTCTTGAGATTTGAGATCTCTTGAGCCCAGCGGCAGGTGCCGGGGCGCGGGCTGAAGAGCCCCCCCCCCCCCGCCAACTGAGATTACGAAGAAGGATCTGAAGGAGGCAAGCAAAGCACGCCTTCAACACAGTGAAGAGGCATTCAGGACTCACATTGGAATACAGGCAAGGAGAAGCCCATATGCCAGGATCACGAAGAAGAGACTACACTGGAAAGGTGCAGGATAATCCCACGCCAAGCTTTACCAACCCTATGGATGACTCCTGCAGTGGGATCCCCCCGGGGATGCCCCAGGACACAGACATCAGAAACACAATTGGGAACATACTTAAAGAACTACAAGATCATAAAGAACAAATTAAAGAACTAAGAAAAGAGAATGAGGACCGAGAGAGAGAGAATGACAAGCTCCGGAAGGAAGTAGAAACACTGAAAAGATCCCATGCTGAAAAAGAAAAAGAAACCAACCAGCAAACAAAAGAGCTACAAAAAGAGATCGAGAAGCTCCAAAAAGAAATAGAAACACTAAAGAAATCAGAAGAGGAAATGAAAAAGGAAATCAAACACTCATCCATTCAAGAGGAAAGGAATGAAAAAAGCCTCAGAAGCAGAATGGAGGAAGCAGAACAAAGAATATCAGACCTGGAGGACAACACAGAACAACTAAAAACCTCAAGGAAAGATTATGAAAAATTTAAAAATACACAAAAATGGAACAACCAGGAGCTGTGGGACACTATGAAAAGATCAAACCTCCGCATCATAGGAATAGAGGAAGGAGAAGAATCC
This sequence comes from Rhizomys pruinosus, assembly GCA_009823505.1. NCBI lineage: Eukaryota > Metazoa > Chordata > Mammalia > Rodentia > Spalacidae > Rhizomys > Rhizomys pruinosus. The sequence continues at coordinate 4,901,503 of VZQC01007611.1, forward strand.
CAAGAGAAAGGTATTGATCAGATCTTCAACAGAATAATAGATGAAAACTTCCCCAAACTAAAAAAGGACAAACCAATACCAATACAAGAAGCACATAGAACTCCAAACAGACAAGATCAGAAAAGAAATTCTCCACGCCACATCATAGTTAAAATGCTGGACACCCAAAACAAAGAGAAAATTCTTAAAGCGACAAGAGAAAAACAACAAGTGACCTATAAGGGGAAACCTATCAGAATAACAACGGACTTCTCACAGCAAACGATGAAGGCAAGAAGAACCTGGAGCAAAGCATTCCCAGTGTTGAGGGACAATGGATGCCAGCCCAGGTTACTATACCCAGCAAAAATGTCAATCATAGTGGAAGGAGAGAGGAAAATCTTCCATGACATAAACAACTTGAAAGAATACATGTCCGGAAAACCAACCCTTCAGAGAATACTTGAAGCAATCCAAAGAACAGAAGAAAGGAGCAACCAACCCCAGGCAACTAGAAGGAGAAATCAATAAAAGCATAACTGCAGAAGTAGAAACCTAAATCAAAACCGCAGATGGATAATAAGGCAAAAGGAAGCAACACAAACCTATCAGTCATAACCTTAAATATTAATGGACTAAATTCCCCAATCAAAAGACATAGACTGGGAGACTGGATTAGGAAACAGAATCCATCGATATGCTGTCTGCAAGAAACACATCTTACCTTCAAGGACAGGCACCACCTTAAAGTGAAGGGATGGAAAAAAATATTCCAAGCAAATGGTACCAAAAAGAAAGCAGGTGTTGCTATTTTAATATCGGATAAAATAGACTTCAAAGTAAAAGAAATCAGAAGAGACAAAGAAGGCCATTACATTTTCATCAAAGGAACAATCCACCAAGAAGATTTCACAATTATGAATATATATGCCCCAAATTCTGGTGCACCAAACTTTATAAAGACAATTCTCCAGGACCACAAGTCACAGACTAACCCCAGCACACTCATAGTGGGAGATTTCAATACCCCACTGAGTCCTTTGGATAGGTCAACAGGACAAAAAATAAACAGAGAGACATCTGAACTGAACGATATGATACACCAAATGGACCTCATAGACCTCTACCGAACATTCCATCCTAATACCAGAGAATACACTTTCTACTCAGCACCCCACGGAACATTCTCCAAAATCGACCACATCCTGGGACACAGAAGAAACCTCTACAAATACAAAAAGATTGAAATAATTTCATGCATCCTGTCAGACCACAGTGCAATGAAGCTCAACATCAACACCAGGACAAGCCCTCCTGCCTACAAGAACACATGGAGACTAAACAACACACTCTTGAATAATGAATGGGTCAAGGAAGAGATAAAGAAAGAAATAAAAACATTCCTGGAACTGAATGACAATGACAATACAACACAACAAAACTTATGGGATACCTTAAAAGCAGTCCTAAGAGGGAAATTTATAGCCCTGGGTGCCTACATTAGAAAAACAGAAAGAGCACAAGTGAATGATCTAACACTACAGCTAAAAGCACTTGAGAGGCAACAACAGATGAACCCTAAACGCAACAGACAGGAAGAAATAACAAAAATCAGAGCAGAAATCAATGAAATAGAAACAAAGAAAACAATACAAAAAATCAATGAAGCCAAAAGTTGGTTCTTTGAAAGAATAAACAAGATAGACAGACCTCTAGCCCAGTTAACAAAAAGAAAGAAGGAACAACTCCAAATCAATACAATCTGTGATGAAAAGGGAAATATCACAACGGACAAGGAAAAGATCAAGAAAATTATATGGGAATATTACAAGAACCTATATTCTACCAAGTTTGAAAATCTAGAAGAAATGGATGAATATCTGAAATCTTGGGAATCACCAAAGCTTGGCCAAGAGGAGACCAGCAGCTTAAACAGACCCATAACATATGAAGAAATAGAGGATGTAGTAAGAAGCCTCCCAACTAAAAAAAGCCCAGGCCCAGACGGTTTCACAGCAGAATTCTATAAAACATTTCAAAAAGACCTACAACCATTATTTCTGAAACTGTTTAGAAGTATACAATCAGAGGGAATTCTCCCAAATTCCTTCTATGAAGCCAACATCACTCTATTACCAAAACCAGGCAAAGATCCAACTAAAAAGGAGAATTATAGACCCATCTCCCTCATGAACACAGATGCCAAAATTCTAAACAGAATACTGGCAAATCGCATACAGACCCACATCAAGAAGATCATCCATCATGACCAAGTTGGATTCATACCAGAGATGCAGGGATGGTTCAACATACGAAAATCAATAAACATCATCAAACACATAAACGGAATCAAAGACAAAAACCACACCATCATCTCAATTGATGCTGAAAAAGCCTTTGACAAAATCCAGCATCCCTTCATGCTTAAAGTCCTAGAAGGAATTGGATTGGAGGGATCATTCCTCAATGTAATCAAAGCCATATACAGGAAACCCACAGCCAATATCATCCTAAATGGGGAAATGACGGAAACATTCCCTTTAAAGGTAGGAACTCGGCAAGGCTGCCCCCTATCACCACTCCTCTTCAATATAGTGCTTGAAACACTTGCTAGAGCAATAAGGCAAGAAAAGGATATTAAAGGAGTACTAATTGGAAAAGAGGAAGTCAAACTATCCCTATTTGCTGATGATATGATTGTTTACTTAAGAGATGCAAAAAACTCCACCAGAAAACTCCTAGAAACGATTAACAGCTTCAGCAAAGTGGCAGGATACAAAATTAACCTTAGAAAATCAATGGCCTTTCTTTACACCAAGAACAAGCAACTGGAGAAAGAATTCAAAGAGACCTTCCCACTCACAATAGCCTCAAAAACAATAAGATACCTAGGAACAAACCTAACCAAAGACACCAAAGACCTCTACAACAAAAATTTTAAACCCTTAAAGAAAGAAATTGAAGAAGACCTCAGAAGATGGAAAAACCTCCCATGCTCATGGATTGGGAAAATTAACATTGTAAAAATGTCCATTTTACCAAAACTCTTGTATAGATTTAATGCAATCCCAATCAAAATCCCCAAGAGTTTCTTCACAGGCTTGGAAACAAAAGTTCTTAAATTCATTTGGAGAAACAAAAGACCCCGAATAGCCAAATCAATCCTGAGTGAAAAGAGCTACACAGGAGGGATCTCTATACCAGATTTTAAACTATACTACAGGGCTATAGTCATAAAAACAGCCTGGTACTGGCACAAAAACAGACCTGTTGACCAATGGAACAAAACCGAAGATCCAAATCTGAGCACATACAATTTCAGCCATCTCATATTTGACAAGGGGGCCAAGAAACCACAATGGAGAAAAGACAGCATCTTCAGCAAGTGGTGTTGGCAAAACTGGATCACCACTTGTAGAAGAATGAAATTAAACCCCTACCTCTCGCCCTGTACAAAAGTCAACTCCAGATGGATTAAAGACCTCAACGTGAAACCCCAAACTCTGAAGGTGATAGAAGAAAAAGTTGGCAGCAGACTACAAGACATAGGCGTAGGAAAAGACTTCCTAAATCAGACAGCAGCTGCACAAGAATTAAGGTCGACAATTGACAAATGGGACCTCATCAAACTCAAAAGCTTCTGTACATCAAAAGAAACAATCAAGGAAGTGAAGAGAAATCCCACAGAGTGGGAGGAAACCTTCACTGCAGATACATCTGACAAAGCATTGATTTCCAGAATATATAAACTACTCAAAAAACAAAGAAAAAAGAAAACAAACGACCCGCTCAATAGATGGAGCAAAGAACTGAACAGAGACTTCACAAGCGAGGAATTAGAGATGTCTGAGAAACACCTCAAGAACTGCTCAACATCACTAATCATTAAGGAAATGCAAATCAAAACCACTTTAAGATATCATCTTACTCCAGTAAGACTGGCTAGGATCAAGAAAACAAATGATACCAAGTGCTGGAGAGGTTGTGGGGAAAGGGGAACACTCATCCACTGCTGGTGGGAATGTAAACTCGTACAGCCACTATGGAAAGCAGTGTGGAGAACCCTTGGAAGACTTGGAATGAACTTGCCACCCGACCCAGCCATACCACTCCTGGGCATGTACCCTCAAGACTTACGCCACCACAGAGATACATGCACGGCCATGTTTATTTCAGCTCTCTTCACAATAGCAAAGAGCTGGAACCAACCTAAATGCCCCTCAACTGACGAATGGATAGAGAAAATGTGGTACATCTACACAATGGAGTTCTATGCAGCAGTAAAGAAAGACGACATCACGAGCTTTGCAGGAAAATGGCTGGAGCTAGAGGACATCATGCTGAGTGAAGTAACACAGTCCCAGAAAAACAAACGACGAATGGTATCCCTCATCTGTGGATGCTAGTGCCAATTACCCAGTTGTAAGTATTTCTTGTGTAGGGCCCCCTGAGCTTCTGTACAAAGCAGTTGGACATAATGCATTTTGGAAACAACAACAACAACAGAAAATACTGCATCAAAGAACTGACTGAAACAGTGAACTTCTGCTCAAAACAGTCAACATCCCCATGGAAAATATTGAGAAAGACTAAGAGATGGAAAGCATGTTTGGCAGAATGCACGAGCTCTGACGGGGTGGGGGAATGAGCGGGAACACGGGTCTAGATTTGTTAAAAATAAATAAATAAATACAATTAAAAAAAAAGAAAATTAAAGTTTAAGCATCTGTAAAAAAAAAAAAAAAAGTTAAAGGGAAATTGCCGGGTGTGGTGGCACACGCCTTTAATCCCAGCACTCATGAGGCAGAGGTAGGTGGATCTCTGTGGGTTCAAGGCCAGCCTGGTCTACAGAGCAAGCTCCAGGACACCTGGTACTAAAAGGGAGACCCTGTCTCAAAAATACCAAAAAAAAGGGTAAAACCAAAAAAAGAAAAAAAAAGTTAAAAGGAAGTATATCTACCCTTTTCTCCTTTTAAAATACAGATATTTGTTGGGGCTGGAGAGATGGCCTAGCGGTTAAGAGTGCCGACTGCTCTTGCAGAGGACCCAGGTTCAATCCCCAGCAAGCACATAGCAGTTGAGAGCCATCTTTAACTCCAGTTCCAGGGGAATCCAACACACTCTTCTGACCGCCACAGCATTGCAGACATGGGTGCACCAACCTACATGCAGACAGTATACTCATACACATAAAAAGTAAATAAAATTAAAAAAAATTAAAAATACAGATATTTGTTAAAAACAGTAATAAAACTGAGGTAAATTTGAAGGTACTACTAATCATTTTGCACATGTGTCATTTTTGTTTGGCTTTAAGATGGGAGTCAAATCTCTCCAGGCAACATTTCTGTGCTCAGGAATACTACCCAACAAGAATCCAGGTGGTCAAGGCAGCCACTCACATTTCTCTTTGTCTGTGCCTCCTTTCCTTACCTGAAATGTTCTTCTTGGTACTTATGGTAATGGTAGCACTTTGAATTCTGAGAACAATTCAAAAAAAACTCTTATTTTATTATACAATCATGTGGGGGCTAGAGAGATGACTCAGAAGTTAACAGCACTGGCTGCTGTTGCAGAAGACCGGGGTTGGATTCACAGCACCCACATAGCAGCAAACAGCCATCTCTAACCCCAGTTCCAGGGGATTCTGAAACCCTCTTATGGCCTGTGTGGGCATTGCATAACATGGTGCACTTCCATACATGCATGCGATACACAAATACACGTAAAATAAACATAATAAAATATTTTTTTAAATCAAATGAGGCACCATTTTCAGGATTCATGTTGTTTCTAAAAATTCCTTATTCCAAGTTAGAAGTATTTTTTTTTTGGCCTTCTTGAGACAGGGTCTCCCTGTAGTCCAACCAAGCTGGCCTGGAACTCACTATGTAGACCAGGCTGGCCTTGAACTCACAGAGATCCACCTGCCTCTGCCTCCCAAGTGCTGGGATTAAAGGCATGTGCCATCACACCTGGCCCAAGTTAGAAGTATTTTAACTGGAATCATCTAGGCTCATAAATTAGAGCCTTGTCTGGAATTATTTTTTCCTGAAATTTACATAATTAGAACAAAGATGATTAACAGGTGAATTTTACCTCTAACGAATGCTGTTACTGCTGATGTTATGAAGCAACTGTCACATGTCCACCAGTGTCATCATGTGAACACTCATCCTTAATGGTCATGTGCTGAGACTGTGGAGAGATGCACAGTGAAAACCTCTCTTGCTTCATTGCAAGATTATGCTTCAGAACCTTGGAGGTAATAACAGTTCCAAAGTAAGAACATCCATATCTCAACTGGCTGCTGAATCATCTGTACAGAAATTGCTACTCCACCTAGCCTCAAAGACAGTGGAAACAACACCTATTTATTAGACATGCTCTAATTTACTTATTTTTAAAAACTGAATCACAAGGCACATTAACCCCTATTCAAATGTTTAATGGAATAAACTTTTGAATCTAAACTGTGCTCCCAAATCAAAGTCCTATTGTTACCATAAATATATATGGTAGAGATTTTTTAGAAGTGGAATATATTAAAGGGAATACATTAACATAAGAGTCAATGTATATTTTCTCTGACAACAAGCTAGGTACTCAATTTCATGTGTTATACTAGATGAAATGTTTTTAAAGTAATTTTCCATGAAATACATAGAACAAAAAGGTGCCTTTTCTGTCATTTTAAGGGAACAGTTCAGTACTATTAAATATCTTCCCAATGTTATGTAAAAATCACCAGCTTCCATCTCCATCTTGTAAAACTCAAGCAATATTCTCATTACACAATACCTCTTCCTTCTAGTACTCTAGTCTCCTGCCCACAAGCCTGTCTTGTATACTCTGTACTTGTGATTCTATCTCATAGCATTAGAATTACATAATATTTGTCTTCACTAAGATCATGTCTTCAAAGTTCATCTTTGTTGCTCTATAGTCTACATTCCCTTCATTTTCAAGACTGTAAGAGATTCAGCTGTGTGTGTTCCTCACACTGTGATTATCACTATTTGCTGTTGGGCACTTGGCCCGTGCGCATGCTCCCTACTGTGAAAAGGCCTGGCATAAACCTGAGGGCAGCATTTCCCACATGCCCCACCATCAAGTCCTTTAGATATGTATCTGTGAATACATTTCTTGTGTAAAGATAATTCTGTTTTAATTTCCCAAGGGGCCAGCACACTATTTTCTGTAGCAGCTCTACAACGTCAAACGCCCAACAGGAGAGGAGGGTTCCAACATCCCCATCCCATCATCCATGTTGTTATTTTCTGTCTTGTCTTTATTTTTAATAGTGGCCAATCTTAGAAATTACATACAACAAAAAGTTGCCTTTTCTGTCATTTTAAGGGAACAGTTCAGCACTATTAAATATCTTTCCCCTGGAACTCGATGTAGGGATGGTTGCTAGCTGCTATGTGGGTGCTGAGAATTGAATCTGGGTCCTCTGCAATAGCCGCCAGTGCTCTTTCCCACTGGACCATCTCTCCAGTCACTGAAACATTTTTAAAGGATCTATACCGTAGTGTTAGTGGAGCTGAAGAACAGCTCACACTGTCTTCCTTTAGCTTCTTCTTGCTGTTTGAGAAGTGTAGGGAAATCCAGCTTGAATTTCAGGCTAGCTTTCCAACTAGTATGCCTCAGAGCACCACGTGGCTGAGGGGCTGGCCCCTCCCCAAGGAGGAGCAAGCAGCATGGCCTAGGTGCTTGATGCTGGGTGGGGCAACGGTGTACAGTGGTGCGGAGTTGGGGGACTTATGACTGGTCCTGGGAACTGACGTCATCTAGTTTATAAAAGCAGGCTGTAGCAAGGAATAAATTTGAATTTCATAATAACATCATCATGCGATTCCCCGTCGTTATTTTTATATTAATTATTGCGTGCATACAGGCTAAGGTAGGACTGCATTTCATTCGGGTGGCCAGTGGGTTGGAAAAAGGCTCCTCTTTGTGGGCCACCAATCTGGGTAGCTGGTGTTGTGAGTGGGTATTAGCTGAAGGGAGGCGATCAGGCATCAGCCTGGAATTCCTGTCCAGGCTCTGGCCAGGTGAGAAGTCATGGCCAAGAGTGGAACACGTGTCTCATGGGTCCAGGCTAAGGGCCTGAGTTGGAAGTACCACCCAGGCTGGGTTATGGGAAGTAGCCAGCTGGCCTTTGTGCAGAGTGGTCAGCTGCCCACGACGTCCGCAAAGCGGGCACTGTGTCCTCATTCCCCTTAGAGTTTAGGGCATATATATTCATAATTGTAAAATCTTCTTGGTGAATTGTTCCTTTGATAAAAATGTAATGGCCTTCTTTGTCTCTTCTGATTTCTTTTACTTTGAAGTCTATTTTGTCTGATATTAAAATAGCAACACCTTCTTTCTTTTTGGTACCATTTGCTTGGTAACAGATGTCAGAATTTCCCAGTGTGGCATTTAAGGTGTTAGAAGTATAGAGTGATGTTGTCGTCAATGATGGACAGACTCTTTTCCTTTTGAGTTCTTTCATCTGTAGTATTCATATAGTATAGGTCTTTGATCACTATATTCAGTAATAGTATTAAGAGTGGACACACCTGAGACATTCCCGATTTTAGTAAATAAAAGTATTTTCATTTTCCCTGTTTCATATAATGTTTATAAATTTGTCATTCATTGCCTTTCTGTGATGAGAAATATTCCTTCCATCCCTAGTTGTTTCAGGGATTTATCATAAAGGCATGTTAAATTTTGTGAGCTCTTTCCTGTATCTCTTAAGAATATAATGAGGTTTCTGTCCATAAGTGTTATGGATTACATTTAATTATTGGGTTTGTTGAACCAAACTTTCGCTCCTGATGAAAGCAACCAAATCATAGGATATGGTATAAATGTGCTCCCAAATTTTATTTGTGAGCATTTTATTGAGAATTTTTGTGTCTATGTGTCTCAGGGAAATTCATATGTAGCATTGCATATTTGGTGGGTGGTTGTGTGATTTTGTTATCAGGGTAATACTAACTTCATAGAATGAGTTTGATAGTGTGTCTTCCCTTTTTGTCTTATACATTTTAAGGAATATATGTTGCTAAATGTTTGGTTGAGTTTGGCAGTGAATCTTTCAGGTCTTGGGCTTTTTGTTGTTGGGAGATGTTTTATTACTGTTTCAGTCTAACTGCCTGTTATGGGTTTAAGTTTACATCTGCTAGCTTTTATTTTGATAGGTCATAGATGTCTAGGAATTGTCCATTTCTTCTAGCTCTTTCAGGATTTTGAAATGTAAGTCTAGAAAAAATACCTTGAATTTAATTGAAATCTGTTATAACTGTTCCAATTTAATATCTAATTTTATTAATTCTATTTCTTTCTTTTGATTAATTTGCCTAGAGCATTGTCAGTGTTGTTTACTTTTTTTAAGAATCAACACTTTGATTCATTCACTAATTTCTGCAGCAATTTTATTTATTTTTTAGTTTTCATTTTTTGGTCTTTTTGAGACAGGGTCTCCTTTTTGTCCCAGCTGGACTGGAGCTTGTTATGTAGACCAGGCTGGCCTTGAACTCACAGACATCTGCCTGCCTCTGCCTCCCTAGTGCTGGGATTAAAGGTGTGTGCCACCACATCGGCTTCTGCAGCAATTTTAAATGTTTCTTTCTGACCTGTGCATTTGGGGTGACTTAGTCTTGATTTGCTAAGATCTTAGATATACTTGAGCTCATTCTAATTATTTCACTAAAGTATTGATGTTTGTAAGTTTTCCTTTTAGAACTGGCTTGGTTGTATACAATATATTATGACAAATTGTACTCTTATTTTAATATAATTTTAACAAATTTTGAATTTCCTCCCTAAGTTATTTTAAGACCACTTAGTCCTTTAACATTTGGCTTATTCACCCTCCAAGTTTTCATGCACTTTCATCTGTTATTGATTTCTAATTGTATCACATTATTATCTGATAAGCTAGAAAATATTTCAGTTTTATCTTTGTTAAGAGTTATTTTGTGGTCTATAATGTGACAAATTTTAGAGAAGGTTTCATGAGCTGCCAAAAAGAAAGCACATTCTTCCATGGTGGTTCATGCCTTTAATCCCAGCACTAGGGAGGTAGAGGCAGGAGGATTTTTGTGAGTTCAAGGCCAGCTTGGTCTAAAGAGTGAGTTAAAGAAAAAAGAAAGAGGTAGGTAGGTTTCTCAGTATCTGGAAGGTAAACTTCATTAGGGCCCATTATAAACAGTTAACCCCAATAGTATTCAGAGAGATGCTCAGTGTCTGTGACTCAGGCAGTCTGAGGCTCCTCTTTCTTTAATGTTCAGATGGGTCAACCTCTCTGCTGGCGTTTCCCAGTCCATCCTGCACAGCCATAAGTCGTATATTTTCAGGCATTTAGAAGAGTTGGGTGATTTTTTAACCTGTGTGAACATAAAATCCTCCTCTCCATTGTAGTTTTCACAAAGATCTCAAAAATTGAAAAATTATCATGGATTAGTAAACAGAATTTTCCATTTGTATCACAGAAAGGATACTACCCCGCCTCCCCTCCCCGTGTTTTTTTTTTTTTTTTAGGTTTTTATATTTTGAACCATGAGATGCTAAGTTTTAGTATACATACCCGAGAACAGGAGCCAGAGCATAAAGCTTTCAATTAAATGCAACCCAACTGTTTCTCATTGACTGTTGCTACTTATTTGGGAAGCAAAATTTAAGCTTAGTTCCTTTAAATTGTCCTACGAGTGAAAGAAAGTGTTATCATTGCTGTTTGTCTAGGTTCCGACAAAAAAATATGGAGGCCATTTTTGTACCTTAAACACCAATAAATTTAAATAACACAAGTTAACAGTTTATATCCCGCAATTAGTTCAATGGATTACATTTTTTCACCAAAACCTATCACCAAATTGAACCAATCTAAACAATTCACTAAGCGCTTAAAGATATCCTTTACTTTGTGATAAAGCTTGGCAGAGTTGAGTACCTGCTAAATAAATTTTACCCAATAAACACACTTTGTCTTAAAGCTATATGACTGGACTAGATTTCTATTATTTGGGAGGTAAAATTTAAGCTTAGTTCTTTTAAATTGTCCTACAAATAAAAGAAGTGTTAAACTGTGATTTTATAATCAAAAAATATAAGAGACCAACCCAATACAAAATATAAAATAAAACAACTAGCATTTATATTCCCAGTTGGTTCAATGTCAGTTCTACTCCTTTTTTTTTTTTTTTTTTTGCCCAAGTATCTTTCATATAAAACCATTTGCAAGCAGTTGTGCCCCAGCCCACACAGCCCACGGCTCCCCATCCACTGAGAGGGGCTTGACCTGTTCCATCCAGTTGATCAAATAAGTGTCAGACACATATGTCATCAGTTATTACCGTTCACCCCAATCACGCCCCTACATTCTACCACCTCCCCTCTTCCCCTTTTAGGAAAAAGAAATCTGACGTATGGACAACCAATCCCTACTGTAAATGAGAGCCATTGATTACAATGGTAATTTCCTATAACAGTATACTAAACCCTACCTTTTTATTGACTATAGCATAGGAATTGTGAAGGATAATTCTCTATCAGAGCCAAATTCATATTAAAGTCTTTATAAGCTGTGAATAAGCAAATATATTACTACAGGGAGACTTTGACATCAGCAATGAATTATTCTGCCTAGGAGGAATGTTGGCTAGGGGATTCAAACCCCGCCCCCAGAAAATTATAAAGGCCTTTTGCCTATAATGGGATATCTGGAAGGAGAAAGGCATAAGTCCCGTTGTTGAAGACACTGGTGTGAGCATGAAAAAAATGTTATGAGAAGTCATTTGCTAGCGACAAGCTGGCCTCTGAAATGCTAGAGAGGTTACATTACCAAAGGCCCTAAAGAATACAGCAAAATATTTGTCCTCCCTGAGACAAGCAAGACTCCTCCACAATATCAGCTACACATCCACAGCCTGGAGATACTGTGCAACAGTGTGGAGCGCCAAGTGCCTATATATATATATAGTATATATATATATATATAATATATAATATGTCCCAAATCTAATTGGCTATTAGCTCTATCCTTGGAGGAATAACTCACAGTGGATGCCACAAGCTTATGTCCTCTAGTGGATAGGAGATGTTATAAGTCACAATTAGAACTTGTCACCCTTTATAGAGAAACCACAGTTTGAGGATTAGCATACCATCCAAGCATCTGTGTCTATGCTCACAGCTTAGCTTGACATAATTAGTACTGCTTAAATGCCTGTACATCCAATTGCTTGTGCTTTGTTAGTATGACTAAAAAGGTATCACTGGAAAAGCTGTCAACCCATGAAGGGAAATAACCTGAACAGACTAGAGTCCAAAATGACAACTCCAAAGAAAGTGGACTGTTTTCTTCTCACCCACTTGTGCCCCTTTCCCAAAGCCCAGGGAACAAACTGTGGAAGAGGAGGCGTGGAAGAATGTAAGGGCTGTGGAGAGATAGGGGTGAATCATGAGACTACAGGAATATAGTCTGGACTCCTAATTGATCAACATGCATGTGCATACAAGCTTCTCCAACTGGACTATGGGAATCTTGGGTTGTTCAAAATTTGGACATATATACTTGCAAAATGCACCAGTTATCTAATTGTATGACAATCTGAGTAACATCAATGTTATCTGCAAACAACTGTGTCATTATATTGTAGAATCCCTTAAAAATAAACAAATTTAAAAAACAGTATTTTTTAACTCCAAAAAAAAGAAAGAAAGAAAAGAAAGCACATTCCATTCCTGTTGGATGAACTATAATTCAAAAATCTGATGAATCTATTTGCTCTGTGACATTCTTGAAGGTTGATACTTCTTTTTTATTATATTTTTATAATCAATCTGAAAGTGTATTATAATATCAGGAGCTACCTGAACTATTACTATCCATTACTGTTTATTTCACACAAATGAGAATGTCAGTTTGGTCCATAATTATTTGTAATTATTGTAATTGTTTACTTGATGAATTTTCCATTTATTAATATATAGTTGTCTTTATCTCTTCTGAATAATTTTGATTTGAAGTCTAATTTTTACTACATATCAGAATAGCTTAGCTAGAAATCTTCCATTTCCTTGATAACTTGACTTCTGAGTGTTTATGGCATCTTTGCCAGTGAGAGATGTTTCTTGAGAACAGAGGTGTTTATTTGAGAACTTGAATGAATAGATCTTGTATTTTTATTTTCAGTCAGGTGGTATGTGTGTGTGTGTGTGTGTGTGTGTGTGTGTGTGTGTATCTGTCTGTCATCTGTCTTCATTGGTTAGTAGAAGCCATTCACATATTATTGTTGAGAAATGAACAATAATTTCTGCAATTTTGTTGTTGTATTTGCCATTGCTGTTTGGGGGTTGGCAAGATTTCTGTGCTTTGGTTTCTTTTTCTCTTATGTATGGGAGTTTAGGATTTTACTGGTTTCCTGTGTTAGACATGATAGGTTCCTTCCCAAATCCCCTTTGTGCATTTATTCCCCACATGAAATTTATTCTTTTCTGTGCTATCATGATTAGTCCTGCCTGTCTTATTCCTATGTCTGTAGAATTCTTTTAAGTATCTTCAACTGTGTTGGCTTCATGATCATGAACTGACTTACTTTGTTCTTGCCCTATTTATCCATCTAAAGTTCTAAAAGATGGCCTTGCTGGATAGAGCAATTGTGATTGGCAATTAATTCAGGAGTTGAAATACACCATCCATGCTCTGTTCCTCTGGATTACTGATGAAAAATCTGATATTATTTTCATGTTTTTGTCCTTATGGTTGAATTAATATTTTTCTTGTGCAGCTTTTAATATTGTTTCTGTGCTCTGTACTTTGGACTTTTTGACAATAATACATTATTAAGTGTTTCTTCTCTGGTCATGTTTCTTTAGGGTTCTAAATGCCTCTTACATGTGGAAATACATGCAGTGATGGATTTGTAGCTCATGACTAGACTGTCAGCCTTGCAGACTTGGGACTTGGAATTGATTCCCCAGCATCCCCTAAACAGTTATACTGGCATAGGATCTGTTATCCCAGCAGGAGGAAGAGGAATTCAAGATCACCCTGAATTTGGCCAACTCCTGGATTGAGGTGTCACTCTGCCACATGTGGAGGTGTGAACCAGGTCTACTGGATGACAGGGAAAAGGGAAAATGCAAGATAGCTGCCAGAAGTACTTCCTAAACCTTGGGGCCAAACGCTGACAACATTTCCACTGCCCACCTGTCTCATCTACAACAGGCAATGCCCTATTGGCACCCTCAGACCCTCTGGGCCCTCCGGGCTGCTGCCTGCTCAGCACCCCACAGCCTAATGCCAAACTGTCACCTGGCCTGTTCAGCACTCTACAGTTTAATTGATGCTTGGGAACTCACTCACCACACATCAGTATCCCTGCTGCTGGCACTCACTGATTTCCCAGGCTAGCACCTGATTGATTTTCCCCAGCCAATTCCACTAGCCAAGAACACACAAGCCTGAGGTGCTAAAATTACATGTGCAAAATAATGGCCAGGAGTCCATGTCTGATGGTAAGAAAGAACCGTCTTTTTATTCACAGCATTCTGTTTTTTTTTTTTTTTTTTCAACAACCATTTATTTATTCTTTTCTTTTTTAGGCTGAAAGATGTCATGTTTTCCTTAAGGAATTGTTTGAAGGCTCCTCCTTGGCAAGCCCAAACAACCATCAGTCCTGCCCTTGTGCAGGGGTCTTCCCTTCCATGGTCACCAAATGAGGCCCAGTAAGCACCACGTCATGTCTTGATCCTCCTGTACTGGCCTCCATGATACAGCCTGGGTAGAACAACAATGGCAGTCTATACTCTGAAGAGGCTGAAACCCCAGTAGCTGCTCAGTCCACAAGCTGGATGTCTCAGCAGTTCCCATCTGGCACTGAAGATTTGGAGGATTCTTGGAGAGACATGAGTCTTCAGTCCATATTGGAGAAAGTTATACCCAGAGTGACATCATATCTCAGGGCCTGGTGTCAAACCCCATGCCTCATGTTCCATAACATCATGAGTAGGAGAATTCCTGAGTGCCTTGGATCTCAAGGCAGGCAAATTCTGCCTGGGGTCAGGTTTCTGTGTGAAGAGTCAAGCAGGTGATTTAGCACAAAAAAGCCACAGGCGGCTTCCTTGTCCCTGCACTGGGTCACTTGGCTTCCTTGTTCCCTGCACTGGGTCACTTGGCTTCCTTGTCCCTGCACTGGGTCATTTGGCGTGTCTGCAGTCCAAGCATTTCTCTGCATCTGAGGCTGCAACTTCACTTTCTACCCCTTGAGTTTTAACTCATCTCCTTCTTTGGAGCTCTGAATTCTTCTGTTTGGCCTCAGTCATATTTCAATGTTTGGCACCTGTGAACTTGCTCATTCAATGACACTTTTCCTTTACTGATGTTTTGATGTAGTATATATTTTAATTTTTTCTCCATATTTGATATCTTTTTATTGATTAATTGAGCCCATTGAGAATTCTTTTCAATTATGATTTTTTTTATTTGATTCATTGAGTTTCTTACTTCCAACATTTCTGTTTACTTCTTTGTGTCTCAATCTCTTCCATGTTGCCCACTTTTCCTCCATTTTGCTGATTTTTTCCTTTGTGTTGTTGATTTTCCTTTGAAGATCCTAGATGAAGCTCATTTGTGTCCTCTTTGATGTCATTAATCATTTGTACTAATAAACTTAATATGTTCTGTTGGCTTTTACCTCTGCCCATAACTGTGAATTTACTGGTTATGGAGTTATGGTCTTTGGGAGGGAACACCTTGCCTTGCTTTCTAATGCTTCATGTGTTTCTCTGTGGTGAATAGAAATCAGTAGTTTCAATATCTCTTCCAGTTTTATTTGGGTATCTTATTATTGAGCCACCAACATTTACTCAATCTTCAATACCACTAAGAGCAGAGAAAATAAAGTATTATAAGTGCAACAGCATCACACAAGACAAGGGAACACATTTCAAATTGATTAAAGTGTGACCAATGATTGTAAAGTGAAAGGCAGTGAAGCTGATGGAGAATATGCAATGAACTAAAAATTATGTAGCCTGCAAGTGGAAATAGCAAGTGAGCAAGATAAAAGATAGGGGCAAAGTGAGGACAGAGGGGAAGGGACATAACAGGGAAGGACAAAGAACAGGAGTTAAGCATCTTCTATAGTATTGGGTTTAGGGGGAAGGGGGTGTGCTGCAAAATGGCTGAGCAATCAAAAGCGGTTAGGGCAAAGACTGATAACCTGAGTTTGATCCTCCAGACCTACAAGGTGTAAGGAGAGAACCAACTTTTGTCTCCTGTTTGAATCTCATGTCATGCACATAGCAAATAAATAAATGGAAATATTTTTTTAACATAAGTTAGAAAGCAGAAGAGAATATTTAACATGAGTTAGGAAGCTCAAAAGTGAAACTGGGTAAATGTAAATGGGGAATAAAAATTGAAAATATTAGCTTAAAACAATAACGAAGTTAAAATACGAATAAAAGTTTGTTAGTGAGAAATAAAATGTAAACATGGAGCAGAAAAGAAAGGATACAGAAGGAAAAGAAAAAGATTTGCTAACTATGAGAAAAGGAGACAAAGTTAGGGAAATGTTATCAGGGTCATAAAAGGTTAAAACAAATTTAATATTTGGATATTATAGTGTTAAAATGCTGCATAACGTGTGTTGTAAATTTAGCTGCAATGAAAGAATATCCAGCACATCAGTGTAGGTCCTTATTTCATTCTCCTGGAAAAATGCTGTTCTTACAGTTGTGTATCATGTTCTTAATGCCAATATTTTAAGGCCATATTAAACAAAACTTTATCCATAGAATAAATAATATGAATAAAGATTTTGAAGTGTTTGTGACCATTTATAAATGATCCAATGAGCTGCACATTGTTAACTTTCAAACTTCATCCAGTTTCCATGAAACTATTTCTTTAAAAACTTACCTTCAAATACTTGAATGGTTCTCATCCCCAAAGTAGTTTTTATATAATGTTTGTTATCTGCAGAACTAAACTAGAAAATATTACTGCCGAGCTGTTTTGTGACTGCTTCCTGGGGGCTATGTGAGCCAACACCTACCCAGCAGATACAGCATCAGTGGCAGACACAAAGAACAATTCCAACCCAGTCTATTTTGGAGAACTAAGGAGATTATTGGTCTTACTTACAGGAGAATTGGTGGTGTTGGCTAAATTGTGGGTGTTTACTTATGGGAACACTGGTGTGGAGTAATTACTAGAGCAGCAGTGACCTGTTATAAGAGTGTGGGTAAGGAAGTACTTAGAGGAACATGGATGAAGTCCATGACTGGAAAGTCCCACCCACAAATGAACGATGACTTTCTAAGTCTGCATAGATTTAGCCCCCACCTTCCGTTAGTTTTGTAGCTTTGATGTACTCTACTATCGCCAAAGACCACATTCATGTTCATCTCGGTAGGGTTACATATGGTTGGGAGTGGGTCAGAGAGTAAGTGGCTAATTTCTAATTATCCTCCCTCGTGGGGCAGTGAACACTCAAACTTAAAGGTGTCTTGTGGGTTTGATTAGGGGGGAATGATTGGAAGGATAATATTCTAGGACATGGACTAAAGTCTAACCCCAAGCCAAGTCTCAAGTTATTCATGTAAAATGCCCTGTTCTTAAGGAAATTTTTTAAATAGGAAGATTTCAGGGCTAGAAAGATGGCTCAGTGGTTAAGACCACTGGCTGCTCTTGCAGGGGACCCAGGTTTGATTCCCAGCACCCACATGCTGGCTAACAACCATCAATAACTCCAGTTCCAGAGGATCTGATGTCTTTTCTGACCTCCGTAAGCATTGCATGACACAGGTGCACTTACATACATGAAGATAGCACACTCATACACATAAAAAATTAGGAAGAATTCAATAAAAGGGAAAATCAATTAATTGGGAAACTATCAGTGTATCTTGCATACTGATAGTGTGGGAATCATTTAACAAGCTTGATATTACCTTTCTGACAGTTCCAACACTTATTTAACACAAAATTCACAGGGACAAATAACTAAGATTATGGAAGTACCTAAAATAAATGAAATTATATGTACATCCTTCTAGTTGCCTTCTAACATAGGCAGTAAAAATTTTTGGAGGAAATATTCCTATATTCTAATCACTTTTCCTGCATTTTACTCTAAATGACTACAGAGCCTTTCAATCTAGAGGGTTTTTTTCTGGTTTATAATAAAAACTTGAATGCAGCATCATTTTTTGTGTGTGTTTTTGAGACAGGGTCTCCCTGCAGCCCCAGCTGTCCTGGAACTCTCTATGTAGACCAGGCTGGCCTTGAACAAACAGAGATCAATTTTTAAATAATAATTGTATTAATATTAGCCAGAACTTTAATTAAAAATCTGATAAGCATACATGGATATAAAAGGCTAAAAATGCATCTTACAACACAAATGTTTGTATTTGATAGCTATGGAAGCATTGTTGTTACCTAGGATATGTTCGTCTGTCATAAATCATCTCTAAAAAGTTTGGTCCTCAGAAAAATCTTTCATTGGATGGATGACTATAATACAGTTGAAAATAACTTGTTAATGATTTCCATATAAATTTTGGTCTTCAAAAATTTTCCAAATTGTAATCAACTGTGTTTGAATATTGCTCTAGCAAACCAAGGAGGAAATAAATGATCCTTCTATGGCTTGTGGACAGCCTGATCATAATCAAACTGAATGAGTGAAAGACATACCTCCTATGTCAGCTTCTAAGTCACCCAGCTATCGTAAAATGCCTGAGATGTGATTAGAAAATGAATTAACTGGGGCTGGAGAGATGGCCTAGCAGTTAAGAGCGCCGACTGCTCTTGCAGAGGACCCAGGTTCCATACCCAGCACCCACATGGTGGCTGAGAACCATCTGTAACTCCAATTCTAGGAGAACTCAAGTTCCAGGGAAATCCGACACCCTCTTCTGACCTCCACGGCATTGCACGACATGGGTGCCCAAAGCTACATGCAGACAGTACATTCATACACATAGAAAATAAATAAACAAATAAATAATGAATTAACCATAATCTTTACAGAGGTGTCAGCAGAACATATTTAATCTTGCATGTTTTTAAAGGCTAATAAATGGATGACAAAAGCCATAACAATTTTTACAGTGAGTTAGATGATATGTGTTTTCTGTCATTTTAATAATCAATCATTTAGCAAAAGTTTCTTTTAGTGAAGGGAAATAATTCTGCCAACACCCTAAACAGAATAATACCATTTATTTAAAATTATTTGTAGCTCATTCCTCTGTGGGAAAGAAACCGTTGCACAATTTACTACCTCTTTCTTAGCCATACAGAAAGTAGGCATGGGATGTGTGATGGACAAGACAAAAAAAAATTATTTGTAGAGGTTCATTATATATGAGTTAAATAAATGAAAGCTACAACATCAACACTATTGAAATAAGACTCCGATATGTATTTCCAAAAATAAAGCCCATCTGTGTCTTTTTGTCTTACTGTGTGTGTGGTTGGGTTTGCTACTTTCCTGTTCATATTTCCTCATCTGTAAAATTAGAATTTTAATAATAACACACAGTGCCTTGGGTTGTTTTGGCAACAATGTATACCAGTGCATGGAACGTGCTTTTTATAGGCCTGACTCTTAAATAGGCTCAGTAAAGCAGAGTTTCCTGCTGCCCTTGCTAATGCTGCTCTTACTGCTCATTGTATCACTCCTTCTTTGGACGTTCCTTTGGTTAGAAGGCAAAAAGTTGGGTCTGCAGAAATAGCAGTTGGTAGAGAGCTCATCTTGCATGTGTGAGCCTCCAGGGTTCTGCCCCAGGGCCCCCAAATGGAAGCATGGGCTACGTATTTGATAGGAGGGACTACAAATAAAATCTCTGCATTTTTACATTAGTTCATAGAATAGTTTACCTTTTTACACAATTATATATTCTATTGTATGTGAAAGTTAAGTGCACAAAAGTATTGACATACATTTTATACCCCATTTGCAAAGACAGAATCATTTTCCAGTAGCTTTTTCCTCTACTGACAATATAGCCTGGCTGTTCATCTGTGTTCCTGAGGCAATACTCCCCACAAGCAATGTTTTAACACCATTTTTTATTGTGGTTACATGCATGATCTGGAAGGAAATGTAAACAAGCAAACTCTGCAAAGTTACAATATCAAATAAAGCCAGCAAACAGCATGTATGAAACCATTCAGGACAAAAATGTCACCAACTTAACGTCTGAGAAAGAAAAGATACAGCTTTGCATTGAGTAGGATGTACCAAAAAGTGGCAACTGAAAGGTTGACCTGTCTGAACATTGAAAGGAAGAAAAGCCTCAGATTGCCATAAACATCGAACCCTTCTGTGGATCCTACATGTAACAACTATTTATAATGAGTCCTAATGAAACTTATACCTTCTAGGTGCAACAAGGTAGTTTTGGATATGACTTTCTTTGCCTCCCCCCCCACCTAGAACAGGAGGAGAAATATATGCGATGATTGACGTTAGTCTCCAACTGTTAAATTGGGAGACAACTATATAGACAGGTAATCTCTTTATAAAACTGGTAAAACTATTGCCTTCTTTAATTGATAATAGAATAAGAACAGAAAAGGAGATACTCTGTCAGAAACAAATATAAGCTTGAGTCCTGGGCCTATGCACTTAGGCAAAGTATATTAATGCAGAGCTCTGACATCAGCAATGATTGTCTACCAGGGGGATGTTGGCCAGGGATCAGGACCCCACAAAAGGTAAAGGCTCCTTGCTCTAAGTGGGATACCTGCAGGAGGAGAGGCATAAGACCCTGCTGCCAGAAGACCTGACGTTAACTGACAGGAGGGATTATGAGACCACACATGCCACTGTACAGATGGCCTCTGGATTGCTCAGAGAGTGTTACCAAAGGCCACTAAACCAATAAAGCAAAATACGGGTCTCCTGAGTCACAAACTCCATCCACGTCAGCACCAAGCTTACACCTCACCTGCCTGGAATACTGTGCAGCAGAGGCAAGCCATGTGCCTGTATATCCCAAATCTAATTGGCTAGTTGGCTCTCTCCTGTGGAGGAATAACCCATTGATGATGCCACAAGCCTACATCCTCTACAGGGTTGAGGAGATGTTAATAAGATCACAGTAAGACCCTGTCATATTTATCAGGGGGTAAAATGTAATTCATAGATTAAAAAACCATCCAAATATCTGTGTCTTGCCAAATTAACCTACCATAACTTTTAGTACTGTTTAAATACCTAATATATCTAATTGATTGTACTTCCATTACTAGGATCGAAAGGTTACTCCTGAACAAACAAGTCCAGCCCAGAAGAAGGAAACAGCCATAATAGAAGAACAGAATCCAAGTCACAGCTACCAGAGGAGAAAAAAAGAAGAACCCCCAAAAAAACCAGTTTACTTTCTCCTCCACCTGTGCCCCTTTTCTAAGCCTAGTTAACAATCTGCGTATAGGGGGCGTGGTAGAATTTAAAGGCTGCGATTGGGGTGAAACGTGTTAAACTACAGTGATGTAGTCTGACACTCATTTGATCAACTTGATTGAAACAAACAACCTGTCACCCCAAACTGAATGGTGGGACTGTGGAGGTTTGGTGCACACAGTCTGTAGATTTTTTTTGCACGAAGGAATGCTTATACTCATGGATTATCACTTAATAGCTAAAAAATGAAAAAAGAAAAAAACCCTAAAGATGCAGGACAGTTATGGCAGAATACATGATCTGGGATGGGGTGGGGGTGGGGGGGAAGGGAAAGGGAAATATGCCTGATCTGAATTGGAAAATGATGTACGAAATGCACAAACCATCAATAAAAATTAAATTAAAAAAAAAAAAAGAATCATGTGCTGGGAATTCATGACAGTCAAGGTTATCCAGAATTCCTTTCCTTAAAAAGAGGCCCTTTGCTTTTTTCCTGCCATCATTTATCTTCTATTCCATGAAATCCTGGAATATAATAATTTACATTTCCTGGCAGAAAGGTAAATTAAAGGATTCTTTCTCAAAAAAATGTGGTGGATCTGTAACCTAAAGCAGCCAGTGGAACTTTGTCTTACATGGGTTTAAATCATCACCCAAGTGTTCCCTAGCCTAGAAAGAAATCAGCCAAAAAGCAATTGGGTCTTGTATATATCTTGTTGATTCCTTGACAGAAATTGAGTTGACTTCTCTGAGACATAGGCTTCTATACTGGCCAAGCCTATTCTCCATCTTCCATGAGAATTCTGTGACCCACCAAGCACACTTGTTTCATGTACACAGCAATTATACTCTTCTTTTGATTAATTAGGTTATGGTTTCACTTCATTGTAATCAAAGAAACATAACTAACTGAAGGCAATAAACAGAAAATAAAAATGTATACCTACGTAATATTCCAACCAGTTCCCAAGGAGAGGAATATTAGTAAATGTATTTATTTTGATTTTTAATACTTTGTTGATTCATTGAGAATTCCATATAGTGTATTGTGATAATATTCATCTTCCCCATCTCTTCTCAGATCTACCCTCATCTGCCTACCCTTAACCTACCTTGAGTCATCAATTTTATTTTAAAGCATATCAAGACCAGTTTGTGTTCCTCAAATACTCTTGGGTGTGGATTCATTCCCTGGAGCATAGTCAAACTACCCAGCATCACAGCCTTAAAGAAAACTGAATGTCCTGACAGCAGTTATCAATTGTCAGTAGCTCCTCAGGTGGGGCCAGAGCTTCAAGCACACCTCTCCCATCTATGCTGGGATCTTGCCTGGCTTGGGATTGTGCAGATCTTGCGCATGCCGTCACAACCACTGTGGATTCATACATGCTCCTGCCCTGTTGTGTCGTCATCCAGGGCCTCTGGTTCTTACAGTCTTCTAGTCCTCTTTCATGGTGTTCTCTGAGCCTTTGGAATAGAGATGTGATGGAAGTGTCTGATTTACTAAGCCGTCTCTCATTCTGTGCACACTGACAAGTTGTGGGTCTGTGTTAGGTGCCATCTGCTACACGAAGCTTCTCTGATGGGATGCAGTAATCTAAGAGTATAATAGTAAGTGATTAGGAGATTAGGAGTCATTTGAAAGCTATGTCCACTGAGAAGATAAGGCAGTCCTTTCTCCCCTACATCCTGTGACCTGTCTAGCCACATATTTTTTACCATGATAATGGCGCTTGGTGTGGGTTCAGTCTTGCAAAGCAGGCTTTAAGTTCAATCACAAATGACTTGCTTCTCTCATCTTGTTCACACCCTCAGTGCATATGTCTTTCTAAGCCAGTTGTTCTTGCAGCATTGCTAGGTGGACAGGATTGAATATTACTTTTCTCTTTTGGTAATATGTGTAGCAGCTTCCAGCACTATGAAATCTAGCCTGTAGGAACACAGCACTATTGAATACACCCCCCAAAAAAAGAAAAAAAAGAATTTGAATAAGATTCCAGAATATGGAAAGACCTTGTCTGCAATGTAATTCTACCAAGAAACTGAAAAGAGTATTGTTCATTTAAAATGTTTATCCATTTTTGTCAAATTTGATTTTTTATTGATTCTGAGTTATTTGTAATTAATGTTATTATTTTGAGAATTTCACATATGAGTACTGTATTTAAATAATTTCAACTCCTCCCTCTCCCCATCCAATTCCTCTTCTGCCTCTTTCCATTCCCATAGCAATTTCTGATACTATGCGAGCTGATCCTTAGGGAGAAGGTTTATGGGTCAGTTACAGCTCCGTTTCCCCAAGTCCTGTGTCGAAAGTGTGTGGTATCAAGCTCTAAGAGGTATCCAAGAACAATGACAATAGCCTAAATTGTTTAAAAAGTATGTTTTACTCACCATTTAGTATCATTATTTTAACTAAAATCCCTCCCTCTCTGCCTTGCCCTACTGCCCCCAAACATCTATAATTCCCAATAATAGACTGTGAGCAGCACATTCTTATGGGTTAGCTGTGACCATTATGTGTGTTAAGTATGGAGGGGGTGAGTTTGAAATTGCATTACTTTCACTTGTCATCCTTCTTGTATCTAAATGATTGAATAACATTGTGAGATCTATATCTGCAAACACAATTCAGTTAAAAAAAACTTTTACACGGGCATATAAAACATGCCACCTTTCATTAGGTTAAAAAATAAGATCAGAAACTTATCCCAGTTATGAAAATTTTCTTCCTGCTTCCATCTGTATTGGCCCAGGCAATTAGTCAATAAGTAAGAGCAGGGATGAGAACATATGGTCTTTGATATTTAATAAATGAATTAGCGGGGTATCTTGCTAAGGCATATAAATTAATAAGCATTAGATCTTTTACTTAATGAAAAATTTCCCTTTTAAAACCTGAATAAATTATCAAAGGGACCATGGAAAAATTCAAAGGCATTTTCTGACCTTCTTGTATTCGGGCCACATGAATTTTTAACAAGATATGGTATATCTGAAAGGTCTATTAGAAATTGTTCATATGAAAATTATGTTTTATAATAGCCAAACAAGTGAAGCTAAGACAGTATCTAAAACAGAGAGAAAATATATGACATACAGGAGATTAAATTGGGGGATGTTTTTATGATCAGATTTTTTGGTCAAATATTGACAAAGGAAGATAAAGACATGTTTCTAATAATAAGTTTATCTCTTATTAACTTTAAAAATGTTACAGCTTAGCAAATAATGGAAACTATATAAAATATAATATAATATAAACTATAAAAAATATAAAAAATATATAAAATTTTATATATTTAAAAACATGTTTTTAAATATATAAAAACCATCATGTTTTTCTTTTTCCTATAAACAGGGGAGGTAGGAAGGTTTCTCAGCATCTGGACGGTAAACATAAATGAAAATATAGTTTTCCATAATCTTGCACTGGATATTATTGCGTTTTTAAAGTATTGTTTGTGACATTATTTCAGGATTCTTAAAGTCAAAAGAAAGTTCCTATAATTAAATGTGTTATTTTTATATGAAAATGTGTTTAAAGAAACCATATCTAAAGGACGTAACATTTAATCTTACAAAACACCTGAACTGAGTGAGCTGTCACCATGATGAACCCTTACACTTATAACCTGAATGGAGTTGTGGACATGGAGCAGGAATCCATCCTTGAAGAGCATTTCAAGAGGGGCTCTTACCGTAGTGAGAAAGCTTTAAGAAGGCTGGCTGTAAAATTCCACATGACCTTGGAACATGTTAGGAATTGGTTCCTCCTTCGCAAGCACACTGAGCTTTACTGGCAGACCCATAGCCGCGATGAGGCCCACCCCAGAGAGGTCAAGATATTCAGGGTTCTAAGCCTTCATCCTCAAGCCCCACCTCAACATCTGGGGACAAAGGTGATGATGACAAGGAAGAAGAAAACCAACCAGTCCCCAAGGGTTTCTGAGTCTGTGGAAAGGTGTCCCAGAAACTCCAGCGCCACACCCAACTCCCCAGTCTGTAGGTGGGTGGTTTTTGAGGGGTTTGGTTTGCTTGCTTGCTTGTTTTGGAAAGGTGTCCTGTAGAGCAGGGTGGCCTTCAACTCAGGGGATTCCTTTGAAATAGTTTCATTCATCACCAGGCCCTGGAGAATGGCGGATTGACAATAAAACCCATTCATAGAAACCAAAAAATAAATAAATAAATAAATAAATAAATAAATAAATAAATAAATAAATAAAAATAAATAAATAAATAAATAAACAAAAGAGCTTGTAGCTCACGAAGGCATTACAGGTTTATCATTAACCCTGAAAGAAAGTTGACAGCAGACATTTGCTGTGCATTCTGGGAAGTGTGATTGGTACATAGGCTTTAATCTTTAAAGCAACTATATGACTTTACGTGAACTCTATACTAAAGCAGTTCTGCAAAATCTTTTTACAGAAAGATATGCAAGTTTTTAGCTGTCATATAGAAAAGAGAAAAATCAAAGCCATATGAAGCTAAGTTAATACAGCACAAAAGTTGCCTGTGTTCTTATTATGTTTCGAGGGGTTAATAATGATGCTAGTTTATAGTGAAATAGTATCACTGCTCAACAAAGACTAAAGCTGACTTCAGAATTATTTTTAAGCTAATTGTACAATCAAAAAACCTTCAAAAGTGTGAATTTAATTAATTCTCATGTAGAATTTTGCAGATATACAGTTCTAGAATTTTAATTAAAAGTTCACTGACTATAATTTTGATGTAAATTTTAAATACTTAAAATTAAATATTAAGCATTTCTTTCCAACTCTACATGGAAATGAACTTTAATGATTTATATGTAAATCTCTTAAGAAAAAGATCTCTATTAAATCATGGCTTATTTTTGTGATTTTTTTTTTCAACAAGCAGATTTATCCTAATTGTCAGTCTTTGATATTTACTACATTGAGTTTTGAACATTGTATTTAAGAAAAAAACTTCGTTTTTTTTTGTAAAGAAGAAAACATCAGGACATTTTTAAAAATCTCATATTTAATTCATTATATACTCATGGTGCTTACTGAAAACCATTCAATTTCAGATTTTACTGCAGAAAAGGGCTTTTTTAAGAAAGTCATTCCACCTTTAAAGACTGATCTTTTTGCATCTGCATGTTATATAGGATTCTGCATTAGATTAGGATGTTTTGTACTGGAATTTTCTGGTAGGCCTTAAAAAGTATAGAACAACAAGTTAAAAATAACATTAGTCATGACTAGAGCCTAGCCTAGGACTTGGATTCATCCCAAAATAGATCCTTAATATGAAGAGAGACATAAGGAAAACTCCCTTTACTTTGTCTCTCACAATGTTAATGTCTCCACTAAAATGCTGTCTCTGTTAAACACTCATTTGCCTATTTCTGATGCCATTTGCTTAGTTTCTAGATAGTATTGTTTTTTGTTTGGGGAACTTTATACACTAAAAAAAAAACATATAGAAGAAGATGAGCTTATGGATTTTCCTTGGATGGACTAAACAATAATGCACATGTTCTCTTTAACATCCTGATGACAAATTGCTTATTTTTTAAGGTAATTTTAAAAAGTTAAAGTTGGAAAAAACAGCTGAGAACTTATTTTTTCAATGTTCAATATCTTTAGTCATTAGGGAGAGACAAATGAAAACTACTTTGAGATTTCATCTTATTAAGTCAGAATGTGTAAGAATAAGATAAGAAAAAATGAATATTAATAAATGCTGGTGTGGATGTGCTGACAGGGAAACACTTATCCACTTAGAGTGGAAGTACAAACTGGTAGAGCCAATATGAACATCACTGTACAGGTTCTTAGAAAAGCTAGAAACAGATCTACCATAGGATCTAGTTATACCACCCCTGGGTATTTCCCTGAAGCAGTTTTATCCCAGGATGGAGACACTTCCTCATCCATATTCAATGTTACTCTATCACAATAGCCAGGAAATGGAAGCAGTATAGCTGCCCATCAACTGATGAGTGGATGGATAATGAAATATATATGGCATACCATACTTTCATTATCTATCTATCTATCTATCTATCTATCTATCTATCTCTCTATATATGGCATGAATAACATATATATATGTTATTCAACTGTAAGAAAGCTGAAATTATAAAATTCAGAATGTTATTCAACTGTGAGAAAGATGAAATTATAAAATTTTCAGGTAAATAGATGGAACAGTAAGTAAAAATTCTGGATGATATCACCCATACCCAGAAAGAAAAAGACACATGTTTTCTCATGTATGTGGATACTAGATTTGAATCTTTAGATATATGTGTCCGAGTTAGTGTATAAATAGAAGTCAGGAAATGAGTACCACATAATTGGGCAGAAGGTTTCAAGGAAAGAAGATAGAATGCAGTGTTGTGGATGGGAAAAGGAGCATATGGAACAGGCAGGATTAATTTGAGTCAGGAGCGGTAAGGCAGGGTCACCGAGGAAGGAGTACTAAGAAGGTATAACTAACACTAAAGGACATTAGCATGCCAAATAGAAATCTGTTTTAGAAGCTTCCCAAAGTCTATACATACAAACATATAAAGGGATTTAAAATGAAATTATCCTATAATGAGGTAAGAATGTTTCTCCTAGATTCCATACCCTAGTAAATATCAAGTCCAGAGACAGGTATGGGTTAGCTATTTATGAATTATCACCAGTGATGTCCCATAAATCACCCTCTCCAAACATTCATGATAGTGCCAATGATCTATGTTTCACTCCAAAATTGAAGGTATAACTCTTTTGCTAAAGACACCACATACTTGACGCATAAAACATGGAGAAGTCAAGCTGGTACCAACATGGGAGCTTCATCCCTACTGGCTAGCATTCATGGTGCTGGAAGGTCCTATGTATGCTCTTGCAGTACAAAAGCAAACATCAGTCTTGCTCAGCTGTGAACTCCATAAGCTATACCATTACAATTGGCCTGGCAAGATATGCCCACCAACGCAATAGTGGCACAAATCTCATGGAAGTAACCAGCCATTTCCTGATTAGATTTAAAGCCCATTCCAAAGGAAACAACTCATGCCTGGTACTGTTAACTGGGCCCCAAACCCATGGCTGGCTAGGTCATAGGCCTTAATAGAGAACCTAATACTACTTTTAAAATATTTACTTATTACTTTTTATTTTATGTGTATGAGTATATTGCCTACATGTATGTAAGTGCATATGTGTTGTATAATGCCCACAGAGGTCAGAAGAGAGAATCAAAGTCCCATGGAACTGGACTTAAGGACAATTTCTAGCTGTCATATGGGTGCTGGGAATCAAATATGCATCCTCTACAAGAGCATCCAGTGCTCTCAAACTCTGAGCAATCTCTCCAGTCCTAAGAACCTAATACTACTCTTTTACTAAATGGATGTAATAATAAATTAACCCACAAGTTCTTTTCTTTATATCCATAGATTAGTGCATCTCTCAACCCTCATCATGGACAGAGGCCCCTAACTTGTTAACAGCAGAGAATAAGAGATTGTGGAGTGCTCATTTCTAAATGGAATGACAGTATTACATCCCCTATTCTTAAGGCTCAGTGATCATCATGGAAGAGGGTGGTCAAAAGACTGTAACAGCCAGAGGAAGTGGACAACTACCCTGAAACTGTGTGTGTGTGGTTGCAAACACGAACTCACAGTGACTGTGACAGCATGAACAAGGCATACACAAGATCGAGCCAGCCAAATCCCAGTATGGGCTGGGTCTGGGGCGGGGGGGGCATTGAAGTTCCAACAGTGGAAGCCGTTGGAAACTAATGGCTGCCAGGAAAGGGAGATTCAGTTTTCTCAAGGATCTGGTTTGGTCCAGTCAGTTTTTGTATACCATGCACAGCAAGTAGACCCACTGGATTTGAAAAGAGAGAACATGGACAGATTTAATGCAATCTCAAAATCCCCAAGAGTTTCTTCACAGGCTTGGAAAAAAAAAGTCCTTAATTTCATTTGGAAAAACAAAAGACCCCAAATAGCCAAAGCAACCCTGAGTGAAAAGACCAATACAGAGGGATCTCCATACCAGACTTCAAACTATACTACAGGGCTATAGTCATAAAAACAGCTTGGTACTGGCACAAAAACAGACCTGTTGACCAATGAAACAAAACTGAAGATCCAACTTGAGCACATACAATTTCAGCCATCTCATATTTAACGAAGGAGCCAAGAAGACACAATGGAGGAAAGACAGCGTCTTCAGCAAGTGGTGTTGGCAAAACTGGATCACCACTTGTAGAAAAATGAAATTAAACCCCTACCTCTCGCCCTGTACAAAAGTCAACTCCAGATGGACCAAAGACCTCAATGTGAAACCCAAAACTCTGAAGGTGATAGAAGAAAAAGTTGGCAGCAGCCTACATGACATAAACTTAGGAAAAGACTTCCTAAATCAGACAGCAGCTGCGCAAGAAATAAGGTCAACAATTGACAAATGGGACCTCATTAAACTCAAAAGCTTCTGTACAGCAAAAGAAACAATCAAAAAAGTGAAGTGAAAACCCACAGAGTGGGAGGAAACCTTCACCACAGACAAAGCATTGGTTTCCAGAATATATATACTACTCAAAAAACGAAGTCAGAAAACAAATAACTCACTCAAAATATGGAGCAAAGAGCTGAACAGAGACTTCACAAATGAGGAATTAGAGATGGCTGAGAAACATCTTAAAAAGTGTTCAATGTCACTAATAATTAAGGAAATGCAAATTAAAACCACTTTAAGATATCATCTCACTCCAATAAGACCGGTTAGGATCAATGAAAGAAATGATATCAAGTGCTGTAGAGGTTGTGGGGAAAGGAGAATACTCATCCACTGCTGGTGGGAATATAAACTTGTACAGCCCCTATGGAAAGCAGTGTGGAGAGCCCTTGGAAGACTCAGAATGAGCTTGCCACCTGACCCAGTCATACCACTCCTGGATATATACCCACAAGACTCATCTTACCACAGAGATACACGCACAGCCATGTTTATTGTGGCTCTCTTCACAATAGCAAAGTGCTGGAACTAACCCAAGTGTCCCTCAACTGATGAGTGGATAGAGAGAATATGGAACATCTACACAATGGAGTTCTATGGAGCAGTAAAGAAAGATGACATCATGAACTTTGCAGTTAAATGGAAGGAGCTAGAAGATATCATGCATGCTAAGTGAAGTAACACAGTCCCCTACTTGTATGGCGAACTGAGCAACCAATGTTAATGTGATCTGAAAACAACTGTGCTCTTATATTTTGAAGTAACATCTACACAATGGAGTTCTATGCAGCAGTAAAGAAAGATGATATCACGAGCTTTGCAGGAAAATGGCTGGAGTTAGAAGATATCATGCAGAGTGAAGTAACAGTCCCAGAAAAATAAACGACGAATGGTATCACTCATCTGTGGATGCTAGTGCCAATTACCTATTTGTAAGTATTTCTTGTGCACGGCCCCTTGAGCTTTTGTCCAAGTAGCTGGGAGTGATGCATATTGGAAACAACAACAACAACAACAATAACAACAACAGAAAGGACTGCGTCAAAGAACTGACTGAAACAGTGAACTTCTGCTCAAAACAGTCAACTTCCACATAGAGAATTTTGAGAAAGACTGAGAAAGAGAGGAAGAGCATGTTTGGCAGAATGCATGAGCTCTGGTGGGGTGGGGGGATGGGAGGGGGGACACAGGACTAGATTTGATAAAAAAAGAAAAATAAATAAATAAATAGAACATGGAGTTGGGAAATAATAGTGGTCAGAGGATAAGAGAGAAATTGGAGGGGGAAAATGGGGATAGATTCAATCAAAACATGTAAATGCATGTACAAAAGAAAATTCTTAAACGATAGGAATGAAAATTTAAAAAATTAAAGTTGTTTGTGTTTTTGCCTTATATCTTATTACTGATTTTATAAGGTATAGACATGTTCTAAAGACAACATATAAAACATTATGAAACACTTGTTATTTACCTAATAACTATTTTTCTATTTTTAATATTTTGTTTATTTTTATTTTATGTGTATGAGTGTATTGCGTAGATGTATGTAAGTGCACCCATATTGTTCAATGCCAATGGAGGACAGAAGAGGGGATTGGATTCCCCTCTGGAACTGGAGTTATGAAGCATTGTTGGGCACCATGTAGGTGCTGCATATCAAACCTGGGGCCTCTGCAAAATCATTCTTATCTGCTGAGCAATCTCTCCAGCCCCTATTGCTCTATTTTTAAGCTGTGAAACATTCAGTCATTTTTTTTTTTTTTGTCTTTTTGAGACAGGGTTTCTGTAGTCCCAGCTGTCCTAGAACTCCTTATATAGAACTCACTGGCCTTGAACATACAGAGATCTACTGGCCTATGGCTCCCAAGTGTTGGGATTAAAAGTATGTACCACCATGTCTGGCACATTCATTCATTTTTAAATTTGATATATTGTTGGAATGATACTCTTTTTTTTTTTTTTTTTGGTCTTTTTGAGACAGGGTCTCCCTGTAGCTCCAGCTGCCCTGGAACTCACTCTGTAGACAAGGCTGGCCTTGAACTCACAAAAATCCGCCTGCCTCTGCCTCCCAAGTGCTAGAATTAAAGGCATGCACCACCACGCCTGGCAGAATATTCTAGACTCATACATAAATTATTACATTTTGGATCTGGTGAGATATTTCAGTTGGTAAATGCACTTTCCATTAAGTTTGCAAACTTAATTTAATCCTGGGACCAATGTAAAGGAGGAATGAGAGAACTGACTCCATAAGGTTGTGTCTGACCTCCAAACAAGTGCTGCACGAAATGGGCCACCCTCCTCCCCACGTGTTCACACACTTGGAATAATAAAATAAAATAAATCAAATGTAAGTTATTTTAAAGTATTTACATTTAATTACATTTGATCTCAGTTATATATTCAGTTTTTTTTTTTTTTTTAATCTTTGTTTTAGACAGCGTCTTTCTATAGTCTCAGCTGTCCTGGAACTCACTATGTAGACAGGGCTGGCCTTGAGCTCACAGAGATCTGCCTGCCTCTGCTTCCCGAGTGCTGGGATTACAGGTGTACATCACCACCTGGCTAGATATATTTTCTTAGTTTAAAATTCACTTTGTATAATATGGAGCAAACTATTATTTCATTTCTTTATCAACATCCAAGTTTTAATTCTTTTTATTTATTCCAGAAACAAATTTCTAAATAATGTGTTCATTAATTTTATTAACTTTTGATATTAATTCTGTCCTTCACAATCTATCAATTTCCATGTTCGCTTGGAACCACCTCTAGAATTTGATTGATATATTTACTATTTTGTGGATTATTGTTGTATTATTAGAAATCTATATGTAGTTAATGAGGTTTGCATCAGGAAAACAACTTTCAGTTATTCATTCTACTAATGTCAAAACTTCTTTGCAGATAGAGATATCACAGGAATCAGATCGCTTATCCACTGATTTCAAGTTTGGCTTGTTTTCTGGTGTGTTATAAATAAAACAACATGCAGGGTGTATTATTTTATCTTTTGATCATTCATGTATCTAACCATGTAAATACATGTATCACTAGTTCATTTTGAATTATGGATTTTTTTATGAAAGATGTGTAATTATGGGTTGGAGAAATGCTCAACTGTTAAAGGCTAAGGCTAACAATGAAAATGCCTAAATGCCAGCAAACACAATGACCAAGAGACTTATAGAAGGAATTGTTTATTGGACTTACGTTCCCAGAGGGTAAAGAGTCCATCGTGGTAGGAGGCATGAAGGCAGAGGCAGCAGTAGCAGAAAGCTGAGCACTTAAACCTTCAAGCAGATAAAGGAAACAGAAGGGGGAAACTGAAAGCTGGATGGACTGTGAACCTTCAAACCTCCCAGTGAAGTGCTTCCTCCAGCAAGGCTGGACCTCTTGATCTGCAGCAAACATCCTCTCCAACAGACCAAATGTTCAAATACTCGGTGCCTATGGAGAGCATTGTTATTCAAACCATCACATTCCACTCCCTGGCCCTCATAAACTCGTGGCCATACTGTAATGCAAAATGCATTCATTCCAATATCAAATGTCCCCTTGGTCTTTAACACTCTCAACACAACTCAAATTCCAAAGTCTCTTCTGGGACTCCAGGCAATCTCTCAATCTTAACTCCCTGTACAATCAAAAGGAAAATTGTATTCTGGCAACATGCCATGGTTCAGAACACACATTCCCATTCAGAAAGGAAGAATGGGGGCCTAGTGAGAAAACAGCAGACCGAAACAATAGTGAAAACTGACAGGACAAACACCAAATCCTGTAGCTTCATGTTCAGTGTCTGGGACTTTACCAAGGGCCTCAAATGGCTCAGCCCCTCCAGCTTTGCAGCCACAGCATACATCCCTTTCTTGGGCTGGTTCTACTCCCTGTATCCAGCTCTCCTTGGCAGATGTCTCTTGACACTGACACCCCCAACACCTCCACTGCAAACCAGGTGTTATTGATCATCACAGCTTTAAACAATGTCCTCTCAGGGACTCTTGCCCTGGGGGAGGGGGGGTTGGGGGTAAGGTGGGGGAGTGCTTTGTAATGCTGGGACTGCCCTGCTACACATTGCCTGGTTCCAGAGGCTTTTGAAACAAAGGAGGAAGAAGTATTGCTGACCCTCTCTCTCTTTCATCTTTCATGCCTGCCTCTAAATGCCAGCACCATATAAATGACACTGCTAAAGTCAGGTTTGGATGGACATTTGAGCAATTCATCCACATTATCAGCAGCAGTTTTTGTATCTTGTGGTTTTCTGGAGCAGAAAATCCCTTAGTCTCTCTCCTTGCACAAATTGGAAGTTTAGGTAGGGAGGGTCTTGCCCTGAGGGCACACTCATTATTCAAGGGGAAGTCTGGAGAGCTCTTCTTAATAGCTTTATCAATAAGAGTTACTTTGTCCTCAGTTCGTGCCTCTCTTTGGGGAGGAGATGGGGCTTTACTGGGGGAGGCACATTCCCAGGGGTGGCTTTGGTCTTGCCTATTTCACCCTCTGCTTCCAGTGCTTTCTTAGCTTTTGGCTCTGGCTGCCTCCTGCTGTGCCCGCCCCACCATGGTGGCTCCTGTCCCTCTGGAACCACAAGCTGCCAAAACTTCTCCTTCAATAAGTTGCCTTCATTGTGATGTTTCATTCCAGCAACAGAAATGTAAGTAGTATACGGGTCTTTTCAGGAAACCTTCTTTCACACATGCACACAATAATAACAAATTAAATAAAAATTTAGAGATGTGTGTTGCCTTTCCATCTATACTTTTATGGACATGTTGGTTGTTTATTGTTTTTTTTTTTTCACTCTTGTAACTACAGTTCTCCTAAATATATGTGTAAGGTTTATGTTGATAGTTTGTTCTAGAATTATCTAGGAGTGACTGAGTTGAATGACAGGTTTTTATTCATAGTATAACCAAGTAATTTGAATGAAGATTATGTGTTTTTGCATTCCCACTCATACACTTTAGAGGTCCAATTGTTATTCATATTCACCAACAGTTGGTGCTGCTGATTCTTTTAACAGCATAGCCAATTTAGCAAATATGCAGAGATGCTTAGTATGGATAAATTGAATTTTACTGATGCCTAGTGGATATGTGTCTCCTTTCAAGGACAGATTTGCCATCCACATGTCTTCTTTTTAAATGCATCCTTAAGTTCTTTACTTTTAAATCTGGTTATTTCTGTGACATGTTAAATTATTTTTATTATATATTCTAGATGCAAGCTGCTGATGGATATTTGTGGTGCAACTGCATTTTTCTATTTTTTCTTATTCTCTGTCTCTCTGACATTTACAGAACAAATGTTTTTACTTTGATAATATCCAACTCATTTATTGTACATCAATACATATGTGTCTTGTATGTATGCATTCTATGTAAGAAATGTTTGTCTGCTCCAAGGTAATGATGGTCTTCCACTGATAGCTGACTACAGATGCAATGCTACCACTGATTTCCTGAACCTGCTTCCAGACCTTGTCCCCCGGGGATGCACTCTGTTCTCCCAAACTATGGGTCAACTTTCCTCTATAAATGTAAATGAAAAGCAAAGGAGGACATGTATGACTTCATTTAATCTTCACTATCTCCTCAAAGGTTTTGCCTCTAAATATTGTTACATATCACATGAGGGATTAAGGCTTAGACATGATTTAGTAGGATGCAATTTTGTATGCACTGCAGGTTCTCTCTGTAGGGAGAAGGAAGGGTCTTTTCTCCACTGTTTTGGCCAGAACTTTAAGATTTCTCTTGAAATATTGATTCCTCTACTCCCTGCAAGTTCTGCGCTGAAATCATCAAGGAAGTAGCAGGAGATGGAAGTGGAAATGAGCATTCCAGGTTTACATTCTCCTTCAGTTTTTCATTTTTGATTCTAATTTGTTTAATAGTGTGAACTTGTCATATTCTCTGGGTAGCTCTCTCTGGTAATTTTTCATCTGATTTTAATTATCAGCAGTGGGGCAGGGGGTATCTATTAGGCTATCCCATGTAGGCTTGTACTGGACCAATTTTAACTTACAAGAAACATTTTCAAAAGCCAGTACATTTTAGTTTTTCACAGTTTGGCAACTATAGATTTCACCTTGAAGGTTGATATCATCCTGTGACTTGCAAACTGGTAACTTCTAATGTGGTGAAGCATTCTTGCCTGTTTTAAAACAAACTTTTAAATGAATTATTCTTTGAAAGAATAGCATTATCCATTTCTGTGATTTTTTTAAAATTTAATTCGGGGAGGTATTTTTGTTTGGGGCTTTGATTTTTAGAAACAGTGCCCTTGTTGCAGAAGTGGATCTTGAGCTCAGATCTTCCTGCTTACTTCAGCCTCAGGAGTCCTCAGGTGACAGGCACAGCCCCATGTCCAGCCTCTCTCCATTTGGAAAGCTAGAAAGGCTGCTCAAGATTTTAGCATGCCACGCCATCCTCTCCCTCCACCCCTAAGCATGTAAGGACTATCATGGGCCCACCTGAAGAATTGGGGATTCCCTCCAGCATTATGGATGGCTGGTTAGAAACTTTTTACTCTTCCTTTTACCTTAATTCCACTTTGCAACCCATCACAGCATATTCACCTTTTGTGTGTTTTAGAACCCCCTCAGAAATCCATTGTGTTTCCTTCCACAGGTATAGTATTTTTTTTTAATTTTTATTAGTCTTGTCTGTAGACATTAATACTCAATGGAAGGCATATGCTTTTGAAGGAAGCTAATGTAGTTTGTTTGCTTGTTTGTTTTACATTCTTTATTTTCAGGACTCCAAAAGAACGAGATTTTTTTTTTCATGACATTTCTTTCTCTTAACCTCTCTTTGTTACTTCCTGTCCTTTTCTGAACTTCTTTAAAATAATTTACACATTTTCAGCAGCATCTTCATTCTAATATTATTTTAGCTTTTCCTAATACTCTGCCCAACATACTTAGTTCTGGTAATTTGTCCAAGAAAATCTTCAATTTTTATTTTACAATTTTCTTAGATGGGCTTGTTGGTTAGCTAAAATGGGAAATTTTTATTTATTTTTATTTTATGTGTATGAATATTTTGCCTGCAAGTAAATAATTGTATTCATGTGTATAGTACTCACAGAGCTCAGAAGAGGGCACCAGATCCCCTAAGTTACAGATTTCCATTATTTCCCACGTGAGCACTGGGAACTGATCTCAGGTTCTGTGAAAAGGCAGCCAATGATCATAACTGCTTAGCCTTCTCTTCAGCCCTGGTTGGCTGAATTTTAACACAAGACTTTCCTGTGTTGTCTAGGATAATCTCAAATTTCTGAGTCAAGTGATTCTTTCCTATTAGACTACTGAGTGGCTAACACTGAAAATGTACCTCTGTGCCTGGCCTGCTTATTTGCAGAGTATAGTCTATTTCCTACTCTCTATATAAATGTCAAATTTTATTTTTACCAATATGTGAACATTTATGTTTTTGAACATTTAATTTTTTAATTAAGCATTTTAACTTTGTATATTCTGTTCAGTAGTTTTTATTTCTTTCTTTACCATTAATCATTGCTTTAATCAAATATAATATACTTTTAAAACATTTTATTTTTATTTTGTATGTATAAGTGCACTGCTTGTGTGTATATAATTAGACCCATGCCCTGTAATGCCTATAGAGGTCAGAAGAGGGCCTTGAATTCCCCTAGAACTGTAGTTAGGGCTGTTGTCATTTGCGATGTGGGTATTGAGATTCCAACCCAGGTCCTCTGCAAGAGCAGCCAGTGCTCTTAACCCTGAGTAATCTCTCCAACCCCCAAAGATAATATATTTTGCTATTGACAAAGATCTCTACAAAAAAAAAAAAAAAACATTTAAATCCTTGAAGAAGGAGATTGAAAATATCAAAAGATGGAAAGACCTCCCATGCTCATGGATTGGAAAACATTAATATAGTAAAAATGTCCATTTTACTGAAATTGATATACAGATTCAACACAATCCAAATCAAAATCCCCATGAGTTTCTTCACAGACTTAGAAAGAAATATCCTTAAATTCATATGGAAAACAAAAGACCCCAAATAGCTAAAGCAACCCTGAGTGAAAAGTGCAATACAGGATGGATTGCTTTACCAGACTCCATGCTATATTACAGGGCTATAGTCATAAAGACAGCCTGGTACTAGCACAAAAACAGACCCATTGACCAATGGAACAAAATCGAAGATCCAAACTTAAGCTCATACAATTTCAGCCACTTCATATTTGACAAAGGAGCAAAGAAAAAAAGCTCAATGGAAGAAGGATA
Organism: Rhizomys pruinosus; assembly: GCA_009823505.1. Lineage (NCBI taxonomy): Eukaryota > Metazoa > Chordata > Mammalia > Rodentia > Spalacidae > Rhizomys > Rhizomys pruinosus. The sequence continues at coordinate 4,939,659 of VZQC01007611.1, forward strand.
GCATCTTCAATAAATGGTGCTGTCAAAAATGGATCATCATTTTTGGTGAAGAAGAACAAAATTAAACCCCTACCTCTAACCCTGTACAAAAATCAACTCCAAGTGGATCAAAGATCTCAATGTGAAACCTGAAACTCTGAAGGTGATGAAAGAAAAAGTTGGCAACAGCCTACAAGACGTAGGCATAGGAAAAGACTTTCTAAATCATACAGCAGCTGTGCAGGAAATAAGGTCAACAATTGACAAATGGGACCTCATCAAGGAAGTGAAGAGAAAACCTGTGGGAGTTTAATAATCGTCTGAATAGTCCTTTAGTCATGCATGGCCTACATCCACATGGTGTTCTTCCCTTCTTGCATTGCTCCATGCTGTCTCCTGCCTGCAGACAGACTATCTCTCGGCTTAGCTCTGGCAAGAAGCGGGGAGGGCACCGCGGGAGAGTTACCCAACAGAAATGGGGATAAAAGATGGACTCAGAGGGTGAGGTATGGGAGAATAGGGTCTCTCTTTATTTATGCCAGCAGCGTGCTTATATATCAAAAGTTACTGTGCTCTGGGCAAGGAAGTGGGGGGCAGGCAGAAGGGAGGGGCAAGCCACCTTGGCTCTAATGGGGGGGGTGCAGAGCTCCTATTTGTGCCTTTAGCAGTCTGAGGTTTTTCCTCCTTTTAATGCTTAGATGGGCCAACTTCTCTGCTGGTATTTCTTGGTACATCCTATACAATGCAAGGCTGTATCTTTTCTTTCTCAGCTGTTAGGTTGGTGACGTTTTGACCTGTGGGAACATACAAATCTTTTCCCCATAGTTTTAAGATTAAGTTGAAAAATTTTTTTTTGGCAAAAAGGTTTAATATATAACTCTATTCACCCCTTTTTTTTAATTCTAGATTTTTATTTTTTGACCCATGAGTCACAAAAAGGTAGTTGTAGTATGGAATCAAGGTGTTAATTTCATTAAGTTTATCCAAGCTGTTTTGGGTGACTGTGTGTTGTTAATTTGGGAAGCAAACTTAATTCCTTAAGTTAAATTATCCTACAGGTAAAAGAGAATGTTATAAGATGATACTGTATAACACAAAGATTATAGAGAACATTTGTATATGTTAATCCCAAAGTTATTGTTATACAGATTTTAAGTAAAACAAATATGAACAACAATTTATATATCCAATTAACTCAGATGCATCACCATTTTTATCAAAACCTTTAAACCAATGTTGTTTAATATAGACATTTTTACTTTTACTAAGTCCTAAAATACCATGTAATTTGTAGGTAGAGTTTGGGCAAAAATGATGGTAATGAAGTCAATCTCTAACTGTAAATTAAAGCTGACTGTTATAGAGGTTATCTCTTATAAAACTGGTAAAAACTGCTTTCTTTAATTGACTAATAGACATAGGAACTGTGAAAAGGATTATTCTCTATTCAGAACCAAATATAATACTAGAGCCTCTTTAAGCTGTGCATTTAAGCAAAATATATTAATACAGGCGAGCTCTGATATCAGCAATGGATTATTCTGCCAAGGAGATGTTGGCCAGGGGGTCCAAGCCCCCCCCAAAGGTAAAGGCTTCTTGCTTGTAAACTGGGATACCAGCAAGAAGAGAGGCGGTAAGGCCCTGCTGTCGAAGACCTGATGTAAGCATGGGAAAGATTTATTGAGACCACACTTGCAAGTGTACAGTTGGTCTCTGGTATACTAGAGAGTGGTACCAAAGGCCAGTAAACCAATAAAGTAAATATTGGTCTCCTTGAGTCAAGCAAGACTCCTCTGTCAGCATCAGCTACACCTCACCTGCCTGGAAATACTGTGCAGCAGTGGCAGCCATATGTCTTTATAGCCCAAATCTAATTGGCTATTAGCTCTCTCCTTGGAGGAATAACTCACAGCTGATGCCCACAAGCTTACATCCTCTAGTGGTTAGGAAAGGTTATAAGCCACAGTAAGACCTTGTTGTCTTTTACAGAAAAAAACATAATTCATGGTATCATCCAAACACCTGTGTAATTAGTACTGTTTAAATATTTATATATCTAATTGCCTGTGCTTCATTAGTAGGATTGAAAGGTTATTCCTGAACAGACTGTCAGCCCATGAAAAGAAACAGCCAGAACTGGTCAAATTCCAAAACAGCATCTCTGGAGAAAGTAGACTGTTCTGCTTCTTGTCCACCTGTGCCCCTTTTCTAAGCCTAGGGAACAACCTGCCGAAGAGGGGGCATGGTAGAATGTAAGGGCTGTGATTGGGGTGAATGGTGAAACTATAGCAATACAGACTGGATGCTTATTTGATCAACTTGATTGTATATACAAGCCACTCCAGCTGGATGGTGGGAGACTTGGGCTGTGTGGGTTTGGGCATAACTGCTTGCAAATTGGTTTTACATGAAGGATGCTTGTACTCAAAACTTATTACTTATTGTTTAAAAAAATGAAATAAATGAAAGTAAATGAAAAAAAAAGTTCTATTTCTACAAAAATCCACAGAATGGGAGGAAATCTTGATACATCAGACAGAGCATTAACATCTAGAATATATAAACTACTCAAACAAAGAAGAAAACAAATGACTCACTCAAAAGATGGAGTAAAGAAATGAACAGATACTTCACCAATGAGGAAGTAAAGATGGCTGAGAAACATCTTAAAAAGTGTTCAACATTGTTAATAATTAAGGAAATGCAAATTAAAACCACTCTAAGATATCATCTCACTCCAATAAGATTGTCATAGATCAAGAAAACAAAAAAGACACCAAATGCTGGAGAGGTTGTGGGGAAAGGGGAACACACATCTACTGCTGGTGGGATTGTAAACTCATACAACCACTATGGAAGCAGTGCAGAGAACCCTTAAGTGACTCAAAATGAGCTTATTCCCCGACCCAGCCATGCCACTTCTGGGTATATACCTACAAGATTCATCCTGCTGCAAAGATACATGCACATCTATATTTATTGCAGCTCTTTTCACAATAGCGAAGAGTTGGAACCAACCCAAATGCCCCTCAACTGAAGAGTGGATAACAAAAATGTGGTACATCCACACAACGGAGTTCTATGCAGCAGTAAAGAAAGATGACATCATGAGATTTGCGGGTAAATGAATGGAACTTGAAGCAATTGTGCTAAGTGAAGTAACAAAGTCCCAAAAAACAAACGGGGAATGGTTTCCCTCATTTGTGGATGCTAGTACCAAATCCCCCAATTGAAAGAAAAGCCGAGCAATGTTATTTTATATTTCTTTCTATCTGAAAGCAGCTGTGATGTTATAATGTGAATATCATAATGAGCCCTAGAATTAACTTACCACCTACTTTCAGGCATGGTAATTAATGTACATGGGCAGAAGCTATATGTTCATATTTTAGAGTAATATAAAATTAAAGGAAATACAACTGGGTAATTGGCACTAGCATCCACAGATGAGGGATACCATTCGTCGTTTGTTTTTCTGGGACTGTGTTACTTCACTCAGCATGATGTCCTCTAGCTCCAGCCATTTTCCTGCAAAGCTCGTGATTTTGTCTTTCTTTACTGCTGTATTTCTTGTGTAGGGCCCCCTGAGCTTTTGTACAAAGCAGTTGGGCATAATGCATTTTGGAAACAACAACAACAACAGAAAAGACTGCATCAAAGAACTGACTGAAACAGTGAACTTCTGCTCAAAACAGTCAACTTCCCCATGGAAAATATTGAGAAAGACTAAGAGATGGAAAGCATGTTTGGCCGAATGCATGAGCTCTGGCGGGGTGGGGGAATGGGTGGGAACACAGGTCTAGAATTGTTAAAAATAAATAAATAAATAAATAAAATAAAATAAACTTAAAGAGAAAAAAATTTTAAATCCCTGAACATAATTAAAAAAAAAAGAAGAGATGTGTTGATGAAACTGATCAATGAATACCAGGTTAGTTACATAGAGCATGATGCTCTGGTGTACGATTTTACAGTAAGATCAATATAGATATGGTATTGCATGCATTTCAAAAGCCTCAAAGAAAAAACTGTGTAATTTTGTTCAAAACTGGAATTTTTAACCACAAAGAAATTATACATATTTAATGACCTAGACATATTCAAAAGTTTTAAGTTTTAAACAAGGTATATATGCATGAAGCATCTTGTGACCCTATAAATATGTACAACTTTAGATCTGTATATGCCAGCAAAAATAAATTTAAATAATATCACCTATGTGAAGAATTGATTGAGATCTTTTGACTGATTTATAATTGTTTTGTTGTACTAGGAGCTGAAAGTATTTAACAATTTAGGAACACTTCTTAAATAATATTTATTAATTCCTTGACAATTTTATACAGTGCATTTAATCCTATTCTTCCTTTCCTCCAAATCCTTACAGATCCACATTCACCTCACAACCCACCCAACTTTGAGTTCTATTTTGTTTTTTATCCATTGAGTCCAATTTGTGCTGCCTAAATATTTGGGAGTGGAACCTGCCCCAGAACATGGTTGACTTAAAGAAGTCACATTCTTTTTTTTTTTTCGAGACACGGTCTCCCTGTAGCCCCAGCTGTCCTGGAACTTGCTCTGTAAACCAGGCTGGCCTTGAACTCACAAAGATCTGCCTGCCTCTGCCTCCCAAGTGCTAGGATTAAAGGCATGTACCACCACACCCAGCTAGAAGTCACATTCTTAAAGAAAACTGACTCTTCCACTCCCAGGAGCTAATTGCCAATTTGATGTGTTATCAGAGTAACGAACCACTATCTGATTTGATTAAAGGGCTGCTTCATGAGATGGAACCCTTTCCTGGCACTGATACTGGAGCCAATAACTTGTGGCCAGAGAGGTTGCATATGCCCCAGAGTAGAACCTACTACTACCAATCAGTAACATTTTTTTTTTTTTTTGGTCTTTTCGAGACAGGGTCTCCCTGTAGTCCCAGCTGTCCTGGAACTCACTCTGTCGACCAGGCTGGCCTTGAACTCACAAAGATCCGCCTGCCTCTGCCTCCCAAGTGCTAGGATTAAAGGCGTGCACCACCATGCCCGGCAACATTTTAAAGAATATTCCCAGCCAAAGAGTTTGCAGGAAGGTGATACAGCTGCAGACCACAGGCTTTGCAAAGGCAATTTTATTTAAAGATCTATTAAATCTTGTTTGTTTCAGGATATAATTGCTTCAGGGAAACTGATTTTGCTATTTTATCATTTCACTGGCATCCATAAGCTTTGTTGTTTGTTTTACTATCTCAATTCAGAATTCCAACTCCTTTGAGAAACATGAAATCTTTAGAAACAGAGATTAATGTCCATGGTGGTTTCTAGATGACATGAGTAGTTTCAACTTTCCTCTCCCTTTCGACATTTTGAGGAATTTTTGCTTGCAATGACCAAATCATGGGTTCAGTATGAATCTCATTAAATTCAATCCACTCAAGAGTTTTGAGACGCTTCTAGGTAGACACTGTCCACAAATATTGCATACCCCCCCAAAAAAATAAAAGCACCTTGGCTTTTTGGCTCACGTAAATCATGCTGAAATGCATGCTTTCCAATTGGAAAATACATCCTTCCAGGAACAGCAGAAGAGGCTCAGACTCTTATCAATAGATTCTGGTGATTTCAGTTATACACATCATGATTTCATTTTTAGCTTCTACTCTGAAACAGAAAAATAAAAACAAACAAGATATAGAATACTGTAAATAAAATGGAATGAAAGAAGAGCTATATTTTTAAAGACAGGTAATAAAAATAAAATAATTGTGTTTCTAATGCGTTTAAAGGAATTTCCTGAGGAGAGGTCAAAGTGGATATGTGTTTCTTGTCTGATTTTCACTTCAACACTCTGTGCACATGATTTGTTGAAGTTACATGGTAACATACATAGATATACACTGATATATGTATGATTATACATGTGCATAAAATATAGTTATATAATTACAAAAATGAGTGTATATGTTGAATAGTATAGATAAGAGCTCATGGGGAATGGAGGGAGCAGAGAAGATGAGGCCACTGCATCAGGACTGGGATACCTTGGAAAGGTTAAATGCTTTTTTTGTTTTTACCATCAATGTTTGGGAATTCATAATGTGCACAATTGGAGGATGCTTTATCCCATAATTTAGCAAATAGACAAATTATTTTTTTTTAATTTTATTTATTTTCTGTATGTGTATGAATGTACTGTCTGCATATAGGTTTGTGCACCCGTGTCATGCAATGCCGCGGAGGTCAGAAGAGGGTGTCGTATTCCCCTGGAACTGGAGTTCTCCTGGAATTGGAGTTACAGACGGTTCTCAGCTGCCATCTGGGTGCTGGGGATCGAACCTGGGTCCTCTGCAAGAGCGGTCGGCACTCTTAACCGCTAGGCCATCTCTCCAGCCTGACAAATTATTAATAAGCCTTACAGAACTGACATTTTTTGTTAATCTCATTGTTTCTGAAAGGCTTCAAGGTCCTTCAGTCATCTTCGTACAAAGTCACAATTCAATCAAGAGAGCTTAAAATGTCTTTCATGACTTCATCTTTGTTTCATTCTCCAACCTTCCCTTTAACCAATTTTCTGTATTCAGCAGGGAGGCTGAGTTCGTTCTGTAAAGCTTTGAACATGGCACGTGTTCCTCTTTGGGTGTGCATGCCATCTCCTCTAGTCTGCTTATTACTTTTCCCTCACTGACACCTGCTCAGCTGTCCCCTACCATCTTCACTGTGACTTGATTTAGAAACCATTCACAGATTCCCCCAGAGTAGTTTATACAGCCTTCCAATGTAACACCCTGTGCTTCTTTTGTTTTCAGCTACTTTGAGGGCTCCTGCCATGTTCCAGACTCTGTAACAATTGCTGGGTTTGTTTTTTAACTTCACAGAATGTAACGGATGCCTTTATTTTATATTTAAGAACCCACTACCAAATGCAATCAGAAGACATCACATTTCATATAAAAGACGTTGAGCTACATGGAGGTGGGAAGGCCTTTTAAAAGTGGAATATGCTATTACATGTCATTTTTACAGCAATCATATTAGAAAAATTAATAAACTTATTTATGAAAATGGGGAAAATATAGAGATTGAATAATTTTTCCCAAGATAAATGGCAGTCAGATTTTAATACAAATGTTATCTAAACACATGTATTATCTTATTACCTTAAACAGTATTTATATTGTAAAATGTGGATTAAAAACAGTCAAATCTTTTCCATTTAGTACTGATGCTCCAGGGATCAATACAGAATCATTACTTAATATATACTATTGGAATAAATAATGGAAAGAACTAATTTAATTGGGCTACAAAAAAGCCAAGAGACCAGCTCAGTCAAACCTAATATACGTGTCATACAAAGGCACTAATTTTATTTTTGCTTACTTGAGAATTTCAAATTCTTGTTCTCCATCATTTTGTAAAATTCATAGAGAACCAAGATTAATATGTGATATATTACAGTATAATAAAAGAAGATGATATTTTGTTATGCATTAAATTAATCAGTTATCACTCATAAAAGAAAGAAAAGAGGCTTTGAAATACAGAGAGCAGAAATTGAGGAGTCAGAAGTCCTACGAAAGTTGTCTCTGTTTGTGAAAATTGCTAGTGTAAAAGCAATATCCAGTATCAGGTGATACTGATTATAGGATGCTTGTTACTGACTTCATGAAAGGTGAGGTGAAGAACATTTGCTCATTCTGGAGTTATGGACATGGACATGCCATGGTATGCCAGTTTGTCTTATTAAAGCTTGAGGCTCATGATAAATTGAGATTTTGACTATCATCTGAATGTAAAATTCAATTAATGGCTCTATGTGGTATAATCTTCTTATCCAAAAAATTATATTTGTCATACTGAGTGACAAGATTAAACAATGCTTAAAACAGTTACTAAAAACAAGCATATCTCTTTAAGTTTCCTTTTTTTCTGTGATTCTGTAGAGCACATCTTTGGTATTATAGGCTAGGTAAGACCTGTGCCACTGGGCTTCATCCCCAGTTGCCAAATTTTGTTACTATTAAAATATCTTTCCATATACTAGGGTATAACTGACATATACATCTATATATTATGTAGATGTCAGTTATATATAAAGTGAAATGATTAAATGAAATTAATAAACATATTCAGGACTTCATATAATCATTTTTGGTAGTTAGCATACTTAAAGCCTTTTTTTTTTTTTTTTTTTTTTGGCCTTTTCGAGACAGGGTTTCCCTGTAGCCCCAGCTGTCCCGAACTTGCTCTGTAGACCAGGCTGGCCTTGAACTCACAAAGATCTGTCTGCCTCTACCTCCCAAGTGCTAGGATTAAAGGCATGCGCCACCACGCCCAGCTTTGAAACCTATTTTTAAGAAATTTGATAAAGCAGTAAATTATTATTATTTACTACAGTCATGGTCCTGGGTGATAGATCTACATACAGTGCATATTTATCCTCTCTAACTGAAACTTTATGCACTTTGAGTAATCTCTTCCCATTCTTTCCTGCCCAACCTCAGCTCTCGACATCCCTCACATTCCATTTTAGGCTAACATGAATTTACTTTCACCTAATTTTAGAGTAAATTCCTTTCCTCTGTTCCTTTCCCTGACTGGCTAATTTCATCTGCACAGTTTCTGCAAGGTTCAATCATGTTGTCAGAAATGTCAGAAAAAAAAAAAAAAAAAAAAAAACTTTCATTTTAAGTCTGAAAGGCATTCCAGTGTACATGTGTTTGCATGTGTGTATATCACATTTTCTTTATACATTCATTTGCTAATGGAAATGTGGATCTGTTCCATTTTTGGCTAATTAAATATCAGAACATGGGGGAAAGCAGACAGCCCTTCCTCCTTGATTTTAGCTCTTTGGGTACATTCCCCAAAGTGGAATTGATTGTAGTCCTTATGGTAGTTCTTTGTTTAATGTTTTGAAGATCCTCTGTATGTTGCCCATAATGACTAAACATTCAAATTTTTTGTCAGTAATGCTCAAGTATTCTTGCTTTTTCAAATCCTCATTCAGACTCATCTTCTCTCTTTTGGGTAAATGAATAGTGAAACTTCAAACATGCTTCTTCACGGAATTGGACAATTATTTGCTAACAACAACAGCTTCAGTTTTTAGCACAGAATTTTAGCTGCAGTATGTATCATGCCCATAAAATATGGTGAGAACTTACTATGGCCATGCCAGTTGTCAAATATGGCAGGGATCAATAACAGTTAAGTTTACATGTTTGTAAAGAAATGTACAACATAGAATAACCTGAAGACCATTGTGCTAAGTAAAATAAGCCAGGCACAGAGAGACACAAACTTAATTTCTAAATTATGATCTCACAGAGGGTCAAAGTAAGTGACCATAGGGGTTAGGAGGGAAGGAGAATGAGGACATGTCAAATGATAGTCACAAGCAAGGAGCAAAAATAAACATCAGGAGAGCTAAATAGATATTAATGGAGATGTTTTGTGTGGTATTGAAAAATATTGTGTAATTCTACCACAAATTTATTGTCTTCTTAGGAAATGTTTTGGTTAATTAGGGAAATTAGCCAATCCAATGTGTTTCTCAATGTGTTTCAAAACATTAGATGCATAATTTTATGTGAATTAAATAAGTTTTGTATGAAAATAATGAAGACATAAACAAATGGAAAAGCAGACCACTCTTTGGTAGCACTAACTCTTTCTTCTTTTTCATGCTAATGATGATTATGGGATAGCCTTTGACCACACTAGGTCAACACAACAAGAATGACCTGATAAACTAATAAAACATAATAAATTAGAAAATGAATTATGACTGTGTGTCACCAATCATTAGCTAGCTCAACCATTTAAAAATATTTATGTGACTGGGCTGGAGAGATGGCCTAGTGGTTAAGAGCGCCGACTGCTCTTGCAGAGGACCCGGGTTCGATCCCCAGCATCCACATGGCGGCTGAGAACTGTCTGAAACTCCAATTCCAGGAGAACTCCAGTTCCAGGGGAATCCGACACCCTCTTCTGACCTCCGCGGCATTGCACAATACGGGTGCACAAACTTGCATGTAGACAGTACATTCATACACATACAGAAATAAATAAAATTAATAAAAAAATTAAAAAAAATATTTATGTGACTTTGTAATTGAAGATTTGTGCCTTTCTTACAACATTTCTTAATGAAATTTATACCCATTCCACCTTCCATGCCCCCCACCCTGCCAGAGTTCATGCATTCTGCTATACATATCTTGTATCTTTTTCTCAGTCTTTAAAAAAAAAATTTGATGCAGAAGTTTACTATTTGGGGCAGAAAGTTTACTGGTTCTTTGACATTGTTATTGTTCCTTCTAATTTGTATTGCTTCAAAATATGCATATATATATATATATATGTATATATATATATATTATATCACACGTCAAAAAGATCCAGTTTGAATTGCAGGCTAGCTTTCAGCTGCGTGGTCCTGTTCAGCACAAAAAGAAATCTTCCTACACTACACATATACCAAAATAGTGATTTCTGAAAATAAATTATCGATTAATTACAAAACATGTTCACAGATTCACATTTCAACAGTAGAGTTGTATGAAGGTAAAGAAAAATATTACTTCACATACCTACATTACAGAGCAAGTTGATGAGTAACATCAAGTATTATATTACTAATAAAAAATGAATAATTATTCAATTTGCCTTACAAATAGAGATTTCATGCTAGTATCTACAAATGAGGGACACCATACATTGCTTGTTTTTCTGGGACTGTGTTACTTCACTTAGCATAATGGCTTCTAGTTCCATCCATTTACCTGCAAAGTTCATGATGTTGTCTTTCTTTACCACTGAAGAGAATTCCATTGTGTGGATGTACCATATTTTCTTTATCTGCTTGTGAGTTGAGGGACATTTGTGTTGCTTCTAGCTCTTGGCTATTGTGAAGAGAACTGCAATAAACATAGATGTGCATGTATCACTGTGATAGGATGAATCTTGTGGTATTTACCTAGGAGTGGTATGACTGGGTCAGGTGATAAGCTCATTTTGAGTCTTTTCAGGGTTGTCCACACTGCTTTCCATAGTGGTTGTATAAGTTTACATTTCCACCAGCAGTCAATGAGTGGTCCCCTTTCCCCACAACCTCTCTAGCACTTAGTATCCTTTGTTTTCTTGATCATAGCCAGTCTTACCAGAGTAAGATGAAATCTTAATGTGGTTTTAATTTGCATTTCCTTAATTATTAGCAATGTAGAACACTTCATGTTTCCCAGCCATCTTTACTTTCTCACTGGTGAAGTCTCTGTTCAGCTGTTTACTCCATCTTTTGAGTGAGTCATTTGTTTTACTTCTTTGTTTTTTGAAGAATTTGTATATTCTGGAAGTTAATGCTCTGTCAGATATATCATTGGTGAAAGTTTTCTCCCACTCTGTGGGTTTTCTCTTTACTTCCCTGATTGTTTCTTTTGCTGTACAGAAGCTTTTTAGTTTAATGAGGTCCCACTTGTCAACTGTCAACCTTATTTCTTGTGCAGCTGCTGTCTGATTTAGAAAGTCTTTTCCTAGGCCCAACTTTTTTTTCTATCACCTTCACAGTTTCAGGTTTCATGTTGAGATCTTTGATCCATTTGGAGTTGATTTTTGTACAGGGTGAGAGGTAAGAGTTTAATTTTGTTCTTCTAAAAATGGTGTTCCAGTTTTGCCAACACCATTTGCTGAAGATGCTATCTTTCCTCCAATGAGATTTTTTGGCCCCTTTATCAAATATGAAGTGGCTTAAATTGTATGAGCTCAAGTTTGGATCTTCAGTTTTGTTCCATTGGTCAACAGGTCTGTTTTTTTTTGCCAGTACCAGGCTGTCTTTATGACTATAGCCTTGTAGTATAGCTTGAAGTCTGGTAAGGTGATCCCCCTTGAATTGCATTTTCACTCAAGGTTGCTTTAGCTATTTGGGGTATTTTGTTTTTCCATATGAATTTAAGGATTTTTTTTTCACATCTGTGAAGAAACTCTTGGGGATTTTAATTGGGATTGCATTGAATCTGTATATTAATTTGGGTATAATTGACACATTTACTATATTAATTTTTCCAATCCTTGAGCATGGGAGGTGTTTCCATCTTTTGATGTCATCTTCAATCTGCTTCTTCAGGGGTTTAAAATTTTTGTTGTAGGGATATTTGGTGTCTTTGGCTATGTTTATTCTTCTGTATTTATTGATTTTGAGGCTATTGTGAGTGGGAAGGTCCCCTTATATTCCTTCTTCAGTTGCTTGTTGTTGGTGTAAAGAAAGGCTACTGATTTTTCTAGGTTAATTTTGTATCCTGACATTTTATTGAAACTCTTAATTGTTTCTAGGAGTTTTCTAGGAGTTATGGATAGTTTTTCAGCAGCCATATGGGTCCTCAGAATTGAACCCAAATCCTCTTTAAGAGCATCCAGTGTTCTTAACTGCAGAGCCATCTGTCCAGCCCCCAAACTACAAAGTATTTATAACTTGGATATACTCATGATAAACTATTTTCTTTTCTGTAAGATTAAATAAGTTTGTACTTGGTCATTATCTTGGAAAGGCAATTGTACTGATTACAGATTTCTAAGTCTGTTCTTTGACTGTCTCTGCCTCTGGGTTATGAAATTTCCCAAAGAACATGGAGAAGAGCTAAGTATGAGCCATTACAAGATAGCAGTGCTTATGGACTGAGAGTGAAGCATTTCTCACAAAACTTAAATAAGCAAACAATATTGTAATATGAGTCTCCAGTCAGTTGCCACTTATCTGTAGACAGTTTCCCATATTTGTGTATATGCTACATCAGTTTATTATTATGAAATGGAGGTGTGGCCAGTTGAATGAACTGTTCCCATGGGCCAAGTATTTGAAAACTGTGTCCCCAGTTGGTGGTAAAGTTTAAGATTTAGGAGGCGAGGCCTTGTTGGAGGAAGCACAACACTGGGATGGGCTTTGAGAAATCATATGCCTCTTTCTCACTTTGCACTTCCTCTGTGTTTCCCTTCCCTGCTTGAAGATGTGAGCACTCAGATTTCTGCTCCAGCCATCTCCTCCTCTGCTTCCCCCACCAGGAAGAACTCTCATCCCCCTGGAAGTATAAATCTAATAAACTCTTCCGTAAGTTCCCCTGGTCATGGTGTTTTACCACAGTAACAGAAAATTAACCAACATAGGTAGTTATTTTAAAAAGATTTAACATATTTCGCCGGGCATGGTAGTGCACGCTTTTAATCCTAGCACTTGGGAGGCAGAGACAGATGGATCTTTGTGAGTTCAAGGCCAGCCTGGTCTACAGAGTGAGTTCCAGGACAGCTGGGACTACAGGGAGACCCTGTCTCAAAAAGACCAAAAAACAAAAACAAAACAAAACAAAAAAAAAGATTTAGCATATTTCTATACAGTATATACTAGTGTAAGAAGAAAATGTCCATTAAAAATCCACATGTTTAAAAATTACTCATCATTATTCAGAAATTCCTCTGAAGGAAGAAGGAAAAAAATAAACTCAAAGAACTGGAAAAGGGAAAAAAATAATCTTAGAAAGTTAAAATAAGTGAGATAGAACCAATGATGTTCAGTTAAAGAAATATTTGTTTATCTTAAATCCTCATGTTTATTGTTAATAAGAGATTTTCTTATGCAAATTAAGCACTCATAGAGAGAAAAAACAAGGACAAACAATGACGTCACTACATGAGAAGCTGCACAGGGATGATCTCCCTCACTAAATGTGATCTTGGATCTTGGCGACATTTACCAGATGCAGGAAGAGCTCATTGGGTGACACTTTCTTAAAGGAGAATGAATGTCTGATATTGCTCTTCTATTCCAGAGTGAATACTAAGAAAAGATGAATGGAAACGTTTAGTGCTGGCTACTAAGTACACATATTGTCAGTGTTGAAAAGAAGTGGTTTCGGGGCTGGAGAGATGGCCTAGCGGTTAAGAGTGCCAACTGCTCTTGCAGAGGTCCCGGGTTCGTTCCCCAGCACCCACATGGCGGCTGAAAACCGTCTTTAACTCCAGTTCCAGGGGAATCCGACGCCCTCTTCTGTCCTCCACGGCATTGCACGACACGGGTGCACAAACCTACATGCAGACAGTACATTCATACACATACAAAAATAAATAAAATTTTAAAAATATTAAAAAAAAGGAGTGGCTTCACCATTCATCCATTACTTACCCCAGAACAGTTTCAGGCTGACCAAGAGTGACAGCTCAGGTTAGCAAAACAGACTGCCCAGACAATAAGGAAGGCTACTGAAGGAGCTAGAGAGAAGGTTATGACAGCAACATTTCATCCATTGCTTAGGATTGGTTTAAAGGTGTTCAGATAGATACCAGCATCTGCATTCTTACAGGACAGATAAATTCTGTACTCAATATGAGAAGTTGCAGCTTCCTAAACTAACTAACATAATTTGCATAAGGAATATTAAGGAAGATGAATCCACCATTCTCTCTATGGCCATCAAGAGATAGCATCCTAAAGGCATTGTAGCTTAAGCTAGATTACAGGCTACTTGAACAGTACATAAAACATCCTCTTCTTCTCCTCCTGCTTTCCTATGGCATCCCCCTCCCCTAGCTAACTTTTACAACATGAAACATTCTTCTCACCCAAACACAAAGAACAGTGACAAATGAGCGCATGGTTTGGGGAAAATCTGTCAAATTGTAAAAACACAACGGAAGCAGTGAACACTACAAACACCAATCAGAAAATCACACATCTCAAACAAACAAGCAAACAAAGCCAGACTCCGCTGACAAGTGGAGGCTCAGCCCCTCCACCACATAGCAACGTGAGTCCTATGTTTGCTATCTGAACTTAAAAACATTCTGGAACTTCACCAAGGCTGTCTCATCAGAATTCACTTCTCCTGCCAAAGCATTCCATAAGTGTGGAAGAGATAAAGCTACACCACAGAAACATATGGGCAGAAGATAAAGGGGGATCAGTGAGCAGGAAAATATGTTTCTTAAAATCTGTGCTGCAGTCATTTTCTTCTCTGTTTGGTTGTCTGTTTTGCTGCTGAATGCCCATAGCCGACATTAAAAACGTCTCTGCACAAAGCGAAGAATAAATCAGCTAGATCAAGAAGGGCCAATCCGGGTAATAAAACAACAAGGAACCCAACAACAGTATCGATGCGTGGAAGGAAGTTATTCATTTAGGATTTAATTTACCTGCAGTCAAGAGGAGTTTTAATATCTATCTTCCATTATGTTTAGTAGTGTTTATAATCATGTGACATTTATCTTCTTCAAAGTAATCTATGAGGCAACTGGATAAATTTCAAGAAAGGAAAACTTGGAGAAACTGTTCCGTGTTCTAACCAGCCCTTGTGGCTGATCTCATTAACTACCAGGATGGCTAAGGAAAAATGAATTACCGGAAGCCCCCCCTTCATCTACATAGCTGATTTTCCTTCCTTCCCCATTCTGCTTATCGCAGAATATCTGATGCATTAATTTTCTCATCACTGTGCCAAAAGTACATAACAGCTAAAGGAAGGAAGGACACAGTCCATCTTGGTATGAATTGGCTGGTCACATTGCATCCCCGGAAAAGCAGGGAGCTCTGGAGAGGCACAGTGTACTTTCTCCTTGTACTTCAGTTTGAGCTTCACCAGGGAACTGGTGCCACATTTAGAGTAGTCAGTCTCTAGAGACTTCTTCACTGACAAGCCTAGAAGTTTGTGCCCCAAGTGGTCATAGAATTGGGCCAAGTTATATCTTTTAATATATGAAAACAGAGGTTCCACTTTAAGGGCTGATTAAATAGCTTAGGGATTTTATACAAGAAGTAAAAAAAAAAAAATTCCAGTCTTCTCTATGGCAAGGTTAAGCTCTTTACAATACAATAATGAAATAAATACCATTTTCAGTAAAATTATTTGAAAGTAAGAATTTTTTGTGCCCAACTGAGTAGAAAAATATGTACAAGATGCATTTACCACTTGAAACAACTAAGATGCTTCAGAAAGATCTTAGAGTGATCTTTTTAAAACAATTATTATTTTTATTTTATGAGTCTGACTATATTGCCTGCATGTGTGTAAGTGCACCCACATGGTGCGATTCCCATGAAGACCAGAAGAGGGCATCAGATATTCTGGAACTGGAGTTAGGGACAGTTAGTCTCCATGTGAGTGCTGGAAATTGAACCCAGATCTTCTGCAAGACTATCCAGTGCTCTTAGCCACTAAGTCAGCTCTCCAGCTGGTGAGGATGATCTTTAAGATAGTGTATATTAAGGGATGAGGAGATGGCTCAGTAGGAAAAGTGCTTGCTCTGCAAATATGAAGACCTGAATTTGAATCTCCACCACCCACATAAAAGCTGCAGTCCCGGGCTGGAGAGATGGCCTAGTGGTTAAGAGCACAGACTGCTTTTGCAGAGGACCCGGGTTTGATCCCCAGCACCCACATGGCGGCTGAGAACCGTCTGTAACTCCAATTCCAGGAGAACTCCAGTTCCAGGGAAATCTGAAGCCCTCTTCTGACCTCCGCGGCATTGCACGACACGGGTGCACAAACCTACACGCAGACAGTACATTCATACACATAAATAAATTAATTAAATTAAATGTAAAAAATACATTAAAAATATAAAAAATGCGTATATATAAAAAAGTTGCAGTCCCAACACTAGGGATGTGAAGACAAGACATAATCCTGAGGAATCAGCCTATAGCTAGTCTACCCCAGAAACAAAGTCTCAAAATTGTTGGAAATAATTGAAGGGAACACCAGATGTCAACAAAGAGTAGTGGTACTAACAGAATGGGAAACTACTACAGTTAGTTCTACCATTGGTATAATTCATTATCTGGAGAATTTACAGGCTGCAGTACAGTGAGCTGAGCTCTAAGTATGGGATGACATTCTTAAGGAAAAGAGGCAGGGCTGAGACTCTGAGGAAGTTAAGGCTGGTAGAGCTCATGGAACAGAGTATATAGCACAGAACTGAACAGGTTAAGAGCTCTGGAGAGCTGGAGAGAGATCCTCCCCAGCCTCTAGCTGACTAGGGACCTGAGCATGTCTCCCTAATCCCAGCAGCCAGCAAGAACACAATTCATTTATAAAATACTTGAATGAGTGTTGATTTAGAAGAAAGATAAAATAGCCTTGCAGTGAAGTATCCTTTGATCTCAAACACACAAAAATGAATAGCTGTAAAACCAAGATCAGAAAGAATCAAAATATGTCCAAGTGATTTTAATGTGACATAGAAAAAAAAACCCAAGAATATTTATAAGAATAAAGAATAGTCAGTATCCACCGAGGCACACATCTATAGTCTTCATTACTGAACAAAGGCCAGGCACAAAGGAAATTAAGAAATAGACCCATAATTAGAGAAAAAATCAGGTTTAGAATATTAACAGAAATAAAATTATAAATCCAATAATAATCAACAAACATATAAAGTAAAAGAGTATTTTGTGGGGTTATTTTTTTTTTTTTTTTGGTCTTTTTGAGACAGGGTCTCCCTGTAGCTCCAAATGGCCCAGAACTCACTCTGTAGACCAGGCTGGCCTTGAACTCCCGAGTGCCAGGATTAAAGGCCTGTGCCACTATGCCCAGTGTATTTGTGATTTCAATCCTTTCATTCAATTAAGAACCTGAAATATTAGACTTCCTTTTACATTCAAAGGCTAGGCTCTTTATATCTATCTGTTCAATTAGTGAATGAACAAAATATATTTAAAGCTAACTATGCAATAAACCTCCTCAGAACAACATAACAAGGTACACTGTCTCATTTAATTTAGAATTCTGTAACAAAACATCAAGATTTATAAACCAGAGAATGCTGATCAGAGTTCTGAGTCTTAGAACAGCAAGGTCAAGGCCACTGACACAGCATCTAGCCATGCCACCATGTCTCACAGTTAGCTTCCCTCCTGCCTTCTTCAAGTGGCAGAAGAAGCAAGGTTGATATGTGATTTAGCAACAATTAGCTTGATATACAGAAACTATCTGACATCTTGCATTCATGGCAGTGTAAAACATAGAAGGATATGACCATTCTATATTTCCATCATGGTAAAAATGCTGGGATTTGCTCTGATAGGGTAGCTCTACAGAAGAACCCTGTGCATGCATACAGGAGAAAGTTCAGACTGTTAAAGTTTTTCGGTGCTCAAGTTTTGAACATTATATGATAAGAAAGTGATTCACATTCAATAGGAAGTTTGCTTTAAATTCTGAATCCTGACCTTTTCCTGGTCTAACAATCCATTTTAGAACACTTTCTTTTATTGCTTTATTTTATGTGTATGAGCATATTGCCTGCATGGACATAAGTGCACCCAACTCATGCAGTGCCCACAGAGGTCAGAAGAGGGTGTCAGTTTCCCTGGAACTAGAGTTACTGACTGTTGTTAGCTATCATGTGGGTGCTGGGAATCAGACCTGGGTCCTCTGCAAGAGCAGCCAGGTCTCTTAACCACTGAGTCATCTCTACAGCTCCCATTTTTTTTTAATTTTTATTTATTTATTTATTTATTTATTTATTTATTTATTTATTTATTTATTTATTTATTTGTATGAATGTCCTGTCTGCATGTAGGTTTGTGCACCCATGTCGTGCAATGCCGCGGAGGCCAGAAGAGGGTGTCGGATTCCCCCGGAACTGGAGTTCACCTGGAATTGGAGTTACAGACAGTTCTCAGCCGCCATGTGGGTGCTGGGGATCGAACCCGGGTCTTCTGCAAGAGCAGTCGGTGCTCTTAACCGCTAGGCTATCTCTCCAGCCCCCCAGCTCCCATTTTAGAACACTCTTAAAGATGCCAGGTAGTAGCCAAGCCTCAGTCCAGTTAGGCATATGATCATTGTTTAAAGATTGGTGTGTTCCTGATGTATGCCATTTGGTGGGTTAGATGGCTCGAATGTATTGCTAACAATGATATTTTTAACTTACCATGGTCTACTGGAACATAATGCCAATATAAAATGAGAAGCATCGTATTTAAAAACACATCTGTATCTTTATATTTTTTACCTAAGTGGCTGAAAATTCAACTTGCAAAGTAATTATTGAAATAAATTTTAGTGTTACAATGCTCACATTTGTTCCAACTTGCTTCTTTTTCAACAGAAAACTCCAACATTATATTTCTGGCACTTCCATCTTGCAAACTTGGATTCATGCTGACTTTTTTAAAATGAGGAAGCTGCACTCCCTGATTTATTGGGTAGATCATTACAAAATAGATGAGCTTGCTTGTAGAACAGATTATTTTTCATTCTTAATTTTATATTTTTTGAGAATTTGAGCAGATTTTTAGATTCCCAAGGGTTTATGCAATCACATGTCAATATCCATAAAAGAACAGGCTCCTGCAGCAGACCATAAATGAATTTATTTACTTGTTTAGCATTCTGTAAACATGAAGCCATTGTGTGCCAACAACAGCAACAGAAAACTGTTAAAACTTTTACAGAAAATTTAGTGTTTCTCTCTGCTGACTGTGATAACTGATGTGATAAAGATAGCAGGCTTGAACCTCCACTTGGGCATTTGCATGCAATCCTTCCATAGATGCACACTGAATGAGGTCAGAACCCAGCATATTTATCACCATGCTAATGCAGTGATATGGTCAAATCCCTGCACATTTTAGAGTGACAAGATGCAGGAGGCATGGTAGTTGCTGCATCCCTGTCAATCTGTCAAGTGGCTCAGGGCAAAAACAAAACATATATGACCTAGATTTTCCAGCAGATTTTCTTGTCTATTTTGATGGCCCAAAGAACAAATGATTGGCCTAATCTATATTGAAAGTTAAATTCATTATAATTTATTATTTATACTGTGACCTCAATGTTAAAAATTGATAAAGTGATGAATAAATACTGACCTGGATCATAATAATCAAGGAAACACACTATTTTAATAATTTGACCAATGACAGTCCTACAATATCAATGTGTTTTTTTAAAACAAGTTAATGACAACTTAATAGGTTTTCCACAATGTATACATTTTTTTTTGCTCTTTTCAAGACAGGGTCTCCCTGTAGCCCAAGCTGTCCTGGAACTCGCTCTGTACACCAGGCTGGCTTTGAACTCACAAAGATCCATCTGCCTCTGCCTCTGCCTCCCAAGTGCTAGGATTAAAGGCGTGCACCACCATGCCCAGGACTACAATGTATACTTTTTACAAATATAATCTGTTTATGAGCATAGTTGGTGTAGGGTCTTTGATAAAACTATTTCTTCTTGATTTTTCTATATTTCCACTATCTTATTCCTAGTCTCCATAGGATTTATATTTCTCAGTGAAATAGTCTCTAAATATATTTAGTTATACTCTACACATGGAAAACAAACAAGCAAAAAGCTCCACAATTAGGACTCTGAAAACCTATAAATCTACTTAATTTATAATAGTTTGTAAAAGTACAGTGTTGAGTATTTCCTCTAACAAACAAAATGCAAGAGATAAACATTGTTGCAGCCACAAAGGAGGGCTTAAAACAATGAACACAAAAGAACAAACAAAATAATCTCAGGATCAACTATGTCTAAGCATTTTAAAACTCCACTGTGAGCACAATCAGTTCTCCTGTTACTATGTCAGGATCTCAGACATCTCTAAGCACTGAATTCCTGTCAGTAGCTGCTGGTGTCCCACAGACCTCTGAGGCCTGTCCTCCCATCAACTCTTAACAAGATATGTCTTATAAACTTCAGTTCTCTCAGAGATTCTCAGACCTGTCATTTCATCAACTCTTATCAAGACATGGCTTACAAACTTTAATTCTCTCAGAAGCTTAACACACTTAAGATTTTCTCCAAGATAGTTGTACTTTGAAAATGTGATCTAACCTTATATCAAGTCACTATTCTCTAAAAGAACAGCTAAAGAGTCACTTGAAGAAGGAACCTCAATTGAAGAACTTCCCAGATCGGAAGAACTTGTGACTTTGTAAGAACTTCTCTGGATTGATGGTTGATGAGTGGGACACAGGCCACTGTGGCAGTGCCATCCTTAGACATTTAGTACTGGGTTGTCTAAGGTACTAAGCTGAGGAGAGAGAGAGAGAGAGAGAGAGAGAGAGAGAGAGAGAGAGAGCCAGTAAGCAGTGCTCTTCCATGCTGTTTCAGCTCCTGTTCTGACTTCCTTCAGTGATGGAACGTGACCTGGAAGTGTAAGGTGAAATAAACCCTTTTCTTCCCTAAGATGGCTTTAGTGATAGTGTTTATCACAACAGAAAATTCAACTGTAAAAGTTCAGGTTTAGTCACCAGGAAGTTTTGAGCCACTAGTGGTTCTGTATGTTTGTAGGTCTTTCTGAGAGTGAAACTTGGTATCAGGCCAATTCTTAATGGAAGGAAGATTGGAATGCCTAACTCATTAAGAAAAACATTTCTAAGTATCAGGATTTGTCTTTCAATTTCAATGACACAGTTGTAATAGTAAAGCTTAGAGCAAAAGTCTTATTTTCAACTGCATATGAAGAAATTTATCGTAGGCAAGGTTTAGTGAGTTCTCACAGTGTTTCAGCAGAGATGGTGGGCTTGTGCTAGCCCAGAGCTCATTGTCCTTCCTCAGGCATGCTGCATTCAGACTTACAAACACCTGAAGGATGGGCTGTCTTGCCAAAAAAACTGACTGACTGCTTTAAGTTCTCATCACATCCACCTGCTCTTTAAATGAAAAAAAATAATAGAACACTAATTTTAATATTAAGTATAAAATTGTGTAAGTAGAGTAAGGTTTAGTAAATAGACTTTAAAATATCAAGTTGGGTTTGTTGCCTCTCTCAGGAGACAACTTTGATGCAGAGATGGGAAGATTGGGAAATGCAATGCAGGAGGAAGTCACAGGAGGTGAACGGCGTGTGAGTGCAGTTGAGTTCTTTGGATTCAATCAGTCAAATAATTGGCAACTTATATATCACAGCCTACATTCCACATTTGGATCTGTCTTGTGGATCTATTTATAAACATTTTTGGGTTAAAATAGGAAGGATCTTGCCAGTAGCCTTTCTGCACAAACATGAGATTAGTAGTGAGCCCAATCAGAAAAGTTTTGGTATATCTTTCTGCACTGATCTATAACATCTGTGCCTTGCAAGTTTTGACCTACAATGTCCTCTGGTCTCTAAAGTGGGATACCATTGCACTGGAGTCCAGTTTTTCATTCAAAATTGTTTTAGTAGAGTATAAAATAGAACCTTAGTTAGAAATATTGATTTTAAGATAGGACTTAAAATATCTTTTTTTTTACATTAAATTATTTTTATACTCTATTTTTTAATTGATGTTTTATGTATTTCTTTTTTTTCACATAAATTTATTTATTTATTTTTAATAAATCTAGACCCGTGTTCCTGCCCATTCCCCCACCCCACCAGAGCTCATGCATTCTGCCAAACATGCTTTTCATCTCTTAGTCTTTCTCAATATTTTCCATGGGGAAGTTGACTGTTTTGAGCAGAAGTTCACTGTTTCAGTCAGTTCTTTGATGCAGTCTTTTCTGTTGTTGTTGTTGTTGTTGTTGTTGTTGTTTCCAAAGTGCATTACGCCCAACTGCTTGTTACAAAAGCTCAGGGGGCCCAAACACAAAATACTTACAACTAGGTATGGCACTAGCATCTCCAGATGAGGGATTACCATTCGTTCGTCTTTTTTTTCTGGGACCTTGTGTTAATTTCCATCAGCAGGATGTCCTCTAGCTCCAGCCATTTTCCTGCAAAGCTCGTGAGTCGTCTTTCTTGGATGCTGCAATAGAACTCCATTGTGTAGATGTACCAACATTTTTCTATCCACTCGTCAGTGGAGGGGTCTTTGGGTTGGTTCCAGCTTCCTGCTATTGTTGAGAGAGCTGCAACTAAACATCGGCCGTGCAGTATCTGCTGTGGTGGCGAAGTCTTGAGGGTATATGCCCAGGAGTGGATGGCTGGGTCGGGTGGCAAGTTCATTCCAAGTCTTCCAAGGGTTCTCCACACTGCTTTCACAAGTGGCTGTAGGAGTTTACATTCCCACCAGCAGTGAATGAGTGTTCCCCTTTCCCCACAACCTCTCCAGCACTTGGTATCATTTCGTTTCTTTGATCCTAGCCAGTCTTATTGGGAGTAAGATGATATACTTAAAGTGTTTTCAATTGACATTTCCTTAATGATTAGTGATATTGAACATTTGTTAGGTGTTTCTCGACCTCTATTTACTTGTGAAGTCTCTGTTCAGCTCTTTGCTCCCATCTATTGAGTGGGTCATTTGTTTTCTTTTTTTTTTTTTGTTTTTTGAGTAGTTTATATATATGGAAAATTATATATTCTAGAATCAATACTTTGTCCGATGTATCTGCAGTGAAGGTTTCCTCCCACTCTGTGGGATTTCTCTTCACTTCCTTGATTGTTTCTTTTGATGTACAGAAGCTTTTGAGTTTGATGAGGTCCCATTTGTCAATTGTCGACCTTAATTTTGTGCAGCTGCTGTTCTGCATTTAGGAAGTCGTTTTCCTACACCTATGTCTTGTAGTCTCTGCCAACTTTTTCTTCTATTACCTTCAGAGTTTGGGTTCTACGTTGAGGTCTATAATCCATCTGGAGTTGACTTTTGTACAGGGTGAGAGGTTAGGGGTTTAATTTCATTCTTCTACAAGTTTTGATCCAGTTTTACCAACACAACTTGCTGAAGATACTGTCTTTTCTCCATTGTGGCTTCTTGGCCCCCTTGTCAAATATGAGATGGGTGAAATTGTATGTTGCTCAGATTTGGATCCTCGGTTTTGTTCCATTGGTCAACAGGTCTGTGTTTTGTGCCAGTACCAAGGCTGTTTTATGACTATACCCTGTAGTATAGTTTGAAGTCTGGTATAAGAGATCCCCCCTGTGTAGCTCTTTTCATTCAGGGTTGTTTTGGCTATTTCACTCAGGGTCTTTTGTTTTTCCAAATGAATTTAAGAACTTTTGTTTCCAAGCCTGTGAAGAAACTCTTGGGGATTTTGATTGGGATTGCGTTAAATCTATACAAGAGTTTTGGTAAAATGGATATTTTTACAATGTTAATTTTCCCAATCCATGAGCATGGGAGGTTTTTCCATCTTCTGAGGTCTTCTTCAATTTCTTTCTTTAAGGGTTTAAAATTTTTGTTGTAGAATTCCTACAGTAGTTGTGGGTAGCAAGAATTTGGCTCTCAGATTAATTCAAACATCTCCAGCCTACCTCGGAGGGTTCAGATCATTGCAGATAAGCTGTGGCAGACCTCTTTGTCCTCTCCATGTAAATCATTTGTGAAAGGGTCTTGTTATTTCTACACTGAATTTCTGGTCCAATACCTTTTCTCTTGTTGCTATAATTTTTACCAAGTTTACCAAGATTATAGATCGGTTTTTAGCAATTTGGATACAAAGAGCTATAAAATTTTCAGCCAGTCTTATAAAAGTTGTAATTATTTCTAAAAGAATGAACTCAGTTAAGAGAAATTAGGAAAATAGCATCCTAATACTTGACAGTTAATATTTTTAATCTTGACTTAAATGATCCCGAAAGCAGAGAAGCACACAGAAGTGTTCACACTGTGTATAAAATACAGTCTCTGAGCATGTCCTCTGTGAATGCTGGAGAAAGGGTCACAATTAAACAGATGCATTGACTCGCAAATGTCCTTCCTGAGGACAAACTATGAGGATGTAAACAAATCAGAATTTGTCTAATGTTTTCTGCAACTTGCATTATCTTTTTTTGGTAAGGCACATTTGGAGGTAAACAACTAAAGTCAGGCAGGCTAAAGGAAAAAGACATACAAACCATTGTCCTTGAGATTTCACATGTCAGGGTAGCAATCAGAGCTAAAATTACCAAAATTAAAATTACTAAAATTAAAGCATTAGCATATGAATCCTAACAACACAAGCACTATGATTTACTTTCTAAAACTAATTTAATGAATAACATTTAGAGTAATTGAATTAAATAAAAGCATTGTGGCTAAATCTATAATCTATAGCCCTGGGCTTTCGAAGGCCAACCTGAGTACTTCCAATCAAGAGTATCCTTGATGGAAAGAATCACAGTGAAGGATTTTGTAAAAAGATGAAAATCAGTAAAGTATTACTAATATAGAGATGGGACCGAAAGGAAAAATTATCTCAAACATTCAACCAAAGCCTTAGGCTGCTATCAGCTCACCAAGGGGAGACAAGTCAGGGAAAATGATTCCTGAGACGTGGGGACTCCATCACAGCAGCTCACTATTCTCCCGAAAATGGCTCTGCCAAGATGCTCGGTTGCAATCATCCAGTCAGGGATGAAAGGTCAGAAGCAGGATGTGAAGGAGGACTCAGACAATGATATAGCCGTATGAATTTTGAGCGATAAAATCCCATAAGAGAAAGCAATTGTTACTACTGTTGAGAAATGACCAAGACTTAATTACATCATTCTTATCTATCTAAAATCTCAATAATTTGGATTTCAATCAAGGCTTCCAGTTGTATATTTTAACAAGACTTTACTAAAATTAAAACATTATCATATGAAGCCTAACACCTCAAACACTATGATTTACTTTCTAAAACTAATTTAATGAATAACATTTAGAGTAATTGAATTCAATAAAAGCATTGTGGTTAAATCTATAATCAGAATAAATGATCAATTCTAAAGTTTACTTACTAAACATTAAAGAAGTAAATGTTAAATGAAAAATTATAATAACTATAAATAGCATTAGAGAAGCAATCAACCAGACTTGATTATGAATAATAGAATTAATAAATCTGGGTACTTGATTGATTAGGAAAATAGAATTATAATAAATATCCATAGGGGCCTTGAAATTGCTAAAAAGTACAAACAAAACCAAGAATTCAGTTGAAATTAATCAATACAAACACTGAGAATAAAAGTTTAAAATCACACACAAACTTTGGAAAACACCTAACAAATATACTATCTACTTTTACAACGCAGACAGACGTCCAGACACACTCAGAGGACTTTCTACAGAACACCTCTAGATACTGGATAAACTGCAGCAAATATTTGTTTTCTTTGTGCTGTTATTGGTAATATTCTCAACAGTAGTAGGCAATATAAGCAAATGTCATACTACTAGTAACCCTGTAGATGAGGCAGCAGCAGCCACAGCAGCAGCGGCAGCGGAACTGAAGTACTAGCATTGCCTCTAACACAAGGAGTCCACTGTACCACTGACAGAAGTAGGAAGACTGCAGCACACTGTAGCTTTCCCAAAGAATACGTTATAATTGATGTTACCTATGAGCTGAAAATAGAGATATATTGAAGCTGTACACCTAAATCTTACACGACAGAGTAGAACAACGGATAGAGAGAACACTAATGCATCTCTCAACTCTTCAAAAAAGCTCCTTCAGGAAACAGAGTGCCATGAATACACACACAAAACCCACAAACGGCCAAAGCCAGCATAAATCTGCAGAATGTGGGTCCTCAAATAGGACTCCTATATTAAACTTCACCCACCCAGGGCTCAGGGACCACAGCGGAAGAGGGTGGAAATATTGTAAGGGCCAGGGAGGAGCTCCATGACGATATGGAAAGACAGTCTTACAGTAGGCTCCCTGGACCCTGCTCACATGACCCTACAGCAATGGGGTCAGCATCCCCAAGGAGCATGCAAACTCAAGCGGACAAAACCCAGCACAGAAGAGTGGAAAGGAGCAGCAGGCCCCAGAGTTCACTGAAGAACTATTGGCAGCTGATAACTACTGGGTGAAGAATTGCTGATCTTCTTAAAGGGAGGCACTCAAGATAGTCTGACTAGACCTCAATGAATGAATTTGCATTAAGGGATATCTGGGGAGACTAATTTGACTAGATAGGCCTTAACACAAATGAAAAAAATGCATGAAACCCACTGGGGACTTTATGAGAGGGTGCCAATGGGGATAAGATGTTCTGTATAAGAGAGAGTGGACTGTTATACTTCTCATCCACCTGTGCCCCTTTTTCTGAGCCTAGGGAACAATCTGCGGAAGAGGGGGCGTGGTAGAATGTAAAGGCTGCGATTGGGGTGAACGGTGAAACTACAGCGATGTAGTCTGGACACTCATTTGATCAACTTGATTGAACAAACAACCTGTCACCCCCCACTGAATGGTGGGACTGTGGGGGTTTGGGCACAACAGTCTGTAGATTGGTTTTGCACGAAGGATGCTTATACTCATGGATTATCACTTATAGCTAAAAAATGAAAAAAAAAAACCTGAAAGATGCAGGACAGTTATGGCAGATTAATGGACCGGGGAGGGGGGGGGGGGGGGGGGGAGGGGAAAGGGAAATATGCCTGATCTGAATTGGAAAATGATGTACGAAATGCACAAACCATCAATAAAAATTAAATTAAAAAAATACACAAAAATTCACTAAAAAAATTACAAAAAATGTCCAATTCAGTTTCCTTAGCACCTTAGTACTCTAGACATTAGTTTGAAGAGACCAGTGTATAGCTTTTAACCAAAATAACACTTGATATTAAGAATAACCATCAATAGAAATAGAAAGCAATCAACTGCAATAATCCAAATTGATCTTTATTGTAGCCAGTGAGGGGTGGGCTGAGGGGCAGGCATTGGTGCAGCAGCCACAGGTCCAGCAGCTGGGGAGTTTTCATATATTCCTGTGCAGGAATAGAGTTGTGGGGCTTGGGTAGGAGCATTTGGAAAGGGCTTTGGGTCCACATTGTTTTGAAGGACTTTTTGCAGAATAAGAATTTCTTTATGGTTAGAGTGGTATGTTCTTGGGCCATATCTTGAAACAGGGGCTACCAATGTCTGATGAGACCCATCGGCAGGAGTGGAATTTATGGCTTTTGGGGGGTATTTTTGTTCAGTCTCCCTTTATTGAATATAATAGTTTGGTTCAAATTAACTGATGTTGTAGTGAAATCAATTTTATTATTTTATAAATAATTTTAGCTATTCTTTGAGAACTCCATACAATGTGTTTGCATGTTTTCATTGCTACCTTCATCCCCAGCTTTATGTCCTCTATTTGTTGTTGTTGTTGTTGTTGTTGTTGTTGTTGTTTGAGACAGGATCTCCCTTTAGTCCCAGCTGTCCTGGAATGCAATATGTAGACCAGGCTGGCCTTGAACTTACAGAGATCCACCTGCCTCTGCCTCCTGAGTGCTAGGATTAAAGGTGTGGGCCACCACACCCAGCCTCTATTATTTTTTAAAAGGTTATTAAATCTAATTTTCGTTCCCCAAATGACCTTGGGTGTGAGTTCATCCCTTCAAGCCTGGTCAGCCAACCAGGTGTCTGTCACACCATGAGAGAAAAGCCACTCTTCCTCTCCTAGCAGTTATCAATTGTGAAAAGATCATGAGCTGCTGCTGTTCTGTCTTCTACATGTGCCTTCTTGCTGGGGTTTTGTCTGACTCAGGCCTGCACAAGTCTTGTGCATACTGTCACACAAGCACTGTGTTCATATGCGTAACTGCCCTGTGGTGTCACACAATACTGTTTTCTTATATTCATTCACTATTTCTGCCTCTTACAGTCTTCCCTATCCTTTTACCAAATGCTTTGGGATCCTCGTTAGGAGAGGTGTGACATAGTTGTCCCATTTAGGACTGAGTATTTTGTAGTGCCTTATTCTCTGTGCGTTGACCAGTTGTGAGTCTCTGTTAATTGCAACAAACATTTTAAATGTCTTCTAGACTTTCCTAAAGGAATATAAACCTTCCTCCCCAACAGAACATGAACCACTAAATGAAACAAGAAATATTGATGAGTAAGCCCACTTGAAAATTACATTTGTCTTTTGGGGAAATTCTTATCTTAGAACTAAAATACAATTCTTTGCAATGTGCTCTTAGGGATAAGCTAGGGCTCCTTTTTCATGGGCCCTCCAGGCTGGTAAATATTCAATACCAGCTTGTGGCTTAGGGGGAAATATCTTTGGTACATATTCCAGATATTGACAAAATTGAGCCCATAATTTTGAGAAATGCCAAACCTACAATGAAAAGCCATTTTAAATGGTTATCACTTATGGAAATATAAAAGTTACAAGCACTCTAGAGAGGAATTTGGAAGTACTTAACTACTGTGGCTTTGTGATATTTAGAGACTGAAAAGAGCCCAAATTTTATCAACATGGACTCACAATATTACTGCCAGTGCATTTTCATGAATAAAGAAGAAGAACTGAGAAAGGTCTTTATATATTGCCGTGGGATTATCTGTAGTTACTTTTTAATTTGTTTTTAAATTGTGTGTGGGTATGGGTGTGTGTGTGTGGGTGTGTGGAGAAAGAGAGAGAGAGAGAGAGAGAGAGAGAGAGAGAGAGAGAGAGAGAGAGAGAGATTGCATGCATGCTTGCAGAGGTCCTTACATTCGACTCTGTTTGAAATATGTTTTTTTTTTTTCTTATTCCTTTGTTGTTCTCCACTACAGACAGGTTATTACTCCTGCAGGCTTCTGGGAATTTTCTTCTCTCTCTTCCCATCTGTTGTTTGACACTCTTCCAAGGAAGACATGAGCAAATATTTACTCACTCCAGATAGACTAGAGATGACAGACCAAAGTAAGGAAACCACCAAAATCCTTTGTGATAAACCAACAAAATAAACATGATAAGAAGAATTATACTGGGGTTACTTACAGAAATCTGGATGAGGGGTTACTTATAAGAGCAGAAATGACTCAGCAGTGTCACCAAAGCCCACCCCAGCACAGGTGACAACTCACAGAAGCTGGAGACAAGGAAGGTGCTGATAACCTGTGGTCAGCCCGCCAGGCTGCAGTATCCTTTTTGGTCTGCTCACTCTGCATGTCTCCATGACAGCTTCGTTGGTGGCTGCCTATTCCAGGCAGCTCAGCTTGCCTGAGAGTCTCCCAATAGGCCTTTCCTCTTATGCATCCTGGGAGAGGGAAGGGCCTAGCAAACTTGCTCGTCTTCAGGGACTTCCTGAAGCTGGTAAGCTGTTTACATCTTGAGCTCAGCAGGCATTCCTTTAGGCTGGAGTGTTTCCCCTCCTTTAGAGCACCTTGCATCTTAACTACTGTCCAAGATGGACTGTTTTATCTTAAAGAAGATTGCCACACAATGCCAAGCACCAGGGAGCACTGGCTTTACAGATGCATGCACGGACACACCCTATTTTTATGTGCTGTCTCGGGATCAAAACTCAGGTCTCACACTTGCATGGCAAATGTTTTATCCACTGACACATCTGCCTATCTCTCTACTTTTATAAGTAGAAAAGTGGAGGCGATTGTTTATGGCATGATTCATGCCAAAACATTTTTCTTCTTGGAGAGAATCTATCTGTATAGGCTCAGATGCATGAACGGGGGATAAGTATATATGTATGAATTTGCTTCTGTTTCCTTAGAGAAGTGAGGATAACATTAGAAGGCTAGCAAATGTTCCACTGAGTGAGGAAGAACAGAAACAGGACATGGAAGACTTGAACCTGCCTTATGATTTGGCAGTAGAACAGTGCTGATGTTTTAAAATCAGAAAGGGAAATAAGTGAACCTCTAAAAATAGAATATGAACAGAGGAAACTGAGTTCAAATGTGTATCCATTGGGTTGAAACTTAATTTCCTTCACAAGTTTGAAAAAACTAACTTAATCAGTAACTTTTTACTGGACCATTCATATATCAATGCACCATCCTCCTTCACCTTCTTTTAGTTTTGATCATTTATTGTTTTCTTTTAAAAAAAACTGATGCATATCTAGGGCATATCTTCCAACTGACTTTTTCCACATTTGTTTTAGGTTTTTCCCCTGGCATTTATAACATCTTTAGAGTTTTCTAAAGAAAAAAAAAATTACTGAGGAAGAAATGATAAAGCCAGTCAGGATGCTTTATTTTCCAGTATGCTTCTCAAGGTAGTCTA
The DNA here is from genome assembly GCA_009823505.1 of Rhizomys pruinosus. Lineage (NCBI taxonomy): Eukaryota > Metazoa > Chordata > Mammalia > Rodentia > Spalacidae > Rhizomys > Rhizomys pruinosus. Next base: position 4,970,480 of record VZQC01007611.1, read on the forward strand.
GTTTTATCTCTCATTTGGAGGGTTTTGATCCACTTTGACGCCGTTCTTTCATAGTGTAAGGCAAAGATCTCCATTTATTTTCATCTAATTTTCAGTTTTCTTGAAATAGGAATGGACTTTTAATGAAATATTTTTGTAAACAATTTTCCATCTCTAGAATTTCCATCCACTAGAATTCACATGATCAACTCCCAGAGAGTTCCTGTAGTCTTCATTTTATGGGGGGGGGGGTGCAGACGGAGGATCTAGAATTGAATCATTCTCCATTTACTTGAGCACTCCGTCTTTCCTATATGGTCCAGTCCACTTGGTGAAGCCAAATAACTTCCACACTGGCTCTCCTCAGTCAGACTCATGGTTTACCCTTGTCCTCCTGCCTTGCTCTCTAGCTCTTAGTGTTTCCTTGTTTCAAGCTCACACTGTTGAATAACAAAAACATGTCTACTTTTTGTTCCTTGAAAGAAGACCCAAGCTACTGCTAATTTCATAAAGGAAAATGTTGGCAACAAATCCGTTAACACTGTGGTTTAAACTTTTAATACGTTTCAGTAGTATGATATTATGAAGTTTCATGTTGCTGGAATTAACATAATCATTATTGGAAGAATATGATTTTCCTTTTCAGCATTAAGATTTTAATGAATTTTATTGATGCATAAAAAGATTATACTAATGATACATAATCCTCAAAATTATTATATTTAGTGAATTTTGCTTCATTTTGATGCCTTTGATGTCATTGAAATGCATCTTTTAGTTTCTAAGTAATCATTTTCTGTGTTATGACTATCTTCCCCCCAAAAAACATCTCATTACAAATAGATTTAGAAAATTATGGTACTTGGAATTCCAGTGTCACCTCATTCACTGGAATTCTGTAGAGCTCTCACTTGACAGAATTTGGTTGATTGCTTAAATATCAGACAAAGTAAATGGAAGATAAAATCAGTTCTCTAGAAATCATGCCACTAGTGAGATCACCTTAAAAGCAGCATAAGAAACTATATCTAAAAATGCAAAACTGATCAAAGGCTAGAGGAATAATTTCTGAAAATTTGCTCCTGGAGGCAAAACATAGGCTTGAGTCAGTACAAGTAGGCAAAGCTAGGGTAGAAGATTATAAAAGGAATGTTCAGGCTGGAGGATGGCTTGTTAGGTCAGAGTTCATGAGGACCTGAGTTTGGATGTCAGAACCCACATAACGAGCCCCACCTGATCCTGCATGGAACCTCTAATTCCAGAGATGCAGTACGGGACAGAGGCACAGACCACAGACAGATCACTGGGGCTAACAGCCTGCCAGCCTAGCCAAAAAAGGGAGGGCATCTTCAGTTATGCATGCATACACACACACACACACACACACACACACACACACTGGAAAAGACATGTTCTCTAAAGCCCACACATCAGGAAATAGTGTGGAACCTAAAGACCTTGGACTCAGAGAAAGGATCATGCAAGGATCTGTGCAGGACTGTAGACCACACATCTTTGGTGATTTCTACCAGTATGTCTAGTCATGGAAATGGTTCTTCCTTGTATCTGAACTCCAAACAGAGAATGAAGAATGGAATGAAAGATGCCAACTTCACATGAAGTCTACTGTAATACAAGGGAAAAACTGAACTACTTATATAATGATATTGGGACAATTATGTATATATATATATATATATATATATAACTAAGTACATTATTTGGAGATATTTTAATGTTTTATTATTGCATTTTTAAGTTAGCATGGGATGGAATGTCTTTCATTATGGCATTTCCATACACATGTGTCATGATTGTTGGCTCTAATTCTTTCTCCTACCTTATAACCTCCCCCATGCTCCTATTCCATTTTGACTGATTCTCATTCCTCCTGCAGATAGTCCCTTTCTGCTTTCATATCTAATCTATACCACTGCCTCTTTGATCCTGTCTCCATTATGCTTTCTACCTCCCTTGCCATTATCTCCTCCTTTTTGGTTTCCTGACCTTCTATATACATCATTATGTGTTCATTACACACAGACATATGTACGTACACAGATAGATAAAGATATAAACACATACACTCATAATTTTAAAATCTAGTTTCCATAGATGAAAGGAAACAGCTAATATTTGCCATTTTGAGTCTGGCTTACCGCAGTTAAAACCATTTCCAGTATCATTTATTTTCTTGCTAGTGTCATGATCTCATTTCTGATGGCTGAAATTCCATTGGGTGTATGTACCATGTTTTCTTTACATATTTGTCTTTAACTGATGACGAACATCTTGGCTTCACTTCCTCAATATTGTGAACAGTGCAGCAGTGTGCACGAGTGTGCACAGGTTGTAGGAGGAATCCCAGACTTCATTCCACCTGTCTTCAATGACACTAGTGAGCACAGATAGGGACTGAATCTTTTTAAAAATTTCTTTTATGTGTATGAGTGTATTGCCTGCGTAAATGTAAGTGCAGCTATGCCATACAAAAGTTGAGAGAGCGTTGGATCTCCTGGAAAGAGAGTTACACACAGTTGTTAGCTGCCATGTTGCTGATAACCAAACCCAGGTCCTCTGCAAGAGCAACCAGTGCTCTTAACTGCTAAGCCTTCCTAGTACCTGTGGGATAGAATCCTGAAGGTGCACTTTATTTTTCTTTTTTTTAAATTTTTATTTATTTATTTATTTATTTATTTATTTATTTATTTATTTATTTATTTGTGTAAATGTACTGTCTGCATGTAGGTCTGTGCACCCGTGTCGTGAATGCCGCGGAGGTCAGAAGAGGGTGTCGGATTCCCCTGGAACTGGAGTTACAGACGGTTCTCAGTTGCCATATGGGTACTGGGGATCGAACCCAAGTCCTCTGCAAGAGCAGTCGGTGCTCTTAACCGCTAGGCCATCTCTCCAGCCCCCTGAAGCTGCACTTTAGTCAGAAAGAAAGAGTAATCTGAGAAGACGGGTTTAACATTCTAAAATCGTCCTTTTTTTTAGTCTCCAGCCAATAGGGAATAGGGACAAAATTTAGCCTTTTCCATTTGCTCAGGTGGACTGCCTTGGATCTGGGATTCAAGGTCTTTGTGTTTCCTCATCTCTCACCTTTCATTCTCTTTATCCTCCCTCTGTGCAGCTGTGGTCCCATGCTCTCAGGACTTCAGAGGCTTGCATCTCTCTTAAGACATCACCTGGTCAAAGGTTAACTCAGATCAAACTCACACTTAGCAAGGCGTCTGCCTACCTGTTAACAAAATACCCATGTGTGTATCTCTCTGCAGTGTGAGGTACAAATGTGTTTGTATGATACCAAATGTAAATGTGACCCTATCTGTCTAGACAGCTCTTCTATCTCCATCCCCTGTCAGTATTTCTGAAGTGTGTTGACTTACAGTGCTTCTGGTATATGCCCAATTAGTGGTATGCCTGGGTCATTTGGTAGTTTTATGCTTAGGAGGTATGTGCACATACTTGCTTCCTTGGTGGCTGCATAAGTTTACATTCTCAGCAGCAGTCATTAAAGGTCCTCTTTCCTGCTTCCTCACAAGTTGTTCTTGGCATTTGTTTTCTTCAGGATAGCTATTCTAATTGGGGTTTGATAGAATCTCAAAGAACTTTTAATTTGCATTTTCCTGATGGCTAAGTGTGTGAAACTCTTTCTGGAGTGTTTGTAAATTCTCTAGAGTGGCACTAAATGCATTTTGGTAATGTTTTCAGATAAACTCTTCTTATCAGATGAGTCCTCTGCTGAACTAAAAGGGGACATTGAACAGAGCTTAAAGGAAGAGGGAAGCAGTTGTGTGAGAGGACATAACTGGAGACATGAACTGGTTTCTTCAGCATTGCTCCAAGCCACAGACTGATTCTGGTGGAGGCTCCGCACCCGATGCTTTGCTTGATGCTGGTTCCTCTGATTTTATCAAAGACTGAGTGTTTCTTGGTGATTGGGCATCAGAGGATTCAGTTTCCCAAATCTTTCACTCTTGACCTCCATTTACTGTTGAGGAAAGATGACTTGCAGGAATGACAGTCGTATAGATAGCAAGGAAGGATTGCCAGGGCTGGCTTAACTGACATAAATAGAAATAGCTCTAGGAATAGCAAGTAATATTTGTCACTAAATATTTATAGGGTGTTTTATATAACTAAGAAACATCTTTATTTTATAGATAATATGGCAGAGATTGAGAGAATAAAATACCTCTTTCCACAATTGCAAAATATCAAAGAGAATATTTTAATGCAAGTAACCTGGTTTCAGCCCTGAAGGGCACAGCCATTCTAGATCTTGTCACATGAGCTCGACATTGACTCACACACAGGCCTCTAGATTAATATACATTAGTGTTCATGGATCTTTACAGCTCAAAGGGCTTATCACAATATAAAGTATACTGTAATGTCTTTCCTAGGCATATACTCAAGAGAAATCTAAACATATGCACACTGCAAATGTGAGTGTTTTCATGATAACCCCATTGTAGCAAAGGCTGGGAACTACTCAAATGCCTATCAGCATTAGTAGATAAATCAATTTTGGCATATGTGTATGATAGAACATTACACCATGCAATGCTTTGAGTGAATGGACTACAGCTGTAAATAAAAATATGGATGAATTATCACAATAGAAATGATGAGCAGATGAGCGGAAGTGAGATAAAAGCATCTTATCCTGTGTCGTTCCATCTTTATGTAGAATTCAGAATCAGGCAAAGTGGCCCCTGATGACAGGAACTTGGGTGGTGATTACCTTTCCACTAAGCTATCTTCAGAAAGGAGCTCACACGGGCTTCTGAGATCCTCATAATTTTCTGGTTCTTGATCTGGAGGATGCTAGTGACAAGGCATGTTTGAGTACTGAAAAGCATTAATTATTTTTATTCACTATTGTGTATATATCATGCATAACAGGAGGAAAAAAAATTGAAATAAGAGTACACTGTCAGAGAGAAAAGTATGTACTTATTAGATAGCCTGTTTGAAACTGGTCTTTCTTCAAACCATTTTAATGTACTGATTCTGATTCCAAGATTAGAAATTGGAAGCAAGCTAAATATTCATTAATTCTTAAGTAGTCAATAAAATATTTTTACCTTGATTAGCCATTGAAAAGCAGCCTTTAATAGTATGAAAATATATCAATAATATGTTATTGTTTTGTAAGTTGCAAAATTACATACAGAGATATGTATGTAATGATTCATTTTCTGTAAAATTAAAACATGCATATGTTTTAAACATGTGATTAGGAGTGCCATCAAAGTACAAAAATAAATCAAGTAAACAATTCCAATCTTTCAGAAGTATCTTAGAGATTGGATTAAATGGCTAACAATAAGAACATAATCTCATTTATTACCTTTTAAAAGGTCAATTCATTTTCTGTGTTTCTGTTTTCAGCACTTAAAATTTTTTAAAAATAAATATATATTTGACTTTTGAACAATCTCATAGTTTTTTCTTGAGATTTTCTGCCATTCCTACATTTTCCCTCTTCTTGTGTTCCTTATTTCTTCATTTCATCTTAAAAAATATATTTAAGCCTGGCGTTGGTGGCCGGCACCTTTAATCTCAGCCCTGACAAGGCAGAGGCAGGTGGATCTCTGTGAGATCAAGACCAACCTGGTCCACATAGTAACTTCCAAGTTACTAAGGAGACCCTGTCAAAAAAATAAGAAATAAAAAAAAAATAATAAGTAAATACATTTAAGCATTTTCTTTAAATGAAAATAGAAAGACAACAACAATAAAAAGGCCAGGCCATCAATCCCATATGGTCGTTTAACAAAGTAGTTTATGTGGGGTTTTTTTTTCTTTTCTAATTAAATTAATAGGATGTTAACATCACTCTGCTATTTTCTTCTTATACTTTGACCCACTGAAACCTAGCTCCCCTGGTGAATCTTGATTGCAATACTTTTTACAAACCTCACCTTTGGCTTATTAATTAAGTAACCCCAGAATTACCTTCATCTTCACTTCACTTAGATTTTGTGGCCACCCACATTAAGGACTCTGCCTTTCTTTCAGACTCCTTTCTCGAGTTGTGAGTGAACCATCTCCAGCCTTCTCTTGCATCTTTAAGTGATTCTTTCCAAGTTATCCTTGCAGTCTTCCTCAGCTCCTTGGATGTTAATGTACCATAAGTCCCTGTTCCTGGACTGTTTTATTTATGCTTTGTGTGATCTTTGATGAAGAAGCACATTTTGCCTTCAGTCCCTCTGTGCTGGTGTGTAAAATCCCTTGCATCCAGAGTTGGTGCTGCAGTGTCATAGTGAGGAGCATTTACAGTGTTGGGTCTGGTGAGATCTCAGTGGATAAAGTCGCTTGTCTCCACTGTGTTGGTCTTTCATTCAGTCCTGAATCAACTCATTCCCTGTACAGCTCTGATCTAGCTCATTCAATCCGTGTGCTTCTGCTGCATCTGCATCCTGACAATACCTATGTGCCCAAGGCTGTAGTGAATGACAACTGACCACAGCTCCCTGGGGCACCCCCCTAACAGGTCTTGCTTTATGTTTTGCACTTACTTACCTCTTCCCAAGCCACTAATTGGCAGCAAGCCTAGCTAATCACAAGGCTTTAATGAACCATGTTGTTTTATGCCTCTGTGCATTTGGCCACTGAACTAATAATGCCCACCCTCAATCCACTTAGTTTTCTGGTATTTTAAATGCTTGCTTTTCAAAATACCTATTGGGGAAAATAGTATAATTGCTTTGTATATCCCTAATATCCAAATACTATATCCCACAATTCTAAATCCCCAAAGAGGCAAATGTCAGCATCCAAGATCATCACTTTGCTTTTTCTACAATCAGTTTCCAAAGCAGCTAGATGTTTAAGAGGGAAAACGGCATCTCTGCTATGTGATTGGTGCAATCTTTGTTCATTTATATGCTAATTCAAATGGAATGTAATATGCTGTAAAGATAATGCTCATTCCAGAACACTGTGCCTAATACCGTCTTAATACGTAATTTAGTATTGTGTTCAGGGACGAGCATTGAACCTCCAAGCTTCTGTTGCCTTGCAAGCCTGTTGATTACATTCTAAGGAAACAGTGACGTCTTTGTTGAAGGGACAGCCTGGTCTTAGAAATCTGCTCTAGCTAATTCTAGCTAATTACAATTCTAGGTTATACACACATATTTTGGAGAAAGGGAAATGACTGTGTATAAACCGCCCCCCCCCCAAAAAAAAGAAAAATAAGAAAAATAATCCTGGCCTGGAGAGATGGCTCAGTGCTAAGAGCACTGGATGCTCTTGTAGAAGACCCAGGTTCAATTCCCAGGACACACATAGCAGTTAACAACCAGTTAATAACTCCAGTTCCAGGTGATTCCAATGACCTCTCCTGACCTCCGGGGCATTGCACTGGTGCAGTTACACACATGCAGACAATGGGCATAAAGTAAAAATAATAAATAAAGACAATGGGCATAAAGTAAAAATAATAAATAAAATACGTTTTAAAAATGAACACTGGGGTTTGATGTTGTATTCTGCCCATTCACCACAGAGGGTGGTAACCTTGAATGACAATTCTACTTGTTAATTCCAAGTCTCCCTCAGAATGATCAATGAATGAGTGCTTTAATAAAAATCCATAATCAAAAATTTTTACCAGGCAATTGTCAACAGTATGTGTGGATTAATATTTTGTTGATTTAAAATTCTTCCCTATGTGGATGGTAACTTTCATTTGATTCTGTGGATATATGCTACACATTAAATATCATTTTCCTAGTAATACCTATAATTAAATATCATTCTCCTAGTAATACCTGTAATTTTTGCATTGGTAAAGGACATGATTCCATTTTTTAAACTTTGTGTTTTATAAAGTAAAGCTGGTAAAAGACAAAGACATCTTAAACTTCAGAATCTTTATTCTCATATTTCTCAAAATTTCAGACAATTTTAATGAGAAAAATGCTCAGTGTAATGATTTCCAGCTCTCTAAAACTCAGCATTAGCATTATGAGAAAGGTGTTTGAAAATAGCTGAAACACAATTGGACCTCCCAGTTCCCAGGGCACTGTCTTGTAATACCTTATCTAATGTTAAGTGTGATTTGTCTTTTCAACTGCAGTCTAAACTTTTTGTTTTGTTGTTATTGTTTTGAGACAGGTTCTCACTATGTAGCCTTACTTGGCCTAGAACTATCTGTGAGGACCAGGCTGGGCTTAGACTCACAGAAATCCCCGTCTCTGCCTCCCAAGTCCTTGAATTATAAACCGTAAAAGCTTAAGAGACAAGGGCTGTGTGTCATATATCTTGATATTCATAAAACTGCTAGGATCAAACCCTATTCACAGCAGTCACAATCTAAATATGGACTAATTTATTGCATGAGTTGCAGAAATAATTAGAAAATATGATTGTTTTGCAAGAACTGAGCTATAGTATAGTGGTTAAAGTAGATAAAGGGTGTGTTTAAAATGACTGAGAGGTGTAAAGAGAAAAATAAAAATATGATCTAGTATGCAGGAAAACTGATAAAAGACGTTTGAAGCAATAACACTTGGACCTATAATTAAAAAAAGGCAAAATCACAGGTTACAAGATGTCTTTAATTAGAAATTCTTAGGTAACTTAAGATTTTATTCAGTAATTTTTATAAGCAACACAGAGGATGAATTGTTAGCAATGTGTGACTCTAGAAATGGGCCCATGAGGTATTAAGCATCTGACAGTGTCCACACCCTGTATTCAGAGTATTCTATTTGGGATATAAGTAAGTACACGAAATCCCAGGGACGAAGAAGGATCAAACTCAGTACCACATTTGAGCATCCTGATGTATCAATCAGTCTCCCTTGTGTCAGTGAGAAAACAATGTCAGGATCAGGCTGCAGGAAGCAGCTCCTCCTCTCTCAAATGTCTGTGGATCATGAAGGAGGCTGTTTCATAGTGAAGGTCTTGTGCTTAGTCTTTTGTCTTTGCTGAGGGCTGTGGGTGGAAGTCTGTGGTCCCAGTACTGCTACATGCCTCACTCTGGGTCTCGTAGGGAAGGGGCAGTATCCTGTCAGTGTTTGCTTAGCACTGGCTCTACAGAGGTGAAGGTAGAACAGGCAGTTGATTCAACTGCACACAAAAATTGCTTTTCAATATTATATTTTCATCTTTTGCTGATAATATTTCATTGGTTCAAGCAAGTCCCAAACAAGCAAGCCCAAGGTCTGGCTATGGAAAATTCACACTACTTGTGAAAAAAATATATGCATATATATGTATATACATATATAGATACATATATGTTTCTGATTTCTGTTCGGGGAGGGGGTTATATACATATTTGAATTGTTTAAAGTTAATAAGTAGACATTTTGTTACTGTGTAGTTTGATTTGCTTGTTTTTTTTTTTGATTGGTTGAGACAGGATCTCCCTGTAGGCCCAGCTGACCTGGAACTTGTTTTATAAATTATGCTGGCCTCTATCTCACAGAGATCTGCCTGCCTTTACCTCTGAGTGCTGGGAGTAAAAGCATACACCACCATTTTTGGCTAATAAGTATATATTTTTAAAGTTTTTTTTTAAATATATGCTTTTTAAATTTTTTTTATTTTTTTGTATGTGTATGAATGCACTGTCTGCATGTAGATTTGTGCACCCATGTCGTGTCATGCAATGCTGCAGAGGTCAGAAGAGGGCGTCAGATTCCCCTGGAACTGGAGTCAAAGACAGTTCTCAGCTGACATGTAGGTGCTGGGGATCGAACCCGGGTCCTCTGCAAGAGCAGTCGGCACTCTTAACCACTAGGCCATCTCTCCAGCCCCATAAGTATATATTTTTTAATACACACTGGCATAACAGTGGGTTCTCTATGCTCATTTAGATATTTTAGAGTTCATTGTTTCTTTAAACACATAGATAGGTTCTAATAGGCCTGTATTTCTAAGCTTTCATTCCAAATATAGCATTTTGAAACTTCAAGTAATTTAACTATTAGCATGGAAATGTTAAAACAAAGTTTTAGAAGATAAATTTTGTCCCCCCAAAATGATGGTTTTAGTTTGTTCCAATAATACAATTTTTTCTTATATACGATGATCCATGCCTGGTAGATGTAAAATTAGTCTCTAGTTTGAATTTTTTAGTGTATGTTTTCTATTACTAAATTTTTGATGATTTCATTGGTATGGAGGTCATGAACACTCATAAGACAATCAAGAATGCCTGGAGAAGGAGAAGTAACCTTGTACTTTTTAGATACGCAATTCCTAATATTGGCATTCATATTACAAAAATCTAAAATAACATGTTACTGTCAAAAGAAATGAATGAATTAAAGCAGACTTTTTTAAACAGCAGCACAGACTAGGATGGAGTAAATAGTGAACTTCTCTTCCTAGAGTGCACGCCATCAGGTTGGCTGATGTTTCTCATGTCCTCTCTGTCTATAATTAAAGTCTTGTTACAATGGTTTAGGGGGTGAGGAATATGATTATTATTTAATATAAGTCACATGTTTTAATGTCTTGTTGGTTAACTTATTTATTCAATAATCATTTTATGGTATATTCCAGATAAAATTTAGGCACTGACATGCTGCAATGAAGTAAAGGTCAGAAAATCTTTTTCCTACAGAAGCATCATCTTCTGAAGTGGAAAAAGATAAAAATTTAAAGTAATAAATATTAATAAAGGGGCTGGATAAATGGCGCAGCATTTATAAACACTTGCTCTTCTTCCAGAAGATCCAGGTTAGATTCCCAGCACCCAACCAACCATCTGTAATTCCAGTTTCAGGGAATTCAATAACTTATGGCCTTTGTGGGCTTTGCGTGTACATGGTGCACTTGCATACATGTAGGCAAAGCAACAATACACATAAAATAAAAATAAATAAAATAGAAAATAAAAGTAAAATCCCAATAGGCCAAATGAGGAAATAATAGGAGACTATGAATATTACAATGAGGATTAAAATGGTTGCATACACTGGACTATGGCTAGATATGTATTTTAATTTTAATATTGTATAGGAATTTCAGAAACTGATATTTAAACTGATAAAAACGTTTAAGCCAAAGGGATATTATGTGAGAAGGACTTGATAGGCAAAGGAACTTATCCGAAGACAAACAGGAAATCAGGGTGACAGGAATCTATCAGGAGAGAGCAGGGCAAGGCCTGACTTAGGAGATGGAAGGGATGCTTTGCTGTGTTGAGATTTATAGACTAGCATAAGAGGTTTGTATTTATTAAGTGTGATGGGGCTCACTGTTAGAGTTCTTCTTGAGCATCCATGAGGGCTAGGTATAGTCCTCAGCACTACAGAAAATAAGGGAGATGTGAGGTGTGAGGAATCAAGGTTAACCCAGAGTTATTTGGATCCAGCAGTGGAGTAGACAGTGAGAGTGTTTACTAAGACAACTGGCAAACTGGAAGAGAAGTTTTTCTTGTTTATTTTGACATGCTGAGATCTACAAGATCTATGTTTAAGATAGCCTGGGGACAAAGTGCTGTGAGCATGTGGATGTTACTGGAAAGTCCCAAATTTTCTGGTGATCATTTAAGCAGATGCTTTCTTTACTGAGAAGGCTAAGTGGCTCAAAAATGAACCAGTTAAGTGTTATTCAATATTGGGAAGTGGAATAGAATAGGAAGGGCCTACTCAGAGAGTTGAGGAAGGACCAGCAAATTCAGATGGAAAGAAATCTGGTCACAGCAGCCAAGAGAAGAAACATTCAGGAAGGAAATCCTGTTGTTATGGCAGGGGACAAAGAACAGAAAGTGGCTGTAAATCTACCCAAGAGGCTGATGTCACATGCAAATCCATGTAATTCAAGAAGTCAATGGAATCACTCTTTTTTAAATATAGATTTTATTGATCTGGGGGTATTTCATATACAACATCTTAGTTCTCTTTAAGCCCCTTTCTCCATCAGCACCTTCCCATAGTCCTCCCCACTGGATTTCATGCATTCTGTCATTTGTGCCAAGTCAAGCTGATGTCCCAAAGTACAATTTCATCCATTGGATATTTAGTAAGATTGTCTAAAGTGACTCCATTAAAGAAGATCAGCTCTTCCTCACCAGCTGCCCAATAGTTCCTTGACTAAGATTGGTGCCTGCTGCCCATTTCCACAGGTCTATGCTGGGTTTTTATCTGCTTGAGTTTGCGTGAGTCTTGTGCATGCTGACACCATTGCTGTAAATTCATATGAGCAGGGCCCCAGGAGCCTGTAAGACTCTTTCCATATGGTCATGCACCTCGTGCTCTGGCCCTTACAATCTTTACACCCCTTCTACTGCAATGGACCCCAAACTCTGGTTTTACTGCCATCTGTCACATGAAGGAGCTTCAATGACAAGGTCTGAGAGATACATTACTATTCTCTCTACCCATTGTTCCATTATGTTCCATGAGTCTTAGGGGTAGAAGTTCTACTGTAAATGTGTCACTTAAGGATGGGCATCTCACACACACTTTGTCTCCGTGGAATTCTGTAGTGGGCTCTGTTCATTGCAAAAGAAGCTTATTTGATAATTGGTAATAGGCATATTTGTCTGTAAATATAACGATCCATATTTAGCAAATAATAGGAAATTACATTTGTCTAAGGATATGACAACCTTGGGATTTTCTCTAAGATCTATGACCTCTCCAGCCCTGTTTATTTGGCTATATTTATAATACCACATATAAGTTCCCTCCCATTGAGTGGGCTTTAGGTACAATTACATAGTTGTTGATTATCCCAAAGATAAAAGTGCCACCCCTTCCCCAGTATAGTTTACCGTGCTAATCATCGTTGTGGTTGTTAGGTCCTCAGGCTGAGGTTGGACCTTTGATTGATGCTCTCCATTATCAGCTTCCATAGCGTTCTCTAAAATGATGAGAGCTAGCCTTGAAGGAGGTGGCCTTCCGAGTCAGTTCCAGCTCTATCGCTACAAGTCCTGTGTCTGAGGCAGTGGAGTTTTACCTTCAAGTTACAGAACTTTACAAATCCATTTTCCCCACTTATGTTGAAATGGTAACAGCTATCTCACACCTGAGAGATAAGAAACCAGTTTTGCCAGGCGTGGTGGCATATGCCTTTAATCCTAGCACTCAGAAGGCAGGGGCAGGCGGATCTTTGTGAGTTCAAGGCCAGCCTGGTCTACAGAGCAAGTTCCAGGACAGCTGGGGCTACAGGGAGACTCTGTTGTAGGAAGTTTTTCTCTTTATGGCGAACAGGGACCACGTGGCCCTGCTAAGGGGGATGAGGACACACTGCCAGCTTTGTGGACACTGCGGGGAGCGCCCTTGGTGCAGAGACCAGCCAGCTACTTCCCAAAGCCCAACCTAAGTGGTAACTCCATCTTAGGCTCTTAGCCTGGACCCACGAGACTCGTGTTCCACTCTTGGCCCTGACTTCCCACCTGTCCAGAGCCGGGACAGGATTTTCACTCACAACACCAGCTACCCAAGTTGGTGGTCCGCAAAGGGAACCTTTTTCCAGCCCACTGGCCACCCGAACGAAACTCAGGAACTCAGGTGTACCTTAGCCTGTATGTACCCAATAATTAATAAAAATATCGGCCGGAACTCCATGATGATGTTAATATGGAATTCGATTTACTGGTTGTCACAGCTTGCTTTTATAAACCAAATGATGTCAGTTCCCAGGACCAATCATGAGCCCTCCCCCAACCCCGCGCCACACTGCACACCTTGCTCCACCCAGCATGCACACCTAGGGCTCGCCATGCTGCTTGCTCCTCCCTGGGGCGGAGCCAGACTCTTGGCCATGTGGTGATAGTTGGAAATCCAGACTGCAATTCAAGCTGGATTTTCCACACCCTGTCTCAAAAAAGACCAAAATAATAATAATAATAATAATAATAATAATAATAATAATAATAAAATAAAATAAATAAAATAATTAATTAGTTAATAAAAGAAACCAGTATTTGCCCTGTCCTTGAGTCTGGGCAGCTCAGCAGTCAGAGTATTCCCAGACTGACTGTCTCACACTGAGTTGGCCAACGGTGCAACAGTTGCTCAGCCCATGAGGCTGGCACTGAAACTCCAGAGGGTTCCTGGAGAGCTGGTGTTACTCAGTCAGCACTGGAAGCTTGGAACTGCTGGCTCTGATGTCAGCAAAGGAATCATCGTCATCATCAGTAGCAGCAGCAGCAGCAGCAGCACCACCACCACCACCACCAGGGTAAGTCAACTCAGGTGGGCGAAAGCCAAGCAAGTTAAAGTGATTAATCTTCCTTCCGCAATGTCCTGTGTATCTGAGCTGCCACCAGGAGTTGCTGCTGACATTTGGGCTGAGTCTACCCATATCAATTAAAGCAATCAGGACAACTTTTCAGAGGTAGGGCTCTAGTCAGCTGATCCTAATTTCTAACAAGTTGACATTAAAATAAGTGACACCCCCCAATTCTTATCTCATTTTCAGATCAGGGTGATTCTATTTTAATGGAAATTTCAACTACTAATATATTTCAAGTCTGTATCCACAGAGGTGAGATATTCATGAGGTGTCTCACAAATGAGTTCTTTTTTAATTATACAATTTTAATTGATATTTTGGGTATTTCAAACATCATTTCTCAGTCCAATTTAGACACATTCCCTTTTCCATGCCCTCCACCCCCCATTCCTTCATTTTGCTATACATGTCTTGCATCTTTTTCTCACTCTTTTTTTCTGTTTTCCCTTTAATTTTATATTACTTCAGAAAATGCATACTTACCCTCCACCCATATAGCGACATTACAAAATCTGAATATAAGTGGTAGGTTAGTTCTCAAGCCCATTAAGGGATTCACCTTTTAACCATACCACTGCTTTCATATAAAAAAGAGGAAGTTGAATTCTGCTTTTAAATGAAGTAAAACAGAATCTAATGTAAATGAATCCCCAGATATCTAAAACACAAACTAGCTCTGTGACATTACACATTCATATTTAAAAATAAAAATATTTTCTGCTGTTATCTGAAAAACTCTTGCGCCTTAATTTTTTCTAGTAATATTACTAATTAAATTCACTGTAGCAGTTGAAAATGAACAGAGATTGCAGAAGAGAGAAGCATCTTTAATCTAGTAGTTCAGCAAGACTGTAAGTGGTGTGGCATCTTTCATATCTAGTGAAGTTATTTAACTTTCTAGGTCATTTTTTTCTTATTTAAATTTTGTGTTAGTACTACTGACATGTTCACAGATTGCTGAAAAGCATGAGTCATAGAATTTTTAAACAGCTAAGAAATATGGAATGCATGAAGATGACAGTCTTTCTGTGAAGAACGTCCAAGTTTCTATTTATTTCACCAATATAAAATGAAATTCTCACATTACTTGAGTGTTACAGAAGAGAAATACAGTCCAAATTCTCTACATAATAAAGACATAGTTGATTTCAAATGAGTAGTGACATAAGATTTACATATCCCAGCTTTACCTGACCTTTCATATTACCTAAAATCTTTGCCTACCATAACTGGCTACTTAGTCATCTAGAAAATCAAATTTAGTTGAGCCAAATACTTTGTAATAAAACTGTCTCATAAACTAAACTGCCCTCTGAAGAAACTATTCATGAAAAGAAATATAAGTATCAGTTGAAATATTATTCCTAGGGGAATCACTGAAACTTATCGAGATAATTATTTTATTGATTTTTGCAAAAATCCTTCAGTTGCTTGACCCAGCCAGTGACCTTCTCTGAGTCCTTTAAATTTGAGCTTCAATTTCCATAACCACAAAAGCAAGGAAGCTGTCGATACCTCCCTCACTCCTCTTACGATAAGTGTAATGTGCCTGACTTATGTTTCTTAGACATATTTCTTGCCTGTTTGCATGCAAGGGATACGGTGCTAGAAAACTATGGTTCTGCCATTTAAATTTTATTGACTTTGACTCTCTCAAAAGAAGCAAAGTATCTAATTATGAATCTCCCTTACCTGCTCCCTCTATCCAGGGGCAAATATTTAATGACATCAACATTTAGTAAAGGAACATTAAATTATTCTTTAGGTTTTCTTAGAAAAGCTGTGCCTAACCTGTTAGGAATAGTTTTACATGATAAAACATTCTAACCCAGTGAGGCTATTATGGTTTCTTTGATGCTATGTTGTAAGCTACATAAATAGTAC
Organism: Rhizomys pruinosus; assembly: GCA_009823505.1. NCBI lineage: Eukaryota > Metazoa > Chordata > Mammalia > Rodentia > Spalacidae > Rhizomys > Rhizomys pruinosus. The sequence continues at coordinate 4,986,560 of VZQC01007611.1, forward strand.
AAATTGATTTTAAATAGCTGTCTACCTTGAAGTTTATTCACATAAATTGCCTTGCCCAATTCTTGTTTATTCTCCTCCCCTTAGCCACACGTATAAGTGCCAACATGGATCATTATTAACTGACCAAGGTAAGTGGAGGTTTTCGGTATATAATCATGGCAGCCAATTTAACTAATATATTTGTACTGTATCTTGTTTACAATATTTAATTCAGCACACACAAACAACACACTAGGATATAAAACAAAGAGAACATTTATCCTGGGAGTGGGTGCAGAGCAACCACAGACAATTCCCAGGCATGTGGGGTGGAGGGGTGCGTGGCATGTTTAGGTAGATTGTAATCAGTAAAATATGAATTATTTTTCAAAAAATGGATTTATCAGTAATGAATTATCATATACATCTTTCTCTGCAATGTACTGCTCTCATTTCACTGCTCGCAAAGATGTCTGTAACCATCTATGGATCCTCTATCTTCTTTCTAGTGATCACCTTTCCAAATTTCCCTTACCACTCCAAATTTACCAGGAAGTATAGTAAGAAGAAGCAGATTAGAAAATCTAAGAAGATTGATTGTGAAAGCTACTAACGAAATACAGGCCTTGTAAGGTTTGTCCACAGATATCAAGACACTACTTAGCATGTTCAAGGTCAGTGGAAAGTTGCAATGCATTGAGGAATGCGTAAAAAAATACAGGACACTAGGTAGTAGAGGATGTGCTACTTCAGTTTACTAAATATCAGATTCAGAAACCCAAGGAGAAAAGCTACCGGAACCCTAGAATAGGCAATAATCCTGATGAAGAGAAACACTTTCCTTCCATCAAAAGGGTGAAGTCTTCCATCTGCCACAATACACCTCGACTGTTACTTTGATTAACTCTCTTGTTCATCCTTTAGAAACCTGCATCTGAAGGGGACACCAGGATTCCTTCCAGGTCTCTACTAGCTAAATTAGGTCCCTCTTCTGTGATCCTTTAGTTCTTGATGAATAACAAAATATCCCAAACTGAGTGGTTAAAATAAGAACTAATCATTTTGCTCACTGTTCTGTGAGATATTGTTTTGTTAGTTCTCAGCTGCATGATTCATCTGCTGGTCCTCATGAGACCACTCCCATCTCTTCAATCACTCATCATTGTGCAATCAGCTTCATTGAAAACCTGATTGGTTTTCAATGGTCTTATTTGCATATTTTGGAGTTGGCTCTCTATGAAATTAGTAATTTCAATTCCTGTATGTGTTCTCTCCCTGTCCAGGAAGCAACCTGGTAGTCTCCAGACTTTCAAATTTTCTTGAATAGAAAATACCTTCTGGAGGCCACCAGGTTGCACTTACTTCTCAAGTCTTTGGATTACATTTTTCTTATTGCCTATTGACCAAAATAAGTCACGCAATCCATGTGCGATGATTTGCAATACCATATTATGAAATCATGACAATTTGAGACTCATAGTATTTGTGGGGATTTTCACAATATATCAAATGCTTTTCATATTCCTTTTCTTCATACCATATATTTATATCATATATTTATTTACTTAGATTTTTGCTTTGGTTTTGGTTTCTGTTTTTGTGAGACAGGGTCTCAGGATGTTGCCCCAGCTGTCCTGGAGCTTGCTGTGTAGACATCCCAAGATGGCTTCCATCTCATAGCAGTCTGCTTTCTTCAGCCTTCCTGGTGTTTGGTTTACAGGTACTGTGCCTGGCTATTTCCCTACTTTTTAACTCACCTCTCTCTACTACATGGTTATAAGAGCACCATTGTACAAATGTCATCTTCATCTATTTTTATTGCCAAGCACAGGGTCTGTCTTATAACTCGCTATTGATAATTACTTATTATGACATGAAGTGTGATTCATAACCAGGCATAAAATTGGAGTTTGAATTGTAGCTATGATAATCCATATCAGGCTACAACTCACATCTGCATAAAGTATTTCCTCCTTAAGTTTCCTTAGTTTACATAAGAGAAAATTAATTCTTTCCTGTCAAATCTGCTTATACTTTGTTTACAGTGGAACATGGACCCATGCTGAAACAGTAAAGGAAGAGAGAACACAATTAGCAAACATTTCTATACACCCTGTAAAGATGATTTAATTTAATGACCTATCTATGCTATCACAAAATCACATAGGGCAAAAATATTCAAAATACTAGCTTCTTCTTAAAGACTTTAAAATTTTTTATTTTTAGTTTTATTGAACATTTGTACATTTCATACAACAGTTCCTGATAAAATTTAGCCGCCCCCCCAATACCCCAACCCTCATCTGAACTTGTGAACCCAAATGTCTTTCTGCACAAATTCATCTATTGGAGTCTAGCTAGCACATCTAGAAATATTTAGTAAAACATACTCCTCCTCACCCAGCAGTACTCAGTCTCCACTAGTACTCTGTCCAGGGCCAGTCTCCCACCCATTTCTTTTGCTCCACTCTGAGACCGTGTCTGAGTTGGCATGGGTCCCGTTCCTGATGCCAACATCACCACAAGTTCACATGTAAGAGTTTCCAAGTATTCTGTAAACCTGTTTCCCTACATTCATGCACTAGCCCTGGCAGGAGGTTGAAAGAACAATCTTTCTGTCCCATCTTCTGCAATGATCCTTGAGCCATGGGTTTGGGGTCTTTATATTTATTTTTATTTTATGTGATGAGTGTTTTGCCTATATATATGTGGTGCATTATATGTGTACAATGTCCGCGAAGGCCAGAAGAGGGCATTGGATCCCTAGTACTGGAGTTACAGACAGTTGATAGTTGCCATAGGAGTTCTGGGAATCAAACCTGGGTCCTCTGGAAGAGCAGCCAGAGCAGCCAGTGCTCTGTAGCCAATAAGCTGTGTTTGAAAAACACACAATTAACAATTGATTTATTTATTCATTGTCAGGCTTAGACATAAGATTTTCTTCTGCCCTAGGATTTTATGTCCCAATTCTTAGTCTACTTAAATGTTCTGATGTGAAACCTCAATAAATTTTCACCATCCACTTTGATTTCAATGATCATTCATTTGGTAATGGCTAATTTCTCATCTTGGTATATGAATTAAAAAATCTCAAATATGGGAGCTGAGGAGATGGCTCAGTGGTTTAAGAGCACTTGCTGTACAGTCATGAAGAAAATTGTTAAGATCCCAGTACCCTTGAAAGAAGCCTGGTTTCCAACACAAGCTTGTAACACCTCAGCCCTGAGAGAGCAAAGACAAGTCTATCACTGGGGCTTACTGGCTTGCAGCCTTGCTAGGAAAGCACAAACCCCCTGGTTCAGGGAGAGATCCTGACACAAAAGAATAGGCAGAGAGTGCTAGAGGATACTCACCACCCACTTCTGGCCTCTGCATGGGCACAGGCATATGCATGCAAACATAATTGCACAGGTGCTCACACAGGCACATATACATGCAGGGGCACAAATGAATAAAAATATATTAAGGATATTTCTATGCTACTAGAGAGTGCTAGAGGATACTCACCACCCACTTCTGGCCTCTGCATGGGCACAGGCATATGCATGCAAACATAATTGCACAGGTGCTCACACAGGCACATATACATGCAGGGGCACAAATGAATAAAAATATATTAAGGATATTTCTATGCTACTGAATTGTTTAAGTAAGTATTTTAAAATAACAGCACGATTCTCTCTAATGACATGCCCAGTGGGGCACCCAATCCGATGAGCACCCAGCCAGCAGGAGCTAATCCTCTTGTGGTACTCATATTATTTTAGCCAACATGAGCATGACAACCAGATAAAGTATCTTTTGTCACCTGATTTTAAATTACCTATATCAAATCTATTTACTTAATTTTAAGATATACAATGTAAGATGGAGTTAATTGATGTTTTTATTATCAGTGATCAATAGATGGTAGCTTTAATAAAGGCATACACTTAAAAATATCTCATTACTTAGCATCCTGACTTCTTTTAAATTTTGTTTTCAGATGTAACTACTCTCCACAGATAAAACTGCTCTACTTATACTGTTATAATTATTTCATTCTCATACCTTTGTTTGGATATAAATCTGACTAATCTTGTTTTGTAAACTATCAAAAATATTTTTAAAAAGGTCAAACAGAAATTTCAAGCTTTGCAAAACAAAACAACATGAAATACACATTAATTTTTTGTTCAATTAATTTGACCTTCTCTAGGTATCACACGCCTTTCAAACTGTAGAATTATTGCTGAACACTAAGAAAAGGGAGGTAAATTGAATTTTGTGCAAGATATGTGAGCTTTTACTACACTGAACAAGGAATTTATAGACAAGGAACAATGAAGATAAGTTAATAAAATGTGTTTTGCCTTGGATTTTCAATTAATCAGTAGGAGTCCTTTTATAGTTTGCTATGGTTAATCATCAGCATGTTTCTATGTATCTATAATCTATCCATCTATCCAGTTAATAATCATCTATCTGTAATGGAATCTTTACCATCCTTGTCTCTTTGCTCTAAATTTCAATCTTTAGCCATTTATACATTTTCAAGTTTTCTTGACTATATATGTATGCAGTGCATCTCCCCAATTAACATTTTCCACCCAAGTAGTCTCCTTCTATCCTTTTAGCTGTGTTTTCCTGTCTGATTTTTTGAACACTAATTTAATTAGTAAAATATATGCATTTTGATGTTTAGTTAACAAAAGCTCAGAGGCTGGAGAGATGGCTTAGCAGTTAAGAGCACTGGATCTTCTTACAGAGTGCCTCCATTCAGTTGTTAGCAGCCACAAGGTGCCTAACAACCATCCACAACTCCAGTTTCAGGGGAATTTGATGCCTTCTTCTGACCTCCATGAACATTACATGGCATGGGTGCAATTAGATACAGGCAGACAATACACTAACACATTTTTAAAAATAGTAATAAAAAACTATACCTTTTTAGTAATCATAAAACAATACTCTTAATGGAATTGATTATTATTTTTAGTAAATGAGAAGCAAAGCAGTCAGTATGGATTTGACTTCAGAGTATTTATTACTTTATTTATTGAGCTAGTTTGATAGCCACAGGTGAGAATGGACTAACTGAACCACATTATTGTTCCAGCAGATGTCAAGAATAATGTCAGGCTGAAATAATCAACCTGGAATTGTCATCCACAACTATTTGAAGAATAGAATGCCTGCAATTTAGTTTGCAGTTCAACTGTTCTGAATTACTGCTGCTTTGTGTTCTGGCTTTGAATGGTGTTTTACATTCAGAATGGGAACCAAGTTGAATTTACAATTTCACAACCCAATTTGCTCTTGAAATTTCTCCAAATGTTAAGCATGATGATATCTTACCTGATTTTTTTATCTGTGTGGTTTACACTTTCAAGGTAGGAATAATTGAAGATTTCATAAACATAGTAACTTATGTAAAAATACACTGAAGTCTTGTGTAAACAATGCTTTCTGGAAGGACCTTTTCTGTTTGGGTGATGAAACTATGACCTAGGAGAAAGATCAGCAGGACTTCAAGCTGTTTCAAGAGGGTTTTTATTTTCTGTTTATTCCTCTCAACATGACACTTGTCTATTTCTATCTCCAATTTTTCATAAAAAGTATGGAATATAAACTAAAGAGTGAAGGACAAATAGAGGCAAGTGGAAGACGCAGAGGAAACGGAAGAAACGGAAAGGAGAGCTGGGGGATTCCTTGAATACTGATAAATTTTGTCAGGAAAGATGTATATAGTTGTAGCTATTCACAAATATATCCTTCTTTCCCACTGTTAATAACTGGGTCAAATACATTTCTGATTTGTGTGTCTGTGGTTTTGACTCTACTGCCCTTTACTTAAATAAAAGACTTTAGAAAGCAAACATGCCAACCAGTCAACTAAAAATTTTAGGAAAGCTATCAGTTTTCTAAACTTTTCTTCTTTTATTCCTAAAAATGCAATTTGTGCATTTACTAGCTCACCATTTATTTAATTGAGGTGAAATCCTTGCGGTCAGCAGCAGAGACTGGAGACTGGGTGCAAGATATGGTAGTGAAGACAGGACCCAAGCAGATGTACCCTCAGGGTGGATTGGGACAGCTGTGCTCACAACCTCCTTTTGTTCATTCATTGTGTCCTGAACTGCCAATATGTGCAATGTGTTCAATCAAGGTATTGATTGGTTGCAAAGGAAGACAACTCCTGAGGCATGAGCTGATAGAAATAAGATGACAGGGAACAGTTGTGGTAATACCAGAACAAGTCAGGATTTGAAGAATTAAAAGAAGCTAATGAAATAAAAATTGGACAGATGAACATGGTGTTGGTTTGAAATACAAAGACCAAAAAAACCAAAAAGAAATACAATTAAAGCTCAAACTGACTGGGCTTGCATTAGTTTGGCTTTGCTCTGAAATATTTAGAATATCGCCTCCAAAAATCCCCTTTGCTGGTGATCATGTACATTTAGGTAAGAAAGGGATAAGAATTGAAAACTTTGACCTACATTTCAATTTGAAGGAAGCTAAAGTGACCAAGCAATGATTATCAATATTGCATTCATAAGCGAGTTCCAGTAGTATGAAAGCCATCACAAAATACCATATGATAACTAAACCGCAGCACAAGAATAGATGGTTGTGGAAGGTATTCACTGATGAGACCGAAAGACCTGGATTCTGACTCTAGATTGGCACTCACTAAACTCCCAAGATCACTGGCAAAAGCAGCAATCCAAACAATCGTGATTGAAAACAGAAGGGCTGTGGACAAAATAAACATTTTGGCCTTAGAGTTCATTTTCTAAGTTATGTCACGGGCACACATATAGAATTAAGATACTGTCTATGATATGCATACTAACTACATATAAAAGTTGTATAACTCCATTGTGTAATTTATATGTAAATTTTAAGATATGGCATTCATCAATCCTAACCAGGGGGAAAGTACGACATATCTGGATGGTATTGCTATTCTAATCGCAGGTATTGTAGCTCAGTGGTGGGAAAGACACTTAGCATGCATAAGGCTCTAGGTTTAATCACATGGTAAACACACACAAAGAAATGAAGACAGACACCCAGACGCAGACAGACAGAAAATACACCCCTGCACAAACAAAGATACACAGATATGCAGGCATGCAGACACACAGACAGATTACATACACCATGCAGACACAGACACATACATAGAAAAACATATACACAAGCACATAGACACACAGAATACACCACACACACATACACACAGACACACACACTAATGTTATTGAAATTGATGCGATTTTACAAAATGGTGAAAACATAAATTTTTGAGGAAGAAAATATAGATCTATACACAAATTCGGAGGATTTCTGGGAAAGTCTTTAAAAATTGAATGCTCAAAATTAAATAGATTTGTTAAATCTGGTAAGACCCTAGAAAAAGTACTTTAAAATAGGCATAAGTTAGACATGTTAGATCTTGCTTATAGATCTCAGGAAGCTGAGACAAGAGGATTTCTGCAAGTTCCAGGCCAATCTTGGCTATGTATTGAAACTCTATATCAAATCAATTCTCCTTCCCCTCCAAAGAACAGGCTATTATATGAAATCTAGTGTGGCATTCAAATTCATGCACCATAAGAGATTATTCTGTGTAGAGCCACTGTAAATATTATGTAGAGCCACTGTAAATATTGTGGGTTTCATAATTTTTCTGACTACCACTTATCCAAAGCTAATAATATGCATCTAATCATTTTGAAAACAAAAGATATCCACATTTTGAAAATACCCTCCTCAGGGGGATACAGATAGACATGAAAGCTTTTCATCAAAAACCTTGCAATTCAAATCCTAAAACTAACTATGGGAAAAGATTTGTGGGACCCAACAAGAAAAAATGTCACCAACCTAATGGCTGAGAAAGAAAAGGTACAACTTTGCATTGAGTAGGATGTACCAGAAAGTGCCAACTGAAAGGTTGACCTGTCTGAACATCGAAAGGAAGAAAAGCCTCAGATTGCTATAAACATCAAACCCCTCTGTGGATCCTACTTGTAACAACTATTTATAATGAGTCCTAATGAAACTTACCTTCTAGGTGCCTCAAGGTTTTGATATGAGAGACTTTGCTTGCCTTCCCCCCATAGAAAAGGAGAATATGATGATGATGAGGTCGCTCTCCAACTGTAAATTGGAGACAACTATTATAGAGGTAATCTTTATAAAACCAGTAAAAACTTCTTTAATTGACTAAATAGACATAGAACTGTGAAAAGGATTTTCTCTGTTCAGAACCAAAATATAATACTAAAGTCCTTAAGCTATGCACTTAGCAAAATATATTAATACAGGAGCTCTGACAAAAGCAATGGATTATTCTAACAGGGAGATGTTGGCCAAGGGGATCCAGGCCCCCACAAAAAGGTAAAGGCTCCTTGCCTCTAAACTGGGATACCTGCAAGAAGAGAGGCAATAAGGCCCTGCTGCCGAAGACCTGACGTTAACATGGAAAGATGTATTGAGACCACACATGCAAGTTTACAGATGGCCTCTGGATACCAGAGAGTGTTACCAAAGGCCATCAAACCAATAAAACAAATACAGGTCTCCCTGAGTCAAGCATGACTCCACCGTCAGCACAAGCTACACCTCACTGCCTGGAAATACTGTGCAGCAGAGCAGCAATATGCCTGTATATCCCAACTAATTGGCTATTGTTTCTCTCCTTGGAGGAATAACCCATGGCTGATGCCACAAGCTTACATCCTCTACAGGTTAGGAGATGTTAAAAGCCACAGTAAGACCCTGTTCATATTAACAGGAAAAAATGTAATTCATGGATTAACATATCACCAAACATATGTGCCTATACCAAAGTAACCAACCATAACTTTTAGTGCTGTTTAAATACCTATATATCTAATTGCTTGTGTTCATTAGTGGATCGAAAGGTATCCTGGACAAACTGTCATCCCATGAAAGGAAACGGCCAGATTGACCAGAGTCCAAGACAACAGCTCCAGAGAGAGTGGACTGTTTTGCTTCTCATCCACTGTGCCCCTTTCCTAAGCCTAGGGAAACAATCTGCCGGAGAGGGGGGTGTTGGTAGAATGTAAGGGCTGCGATTGGGATGATGTGTGAAACTAACAGCAATGTAGCCTGGACACTCATTTGATCAACTTGATTGAACAACAACCTGTCACCCCCACTGGATGGTGGGGCTGTGGGGTTTGGGCACAAACAGCCTGTAAATTGGTTTCATATGAAGGATGCTTGTACTCATGGATCATCACTTATAGCTAAAAAATGAAAAAAAAAAACTGAGAGAAAGATGCAGGACAGTTATGGCAAAATGCATGATCTGGGATGGGGTGGGGGTAGGGGGGAAGGGAAAGGGAAATAAGCCTGAACTGAATTGGAAAATGATGTATGAAATGCGCAAAGCACCAATAAAAAAAAAAAAAGAAAATACCCTCCTCAGATAATATCACTGTTAAAACCCATGATTTTTAAGCTAATGACAGCAACTTATTTTCCCCAATGGATAGAAAGAGATAATGTTTTTGATAATGATGATATTTTGTTTCATCTTTGATTAAATTGCCTTTCAGTTATATGTGTGAACTTTATCATATCTGATTTTTAATTTTATCTATCAATTTTCATAGATTCTCACAATGGTGAGATGCCACAGTATGGTGATACCTGAAAAAAGACATTCTGACTCTTAGCAGACTAAAATCAAGAGTGGCAGACACTATGTTCTGAGAACTCTTGATTTTTGTCAGAATTGTCCTCAAGAAAGATGTTGAACTCCCCCTTTTGTATTCAAATAACACTAGCATGATATGGATAAGGAAGTGATAATTTCTGTATCTCTGACCACTCCTGAGAATAGTAGCACAAATATCCACAGATGTTATCAGTCTAATCTCACATGTTGTTTACAAAATAAATGATATGATTCATTGCTTCCAATAAGTATTCAATGCTGTCAGCTCATGGTATTTCCACAACCTACTCAGACATTTTTTGGATGGGAGTAATGAGGGATTAAATCTATATGTTTAGCTCACAAGAGGAGTCCCAAGTCTTAGTACATTTTATTTTTAGTCTTATAAACAAGCTTAGATAGCATTAAATGATCTCCAAATATAAGATTAATTTAGATTACAAGGTTAGGTATGTTTCCATGTGTCCAGAAAAGCCTTCCCCCACAGATCTAGTTCTATAGTATAATACAAAGTTTAGCTCTGGAAATGTCATATCTAATTTGTCTTACACACAAAACAGTACCTTTCACAAACCCTTCTTTTTGCAGTCCCCCATGTTCTACCAATGCATATGCCACCTTTGCTTTCATTGTCTTATATCCTACATTCTAATCAATAAGTGTTAATTCATCTTCAGAATCATTTAATTAGAAACATGGTACCACACAGTTGGGGTTTCTAACCTCAAGTAACCTAATCTGTATAATCTCTTTTAGGCAGGCCAGAGGCTTTTTTCTTTTGTGATTCAGGATTCTTCCCATTAAACAACTGAAATAAACCATCATAGCAGGTATGAGCTTTTATACTGCACAGAATATGTCTCAAGGTTTGCGATTCACATCTAGAATAATAGAACTGGACCTTAGGTTATTTCATGTTATTTCCTACCTTACTGAACCAGTTACCAAGTTGTGTGCCATATTTTCCGAGATTTAGACATAAAAGTAAAACCATCATGAATTTCTTTTTCCTTTTAAAAAATTTTTTTATTTATTTTTTTATGGGTATGAGTGTACTGTCTGCATGTAGATTGGTGTACCCATGTCACACAATGCCGTGGAGGTCAGAAGAGGGCGTCAGATTCCCCTGGAACTGGAGTTAAAGATGGTTCTTAGCCACCATGTGGATGCTTGGAATCGAACTGGGTCCTCTGCAAGAGCAGTTGGTGCTCTTAACCGCTGAGCCATCTCTCCAGCCCCATCATTTTTTCCCTCTTTACAATTTGATGGTCAGAAGTGATTGCTATGCCTCTTGAAAACTTCTGTATATCATTCTTTCCTTACCAAGCCTTCACTGTTTCCTGCCATCGGCATCTATTTGGTATATCTGACTTATGAACATCATGACTCTTGCTCTTGAGGACAGTTCTTAAGTGTAATTTGAACACTGGCTGCATACAATTGATCTGATAGCCAAGAAGGTGGCTAAGAGACTAATAATGAGCGACCCGTCCAGCTGAAAGGCAGGCCGGAATTCTACCTCTGACCCACTAATGCTTTACTTAGTGAAACTGTGTAGAAATGCAGGATTAGAGGATGATTACAATCTGACCAAGTCAGGTTCAGGTAGTATGAGCTTCCATCACAATCCTTAGAATGGTGAATGAATTAAACCTTATTTACTTACAATTTTCATTTAATATTTTTAGACCAAGAGTAGCTGAAATTGTTAAAGAAAAACCACAGTTAACCAGGTAGTATAGAATTTCCTAAATTATATTGATTTAAGCATTCATCTTTTTTTTTTGTTGTTTGTTTCCATATTTCCAGTTTCAATATAAAACTTTTGTTGCTGGCTCCAGGGTCTTCCAAGATCACACATATTGTCAAAAATATCACTTTTGTCTTTTATAGATTTTTGTCAGAGTTCTGTTTGAACACTGATTCTTTTTGACATTGAATTAACAAGAATAGCATACTTGCAGTTCTTGGTGTATTCTCTGATGATTTAAACATCTGCCCCTCTGGTTACACTGCTTCTGCTTTCTTTCAATGCCAGCCCAATCTCATTTCTACTCTGGCACAAATTTCCCACCAAAGAAGAAGAAATCACATTTCTGAACAATGTTCATTTTAATTTATTTCCAATACTGTGACAATGCCATAGATTGGGTGGCTTATGAACATCAAACGTTTATTTCTTCTGATTTGGGAAGTTAGGAAGTCTAAGATAAGGGTAGTGGCAGACCCATATCGTGAGGCCTACTCTGGTGCACAGATGGTGAACTCTCTTCTGAATCCTCACAGAGCTGAAGGTTTGAGAGAATTCCCTGGGGTCTTTAAAGAAAGGCTTTCTTAGAGTTTGAATATGAAATGGCCCCTTGCAGGGTCATTTTCTGGGATGGTGTCCTCAGGTGATGTTCTTCTTTGGGAGATGATAGACCTAGTTGGGTATAATCAGATCGCTGGATTGTGCTTTGAAGATTATATCTACTTCTAGCTCTCCAGAGCTCCCCCATTCCTGCTTTGCCAGATGTGAGGACACCCCACCACATACTGGTGCCATTATGGACACAGTGAACCCAAGTGCCATGCCTTCCCCCTACCAAGATGGATCTTACCCTTTAAATCAGGGAGACAAAGTGAGTCTTTACTCCTTTGAGTTCTTTCCATTGGGTAATGCAAGCACTAAAGTCACTCATGCAAACTCTACCATAATGAGCTGAAGTCTTGCCTTCCCCAAACCTCCACCTGAAACACAATCATATTGGAGTTTACAGTTCAACATATGAAGCAGGCCATAAAAATTCAGTATATAGTGATAGCTTGATGGCCATCATCTGTCATTCAGAATCAGATTATTTTTCTGTCTGAATCACACTTCCTAAAAAAATACTATAATTACTAATACTAAATTATATAATGCCATAGACTAGTATCAAATTTTTGTCATTAATCACAGTGGTGTGTATGTGTGTGTATTCATGTGTGTACATGTGTGTGGGTATGCCTACAGAGCACAGAGGCCAATGCTTGTATCTTGCTTTCTCTGCCTTTCTCCACTTGATTCTTTGAGACAGGATCTCTCGCTGAACCTGGTGTTCATCAATTCAGCTCTACTACCTGACCAGTGAGCCCATGGGATCGTCACGTCTCCACCTCCCAATGCCGGGATGAGAGACTTTTACTCCAGTCCCTTGCTTTTTAAGTGGGTGGTGGGGATCAAACTCAAGGCCTCATGAATATTGCAGCATTACTTTTCCAAGTGAGCCATCTCCCCAGTTACTGCAATGTTTTTTTAAGGTTATTATTTTTGGATTTAAGGTGTTAAGAGTCAATGATTATTTTCCATCTATCTTAATTATCTCTTATTTGTTTGAACCAAATTATATAAAATGGGGTGGAATAGGGATGAACACATTGTTTTTTAAATACATAAGTGAATTATAACTAGTTTATGTGAGCTGACAAACTTCAAATTCTAGTGGTCAGACAGAAGTAGTTTTTTCTTTAAATGTTTTTATTATCATAATTCTTTAATTATTTAAATGTGCACTTTTATTAACTTTTTCTGAATTTCACACAATATGTTTTACTCATATTTAGACCTCCCCTATCTGTACTGCCCATATCCAACCAATAGGATTTCAGGCCTTCTGTCTTTTTTTTTTTTTTTTTTTTTTTTTTTTTGTCTTCTTTTCGAGCCCGGGTCTCCCTGTAGTCCCAGCTGTCCTAGAACTCACTCCGTAGACCAGGCTGGCCTTGAACTCACAAAGATCTGTCTGCCTCTGCCTCCCAAGTGCTAGGATTAAAGGCGTGCACCACCACGCCTGGCTACAGGTCTTCTGTCTTATATGTTAAAGCCAATTGAGTCAAGTTTATGTACCCAGTGATTTCCTGATGTGAGTTCATCCACTGGAGTCTGTCAGCCTACCATCATTCCCCTAAGGATGATTAAGTCTCCTTCACCCAGCAGTGATCAGCTGCCAAGAGTTCTTTAACTAATTTTGGGGTCACCTGCCCATTTCCCCAGTTCTATGCTGTTTTTTTATTTGAGTATGCATGGATCTTGTACATGCTGTCAACACTGCTGTAGGTTTGTATGACCAAATTTTCAGAAGCCTGTAAGACTATGTTTCCTCATGATCTTGCACCACCCCTGGCTTTTAAAATCTTTCTGACTCCTCTTCTGCAATGACCCCCAAGCCCTGGGTGGGTAAAATTTAGTATAAGAGTCCTGTCCAGGGCCACGTACTCTGCAGTCTCTTATTCTACCTTAGCCAGTTGTGACCTTCTGTGCTCATTGCTCTCCACTGCAGGAGAAGCTTCGATGATGAGAGGTGAGAGAGGTGAAAGAGGTGTTAGTATTCTCTGTTCTGGGAAACTTGGGTGTAGCAGTTGCATTGTAGATGTGTCACTTAGGGTTGGGCATCACAGAGGCACTTATTCTCTGCGTTTGACCAGTTGTAGAACTCTGTACTAGACTCGTCTGTTGCAAAAGAAGCTTCTTTGATGAGTGGCGGAAATATAAGGAGCCATGTACTAAGAGTTTTTTTCTAGGGATGTGAGAGACACAGGGTTCTCTCTAGGATCTAGGACCACTCCAGCCACGTGTATTTGGCTGTGTTTACAGTACCCAACATGAATTTCTTCCTGTTGAGTGGCCTTTAACTCTAATTAGATAGCTGTTGACTAACCTCAAGATAAAATTGCCACTGCTGCCTTAATATAGTTTGCCATGAGAGTCATTGTTGTGGTTATTAGGCTCATAAGCTAGCATTGGACCACTGATTTTTCTCCCTTAGCAACTTGCATAGGTTCCTCCATAACTATGAGACCTTGTCCTCAGGAGGTGGCTTCCCGGTCAGCTCCAGTTGCATTGCTCCAAGTCTTGTGTCTGAAGTATCTCCAGGCTTCAGCAATAGGGTCTTACCTTCAACTTCTCAGTGGGAATTAAAACTGCAGCAATAGTCTATGCCATATTTGGAATCTCTTGAACTACCCTGGTCAACAACTCAAAGGGAGGTTTGTCCTGTCGTGTTACATAGCCTTCAGCTACATACATGCACTCATATTCAGAGACTCTATATGTACTTTTCAGTGAGATTTTGAACTGTTATATTTCCCTCTGGTTTTTCACACAACCTAAGCATTATTTATAGCTAGTTTTATCTCTAGTCTAAATCTCCCAGTCTAACCACCTCTCCTCCCTCCTCAGTTAAAGTTCTCCTCTTTTCCCATTTTCTCTTTGAAACACCTGTCTCCTATTATCCCCCCTGCCTTGAACTCCTTTCTCCTCCCTTCCCCCATGGTTTCTTATATATCCTTCCCAGTTGAATACCCACATTTTCCCAATTTCCTCCTTGGTAATCTCTGTTTCCTATCATCCCCCTTTCTTTACATTTTTTCTCCATTTACTTCTGTGTTTTCTTTCTATTTTCCTGATTCCTATAGTTACATAAAGATATATACTCATATGTAAGGGTGCTAAGATCCACAAATGAGGGAGAACATCTGTTGTTTGTTTTGCTGTGTCTTCTGTGTTACTTCATTTAGTATAACAGTTTCTAGTTCTAGCCATTTACCTGAAGATTTCATGATTTCATCTTTCTTTACTGCTGAGTAGAACTCCATTGTATAAATGTATCATGACATTATTATTGTCCATTTGTCAGTTGAGGGATTCTTAGGTTGCTTCCATCTTTAGCTATTGTGAAAAAAGCAGCAACAATCATTGAGGTACAAGTATCTCTGCAGTAGGATGTGTCCTTTGGGTATATGACAAGGAGTGATATAACTGGATCATACAATAGATTCATTTTTAAGGTTTAAGAGTTCTCCACAGGCTGGAGAGATGGCCTAGTGGTTAAGAGCACCAACTGCTCTTGCAGAGGACCCAGGTTCAATCCCCAGCACCCACATGGTGCCTGAGAACCATCTTTAACTCCAGTTCTAGGGGAATCCAACACCCTCTTCTGACCTCTGTGGCATTGCACAACATGGGTGCACAGACCTACATGAAGACAGTACATTCATACACATAAAAAAATAAAAAATAAACTCAAAAAGTGTTCTCCACACTCCTTTCCATAATGGTTGCACACGTTTGCAGCCCCACCACAGTGAATGAGCATTGCCCTTCCCCTCATGTTCTCCAGCACTTGGCAGCATTTGTTCATTTGATCTTAGGCAGTCTAACTTGGGTAAGGTGAACTCTTAAATGGGTTTGAGTTGCATTTCCCAAATCACTGAAGAGGCTGAACACTTCTTAAAGTGTTCATCAGCCATTTTTCTTTCTTCTTTGAGAACTCTCTGTTCACATCCATAGCCCATCTTTTTATTGGGTATTTTTTATTCTATGTTTTCTGAGTTGTTTGTCTATTTTGGGTATCAATCCTCTATCATATTTGTCAGTGGTGAAGATTTTCTCCCATTCCATGAGTCTCCTCTTTACTTTCTTGGTTGTTCCTTTTGTAGTACAAAAGCTTTTGAGTTTAATGAGGTCCCACTTGTCAGATGTTTACCTTAATTCCTTTGCAACTGACTTCCCATTTAGAAAGCCCTTTCCTATATTTTTTAGGGTACTGCCTGTTTTCTTCTAAGAGATTCAAAGTTTGTCCATACAGAGGTCTTTAACCCATTTGGGGTTGACTTTTGTGCAGGGTGATTGATAAAGGTGTAGCTCCATTCTTGTATAAGTGTAGATTTAGTTTTACCAGCACCATTTATTAAAGATAGTGTATTTAAAGTTTTCTTTTTCTAAAGGAATCAACTGAGACAGACAAGATACCAGACTAGTTTACCGAGCACATGCATCTTCAAACTGCAGAAATAGGTTAATGTTAATTTTATTTATTCTTTGGTAATTTTTGACACCTGAACACAATATACTTAGATATATCCACTTTCCACTCCCCTCCATGTGCTCCTTGCAACTGCACGTCTTCTATACCCCTGTATAAACAATCCATGCAGGGTACCATCTCCAGGGCACACAGAATCTGTAATGAAGGATGGTAAATCCACAAAGCCAAGATGTCTTTGATTCTCTGTGAATTAAAATTAGATCTCAGTGACTGTGCATAATATCCAAAGTTGTACATTCTGGAAATCAAAACATTACTTAACCCCTGCCTGCCACTGTGCCAGAAACATTTCTAGAAAAAAGTGTATTTTTATAAATATGAAATTAATTTAATACATTGTCATCTGCTCAGAACACAGCACATGATCAGACATCATTATAAAATTGAGAAAGTGAATTCAGAATTAAATGCCTAATTTAATTTTGCATTATATTATGTCCAAATTTATTGTGTGTATTCATATATACTTATTTACATTTGTATACTTGCACATTTTATGAGGAGGAATTAGAGATGGCCGAGAAACATCTTAAGAAGTGTTCAACATCGCTAATAATTAAGGAAATGCAAATTAAAACCACTCTGAGATTTCATCTTACTCCAATAAGACTGGCTAGGATCAGGAATACGAATGATACCAAGTGCTGGAGAGGTTGTGGGGAAAGGGGAACACTCATGCACTGCTGGTAGGAATGTAAACTTGTACAACCACTATGGAAAGCAGTGTGGAGAACCCTTAGAAGACTCAAAATGAGCCTGCCATTTGACCCAGCCATACAACTCCTGGGTATATACCCACAAGACTCATCTTACTGCAGAGATACATGCACAGCTATGTTTATTGCAGCTCTGTTCACAATAGCAAAAAGCTGGAACCAGCCCAGGTGCCCCTCAACTGACGAGTGGATACAGAAAATGTGGTACATGTATACAATGGAGTTCTATGCTGCGGTAAAGAGGGACAACATCATGAACTTTGCAAGTAAATGGATGGAGCTAGAAAACTTTATGTTAAGTGAAGTAACACAGTCCCAGAAAAACAAACGACAAATGGTGTCCCTCATATGTGGATGCTAGTGCCAATAGCCCAGATATAAATATTTCTCGTGGAGAGGGATGCATAGTAAAAGAACAACAACAGAAAGACTGCATCAGAAAACTGACTGAAATGGTGAATTGGGAAGGGCAGGAGGGGCGGGAGAGGGACACGGGTGTATATTCGATTAATGCATATTTAATTGATATGAGTTCAACAAGTATCCAGTTTTGCCCAGACACTGTATGCAGGTTATATGGTGGCTTAGGAATCAGTAAAAGTAAATTTGTGTATATTAAACAACATTGGCTTACAGGCTCTAATAAAAACGGTAATGCATCTGAGTTAAACGGAGGTATAAATTGCTGTTTTCCACGTTTGTTCTACATAAAATCTGTATAACAATAACTTTCGGATTGGCACACACAAATGTTCTCTATAATTTTTCTGTTGTATGGTATCACCTCGTAGCATTCTCTTTCACCTATAAGGTAACTTAACAAAAAAAATTAAGTTTGCTCCCCAAGTTAATCACATACAGTCACCCAAAACAGCGTGGGTGAATTTGATGAAAGCTGTGCCTTGATTCCACCCTATAGGTATGTATATTACAACTGCCTTCTGGAGACTCATGGGTTAAAAAACAACCCCCCCCCAAAAAAAGAAAAAAAATGGGGGGAGGATACAGATAGAAATGAAACCTCTCTGTCAAAAACCTTGCAATTCAAATCTTAAAACTAACTACGGGAAAAGATTTGTCTGTTCCAACAGGTCAAAATGTCACCAACTTAATGGGTGAGAAAGAAAAGATACAGCTTTGCATTGAGTAGGATGTACCAGAAAGTGCCAACAGAAAGGTTGGCCCACCGAACATTGAAAGGAAGAAAAGCCTCAGATTGCTACAAACAACAAACCCCTCTGTGGATCCTATTTGTAACAACTATGTATAATGAGTCCTAATGAAACTTACCTTCTAGGAGTCGCAAAGGTTTTAATATGAGAGACTTTCTTACCTCCCCCCCTCATAGAACAAGGAGAAATATGATGATGATGTCGTTCTCCCACTGTAAATTGGAGACAATTATTATAGAGGTAATCTCTTGTAAAACTGGTAAAACTGCCTTCTTGAATTGACTAATAGACATAGGAACTGTGAAAAGGATTATTCTCTATTCAGAACCAAAGATAATACTAAAGTCTCCTTAATCTATGCACTTAAGCAAAATATATTAATGCAGGAGCTCTGACATCAGCAATGGATTATTCCACCAAGGAGATGTTGGCCAGGGGATCCAAGCCCCCACAAAAGGTAAAGGCTCCTTGCCTGTAAACTGGGATACCTGCAAGAAGAGAGGCAATAAGGCCCTGCTGTCGAAGACCTGGTGTTAACATGGGAAAGATCTATCGAGGCCACACATGCAAGTATACTGATGGTCTCTGTAATACCAGAGAGTGCTACCAAAGGCCACTATATCAATAAAGCAAATATGGGTCTCCTTGAGTCAAGCAAGACTCCTCCATCAGCACCAGCTACACCTCACCTGCCTGGAAATACTGTGCAGCAGAGGCAGCCATATGCCTGTATATCCCAAATCTAATTGGCTATTGGCTCTCTCCTTGGAGGAATAACCCACGGCTGATGCCACAAGCTTGCACCCTCTAATGGTCAGGAGATGTTATAAGCCACAGTAAGACCCTGTCATATTCAACAGAAAAAAATGTAATTCATGGATTAACATACCATCCAAATATCTGTGTCTATACCAAAGTAACCTAATGATAACAAATAATACTGTTTAAATACCTATATATCTAATTGTTTGTGCTTCATTAGTAGGATCAAAAGGTTATTACTGGACAAACTGTCAGCCCATGAAAGAAAACAGCCAGAAGTGATCAGAGACCAAGACAACAGCTCCAGAGAAAGTAGACTGTTTTGCTTCTCATCCACTGGTGCCCCTTGTCTAAGCCTAGGGAAAAATCTGCAGAAGAGGGGGCATGGTAGAATGTAAGGGCTGTGATTGGGGTGAATGGTGAACCCACAGCAATATAGCTTGGACACTCATTTGATCAACTTGATTGAACATACAAGCCCCTCCTGCTGGATGGTGGGACCCTTGGGCTGTGTGGGTTTGGGCACAACTGCTTGCAAATTGGTCTTACATGAAGGATGCTTGTACTCATAAATTATTACCTATTGTTAAAAAATGGAATAAAAAACTGAGAGAAAGATGCAGGACAGTCATGGCAGAATGCATGATCTGGGATGGAGTGGGGTGGGATGGGGGGAAGGGAAGGGGAAAAATGCCTGAACTGAATTGGATAATGATGTATGAAATACACAAAGCATCAATAAAAAAAATTGAGAAAGTTAATTCAGAATTAAATGCCTAATTTAATTTTGCATTGTATTATGTCCAAATTTATTGTGTGTATTCATATATACTTATTTACATTTGTATACTTGCACATTTTATGAAATGATCCATAAGTATATGTCACATTCAGATATTGATATACATTTATATAAATGTATACAGAAAAACATTTATAAACAAAATCTCTTTGTAATTTTAAACATGTTTAGAACTACCAAGTTACTGCTACTGAAAAGTCTAACTGTAAAAATAATTTTACATTTTTTATATTCTTAAATTTAGCCCCTCATTAAATTGGAAGCTTTATTAGTCTTTGAATTTCTAGCATAATGTAATGGTGTGGTGGTTTGAATGAGTGTCTCCATAGGCTTTAAGTATTCAGATACTTGTCTCCAGTTGGTGGCACTGTTCTTGGAGGTCTTAGAAGGTGTGGCCATGCTAGAGGAAGTACATTATTGGGGTCAGGCTTGGTGTGGCCATGCTAGAGGAAGTACGTTATTGGGGGCAGGCTTAGTGAGTTTAACAAGCCTTGTGGTCTCCAGTCACTCTCTCTGTTTCCTGTGCTCATTGCACGGTGTGACCCTTGGCTTGCTGCTCCAGCTCCAGCTGCCATGCCTCCCACCACAATGGACTCTAATTCCCTGGAACTGTCAATCATAAGCGCAAATAAACTCTTCCTTTTATAAGTTCCCTTGCTCATGGTGTTTTATCACAGCAGCAGAAAAGTGACTAATACAAACGGTTGTTTAATAAACACTGAAGAGATGAGAAACAAGATTTCTTGTTAAGATTTTAGAGGAAAGGATTATTGATTTGCTATTATTTAGCTAGGTATCTGCTGTATAATACTTAATGTATGTATCTACTTTAAAATAATTATTATGAGAAAGACAAAGAAGAATAGGTGGTTTGGGAAAGGAGAAGAAAATGAGTAAGGAGGAATATGGAAAAGAAATGGGAATGGAAGGTAGTGGGAGCAGATCTTAGAGAAATGAACCCAGAATCCAAGAAACACAGAGATGAGCTTGGGCTGATACCGCAGCTGATAAGTATTCATTAAACTTTTGTTTGTCTTAAGGGGGATAAAGGCATAGAAAGAACTACAATGAGAAAGAGAGAGAAAAAGAGAAAGAGAGAGAGAGAAAGAGAAAGAGAAAGTAAGAGAAAGAGAAAGGAATTGAAGAAGTTGATTAGTCAATAAAGAATGTTACGGTATTTGGCACTCCATATGGAAGAACAAAAATGGACTGCTTTATCACACTTCAGACACAAAGAGAAACTCCAGATGGAGCAAATTGTGAGGGCCTAAACAAGTGAATGCAGCTCTCAAAGTTTAAAGAACAAATTTCTGCACAGCATTGGAGTAGGAAAATATTGCTTTTATCCTTTTCTTTCTCCTGTTCTCTCCTCCTCCTCCTCCTCTTCCTCTTCCTTCTCTTCCTCCTCCCCTCTTCCTCCTCCTCTTCCTCTTCTTCCTCCCCCTCCTCCTCTTCCTCCCCCTATTCCTCTTCCTCTTCCTCCTCCCCTCCCCCTCTCTCCCTCTTTCTCCCCCATCCTCCTCCTCTTCTTCCTCTCCCTTCTCCCCCCTCCTCCTCTTCTTCCTCCCCTCTTCCTCCTCTTCCTCCTCCTCCTCTTTCTTCTCCTCTTACTTCATCTCCACTTCTCCTTGAGCTAGAGCCTAGCTAAGCCTGTGCAGTCCTTGAAACTGTAGTGCTCTTCTCTCAGTCTCTCAGGTGCTGGCATTACTGTTTCTTTGAAAACCGAATGTCCCTTACAGCCATAGAGAATAAGGAAATTTATTTCATCAACATGAAATCAGAATTTGTGGTAAGCATCCTAAAATTTTTTATAGTAATAAAAGACATAAAATATGCCTATGGCATTGTAAGAGACCATGAAGTTAGATCAGAGTAATAGCTAAGTAACAACATTAAATAATAGGTTTTAGAGGTATGCACAGAAACACTGAGAAAAGCAATGTCAAGTCAAGACAGGGAACTTGGAAATTATGTAAATTAAGGCAACAATGAAGTACTCTTCCCATCCCTCAGTTTTATAGAAAACAAAAGTGTGGTCATATCAAAGGGATTACAAAATAACCATGACTCTCACCCACTCTGGGTGGGAGTGCTAACTGGAAAAAAATGCATCAATACTTAGTACAGCTCAAAATACATTCACCATCCAGCATGACACTCCACCTGGAAGAATGCACTCTCCTGAAAGTCTTGCTCTCATCTCTCTGATGAAGTACTCAGGTATGATACTTAATAAAACACTTGTATGCCAGGCATGGTGGTGCACAACTTTAATCCTAGCACTTGGTAGGCAGAGGCAGGTGGATGTGAGTTCAAGGCCAGCCTGGTCTACAGAGTGAGTTCCAGGACAGCCAGAGCTACAGGGAGACCCTGTCTCAAAAAAAAAAAAATAAAAAAAAAAAATAAAGCACTTATAAAAATAAAATCTTAAGAATACCCGTCAACAAGAGAACCAACAAATGCAATGAACTAGACTTGCAGCTAACACAGAGAGAAATCTCAAATTACACCATGGGGAAAGAAAGCAGTGCTGGCATAGGGTGTACACAGAGCTATATGAATATTAACACATGTATGTGTGTATAAACCAGCCCCAAATAACGTGATGTGTGCAGTAAGTACAAAATCATGTGTTATCCATAATAGATTTCCACTGCATTTGCAGTCTTATCTTTTTACTTATTAAGGATATCTATAGAGTCAATTTAATGTGTGTTTGCACTGTTATCTGTGGCAGGGTTTCCCTGTAGCCCCAGCTGACCTGGAACTTGCTCTGTTGACCAGGATGGCCTTGAACTCACAGATATCTGCCTGCCTCTGCCTCACAAATGCTGGAATTAAAGGCATGCTCTACTACCCCAGGAAATTGTCTTTTTAAAAGACAAAGATTCTTGGGGCCGGAGAGATGACTCAGTGGTTAAGAGCACCGACTGCTCTTACAGAGGACCTGGATTCGATTCCCAACACCCACATGGCAGCTAAGAACTGTCTTTGACTCCAGTTCTAGGGGAATCCGATGCCCTCTTCTGACCTCTGCAGCATTGCATGACACAGGTGCACCAACCAACATGAAGACAGTACATTCATACACATAAAAAATTAAAAAGAGACTGCAGTGCTACTTGCAAAGGTAGAGCAGGAATCCCAGTCAAGAGTGTTCCCATTCTTAGAACACAACTGATTGTGTCTCAGATCCTTTCTTTCCTCTTTCTTTCTTTCTTTCTTTCTTTCTTTCTTTCTTTCTTTCTTTCTTTCTTTCTTTCTTTCTTTCTTTTCTTTCTTTCTTTCTTTCTCTATTATTTATTTATTTATTTTTACTTTCAAATTGGGTACAGGAAGAATCTCCTCACCTCTCTCTTACACACATGTACACACACACACACACACACACACATGCACACACTCTAACTGAATGAGAAGTTAGTTCTTGGAAGACAATATAAGATTTTACATCTCTCAGTGGAAGCACATAAATAATGTCTTAAAGTGTTGCAAAATCTCTAGTGTGTTTTCTCCATGGCTTAATGAGAAAAATGTCAGAAAATGAGAATTTACACATTTACGTTCTAAACAATATAGTCTACAAAATTTTCCACCCAGTGGAAGAAACAGTTCATCTAAGCCAAAAAAAAAAAAAAAGCTATTTAGTTACCAGACACTGACCAGAACCAAAACAGGAATTGCCCTTCAGTCTAAACTGCATCTTGATCTTGCAGCTAATTCAATTAAAACAAATCACATGAAATCATTAAACTCTATTTTTCTTGGCACCAGAGTTACCAGAAGATAAAAGAAATACTGAACACAGGCTCTCTTGTAGTCACCAAAAGTGATGAGCTCAGTCACTGGGTATTCAGGGAAAATTCAAACCCCTCTAAGTCAGTTTGTTTGGCTCAGATGCAGGGTACGTTCCTGAGACACAATGCAAACAGGAACTTTCATTAGGAAGAGATTTTCATGCTGTCAGAACTGGTATCAACAGACAAAAACAACAAAATATTTGAGAGGAAATGGACTGTTAAAACTGACAGTTCTGCTGCCAAGAAATGTGTTTGCAAAGTTACTGAGCGAAATGAAAACTAATCATTGCTATAAGTCCTTTTTGAACTTTGCTTCTTGGTATAAGCCCACTTTTATGAAGCTGGAATTAACTGGGAGAGCAGGCACTCTACGTCTGAGTGCAAGTTCTCTATGTTATGTGTGGGGGGACATCCTAAATACTTTCCTGGATATTGTCTTGATGTTGGGACCAGAAACTAGGAAGCAGGCAAGGAGATCTTAGTAAGTTTACTGAAAAATAACTGAGACCAAACTAACTACACAAATGTAAAGTGTCATTGTGTCCAGACTGCGAAACTATTCATGTAACCAACATACTGAGCATGTCCACTGATGCTGAGATCTTCCTATGTCTGTGCAAGTAGCTCCTGCCGCCCTCTCCCTGCCCCAGCCCTCCACCTCCCCATAACCTATTCCCTATTTAAATCAATTTCCATTTGTTTCTAATTTTATATTCATGTTAACTGTAAAACATGTTTTCTGCAACTGACTAAATTCAAAATATTTATATTGTCTTTGTTTTAGACACATGTGTTTCATTTCTTTCATATATGTACCTAGGTATAGAATAACAAAGTCATTTTGTATGTTTAACTCTTTTTTTTTTTTGGAGACAGAGTCCCCCTTTAGTCCCAGCTGGCCTGGAGCTCGCTCTGTAGACCAGGCTGGCCTTGAATTCACAGAGATCAGCCTGCCTCTGCCTCCCGAGTGCTGGGATTAAAGGCGTGCACCACCACGCCAGGCCCATGTTTAACTCTTAATAAATTAGCAAACTATACTACAAAACAGGTGTTTTAATTTTACAGTTTCACCAGTTTGAAGGCAAAACAGGAACACTTTGTTGTGCTCAGAACACTATTTGTTATAACTACTGTTGGATGTGGGGAAGCATTTTATTTACTTGTTTATTTACTTATTTATTTACGTGTGTGTGTGTGTGTGTGTGTGTGTGTGCATGTGTCTTATGTGTACTTGTGTGTGGTATCATGGAGACCAGAAGAGGGTGTCAGATCTGCCTGTAGCTAGCATTGCAGGCAGTTTTGAGCACACTGTGGGATCTGGGAGCTGAAGGCAAGTCCTTTGCAAGTGCAGTAACCATTCTTAACTGCTGTTCTGCTCTTCAGTCCTTGGGGGAACATGTAAGACATATGTGCTGTCAGGTCATTCTGACTTCAGTTTCCATTTCTCTAATGTGTAATAAGGGTGGACATCTTTTGGTTTTCATTTTTTTCTTTCACCTGTCTTCTTCAGGGAAATTCAGGTATTTTGTTCATTTTTATTGAGCTATGTATTTGGTTATTAATGACAGCACTTTTTACATCCTGAATACAAAAACTTTATCACAGAGATAATACAAAACATTTCCTTCACATGATGGACTTATCTTTCATCTTCATAAAACAATATTTCAATGAGCAAAGTTCATAATTTTACTAGTGTATTAGTCACTTTTCTGTTGCTGTGATAGAACACCATGACCAAGGAACTTATAAAAGGAAGAGTTTATTTGAGCTTGTGATTGACGGTTCCAGGGAATTAGAGTCCATTGGGGCGGGAGGCATGGTGGCTGGATCTGGAGCAGCAAACTGAGGGTCACATCTCGCAAAGAGCACAGGAAACAGAGAGAGGGTGACTGTAGACTTGTTATGAGGCTTGTTAAAACTCACTAAGCCTGCCCCCAACAACGCACTTCCTCTAGCACAGCCACACCCTCCAAGACCTCCAAAAACAGTGCCACCAACTGGAGACAAATGTCTGAATACCTAGAGCCTATGGGGGACACTCATCCAAACCACCACATTCCACTTCCTGGCCCCCATAGGCTCCTGACCATATAAAATGCAAAATGCATTTAGTCCAACCTTAAAAGTCCCCATAGTCTTTACCAGTTTCAATGCCATTCAAGTCTACAGTCCAAGTCTCTTCTCAGACTCAGGCCAATCTCTTAACTGTAAGCTCCTGTAAAATCAAAAGACAAATTACATACTCCCAATGTACGGTGGAACTGAATACACATTCCCATTCCAAAAGGGAGGAATAGAGGCATAGTGAGGAAATACTGGACCAAAACAAGACCGAAAACCTGCAGGGCAAACACCAAGTCCAGTAGCTCCACATGCAACTTCTGGGACTTGACTTCCAAAGGGCTTAGAAGGCTCAGCTCTTCCAGCTTTGCTTGCAACATACATCTCTTTCTTAGGCTGGTACCACTCCCTGTATGCAGCTCTCCTTGGCAAATATCTCACAGGTCTGGCATCTCAAATGTCTTCTTGGGGTCTCCACTGCCAACCAAGCTTCACATTCACAGCTTCATGCAATGGCCTATCAGGGCCTACTTTATGCAGGGACACCCCTACTGCACTCTGCCTGACCTTGGCAGCTCTCTGAAACCATGGAGGAAGAACTGATGACCCCTTCACTCTTGCAAACATCATGCCTCTAAAGCCAGCACCACGTGAATGAAACTGCCGAGTTTGGCTGCAATTTTGGGATGGACCCTGGCCTATTTCAACCACATTTGCAACTTTTTTCTGCCCTGGACTTGCTAGAGGATTAGCTGGGTGTGGTCTTTCCCTGAAGGTACTGATTCTTTTGTTTACTTGTAAATCTCCAGGCCTCTCCTTAATCACTTTAGTCTCCTTACAAAAGGAGCCTCTCCTTCACAAGCCTTGGCCCCACCTTTCATCTTCCCAGTGTACTTTTCAGACCCAAACTGTATATTCTGCATTTCCTTCTGCCCCATTTGCTCTTTTTCACTGTAGATCTGCACAATATTCACCATTAAAAGCCACGCCACCATTTCTACGTTAGGCTGTCTTGAAATATCCTCTGCCAAAGACATCAGTCCATTGCTTTTCAACTTAGCATCAGGCAAGCATTTGGGCTGTGGGCAAACTGCTGCTAGACTCTTTATCAAAATATCCCAGTTGCTGCCTAAGTCTTTATCCCCCTCTGGAACCACATCGTTTGCAGCCATGCTTTCTTCCAGGCCTCCACTAGAATGGCCCCTTAAGCTCTGCTTACAGTAGTCAACAGCCTTTCTAGCCCAAAGTTCCAAAGTCTTCCACATTTCTCCAAATATCCACATGGTCAGTTTCTTCACAGCCAACAGCCCACTCTCTGGTACCAAATTACTGTATTAGTCACTTTTCTGTTGCTGTGATAGAACACCATTACCAAGGAACTTATAAAAGGAAGAGTTTATTTGAGCTTATGATTGATGGTTCCAGGGAATTAGAGTCCATTGTGGTGGGAGGCATGGCGGCTGGATCTGGAGGAGGAAGCTGAGGGTCACATCTCGCAAAGAGCACAGGAAGCAGAGAGAGCAACTGTA
The DNA here is from genome assembly GCA_009823505.1 of Rhizomys pruinosus. Taxonomy (NCBI): domain Eukaryota; kingdom Metazoa; phylum Chordata; class Mammalia; order Rodentia; family Spalacidae; genus Rhizomys; species Rhizomys pruinosus. The sequence continues at coordinate 5,013,929 of VZQC01007611.1, forward strand.
GACCACGAGGCTTGGTGGCACACGCCTTTAATCCTAGCACTTGGGAGGCAGAGGCAGGTGGATCTTTGTGAGTTCAAGGCCAGCCTGGTCTACAGAGTGAGTTCCAGGACAGCTGGGCCTACAGGGAGACCCTGTCTCGAAAAGACCAAAAAAAAAAAAAAAACTCACTAAGCCTGCCCCCAACAATGCACTTCCTCCAGCACGGCACAGCCACACCTAAGACCTCCAAAAACAGTGCCACCAACTGGAGACAAATGTCTGAATACCTAGAGCCTATGGGGGACACTCATTCCAACCAGCATAACTAGTTATGCCAATTTGTCTTTTTAATATCCTTTCTAAATTTTTATTTTTTATGTGTATGAATGTACTGTCTGCATGTATGTTTTGTAGGATTACCCTGGAACTAGATTAAAGATGGTTCTCAGCCGCCATGTGGGTGCTGGGGATTGAACCCCAGACCTCTGCAAGAGCAGTCGGTGCTCTTAATCACTAGGCCATCTCTCCAGCCCTAGTTAGGCCAATTTATAATAAGGTTATTTTCTTCTATTTTTCTCCTTGCTTGTTATTCCTTCCTCCCTCCCTCTCTCCCTCTCTCCCTCTCTTCCTCCCTCCCTCCCTCTCTCCCTCCCTCCCTTCCTTCCTGCCTGCCTTTCTTTCCTTTGCTTTCTTCCCTCTTATTCTTTCTCTTTTTTGATCCTAGGAATTGAACACAGGTCCTTCATGAGCTGGACAAGCACTTTACCATTAAACTGTATTTGCAACCTCCTTTATGACTTAAAACTCATTTTTTAATTTTATGTATAAGAATGTATTGCCTGCATGAATGTAAGTGCACCTGTGTCCTGCAGTTTCTACTAAGTTCACAAGAGGGCAGTTGTTAATTCATGTGGGTGCTGGGAATCCAACCCTTGTCCTTTGCAACAGCAACCAATGCTTTTAACTGCTGAGCCATCTCTCTAGCCCCATTATATTCTTTCTTCTTTTGGTTAAGCCAGCATCTCCTGTAGCCTTCACTAGCCTGGAACTCACTGCGTAGACCAGGTTGCATGCCCAGCATATTTTTTCACTTTATTTATTTATCTATATATTTATTTATTTATTTGTTTGTTTAAAGTATGTTTTTATTGAAGTTTTGTGCATTTCATGCAACATTTCTCAGTCCAATTTAGACTCATTCCTCTTTCCATGCCGCCACCCTACCCATGATCAAGCATTCTGCATTATATGTCTTACAGCTTTTTCCTTGTCTTTTTAAAGTTTTTCTATGCAGAGGTTTATTGTTTTGGGTAGAAAATTACTGTTTCAGTCAATTCTTTGTTCCAGTCCTTTTGTTATTTCCTTCAGTTTGTATTGTTCCAAAATATGCATATATATATATATATATATATATCACATATACTAACAATTATGACATCTGAAAATAAACTGCATGTTTCACATCATGTTTAGGAAATCACATTTCCCCTTTAATTTTATATTACTCTAAAATATGCATACATACCCTCCACCCATCTATGAAAAATACACAGTCTGAAAATAGGTGGTAGTTTCATTCTAGAGCCCATTTAGGGATTAATATTATAACAGTACAGTTGTTTACAGATAAAAGGAAATTAACGTTCAGATAAAAGGAAACATTAACATTGTTCAGTTTGCCTTACAACTAGGGATTTGGTGCTAGCATCCACAAATGAGTGATATCATTCATCGTTTGTTTTTCTCGGACTTTGGTACTTCACTTATCATAATGGCTTCTAGTTCTATCCTACAAAGTTCATGATGTCATTTTTCTTTACTGCTGCATAGAACTCCATTGTGTAGATGTACCACATTTTCATTATCCTCTTGTCAGTTGAGGGACATTTTGGTTAGTTCAGCTCTCTTTGATATTGTGAATAGAGGTGCAATAATCATAGATATGCATGTATCTCTGTGATAGGATGAGTCTTGTGGGTATATACACAGGAGTGGTATTACTGGGTCAGGTGGTAGGCTCATTTTCAGTTTCTGAAGAGTTCTCCACACTGCTTTCCATAGGGGTTGCAGTTGTTTTCATTCCCAGCAGCAGTGGATGAGTGTTCCCCTTTCCCCACATCCTCTTCAGCATTTGGTATCCTTTGTTTTCTTCATCATAGCTAGTCTTACCTGAGAAAGATGAAATCTTCAGGTGGTTTTAATTGGCATTTCCTTAATTATTAGCAATGCCAAACACTTTTTAAAGATGTTTCTCAGCCATCTTTACTTATACATTCATGAAGTCTCTGTTCAGCTCTTGACTCCATCTTTTGAATGGGTCATTTGTTTTCTTCCTCCATTTTTTGAGTAGTTTATATACTCTGGATATAAATGTTCTATCAGATCTATCATGGGTGAAAGTTTCCTCCCACTCTGGGTTTTCTCTTCACTTTGTTTCTTTCACTGTACAGAAGCTCTTGAGTTTAATAAGGTCCCATTTGTCAATTGTTGACCTTATTTCTTGTGCAGCTGCTGTCTGATTTAGAGAGTCCTTTCCTATGCCTATGTCTTATAGGTTACTACCAACATTTTCTTCTATCATCTTCAGAGTTTTGGGTTTCACATTGAGGTCTTTGATCCATTAGAAGTTGAGTTTTGTATATAGTGAGAGGTAGGGGTTTACCTTTATTCTTCTACAAGTGGTGATCCAGTTATGCCAGCACCATTTGATGAAGATGCTGTCTTACCTCCATTGAGTCTTCTTGACCCGTTTGTCAAATATAAGGTGGCTGAAATTGCATGTGCTCAAGTTTGGATCTTCAATTTTGTTCCATTGATCTATGGGTCTGTTTTTATCCCAATACCAGACTGTTTTATGACTATAGCCCTGTAATATAGTTTGAAGTCTGGTATGGCCATCCCCCCCTGTATTGCTCTTTTTGCTTAGGGTTGCTTCGGCTATCCAAGGTCTTTTGTTTTTCCATAAGAACTTTAGGATTTTTTTCCCTAGATCTGTGAAGAAGCTCATGATGATTTTAATTGGGATTTCATTGAATCTGTCTATTACTTTGGGCAGGATGGTCATTTTTACTATATTAAGTCTTCTAATCCATGAACATATGATGTTCTTCTGTCTTCTAGTATTTTCCTCAATCACCTTTTTGAGGGTTTTAAAATTTTCATTGTAGAAGCTTTTAATATCTTTGGTCAGGTTTGTTCCTACATATTTTATTTTATTTATTTTATTTTTTTTTCTTTTGGTCTTTTCAAGACAGGGTCTCCCTGTAGTCCCAGCTGTCCTGGAACTCACTCTGTAGATCAGGCTGGCCTTGAACTCATAGAGATCCACCTACCTCTGCCTCCCGAGTGCTAGGATTAAAGGCGTGCACCACCGTGCCCGCCCGGCTCATATTTTATTTTTTTGGAAGCTATTGTGAGTGGTTTTCTAAATGTTTAGATAGGTCTCCCTAAGTTGTCCAGGCAGACCTTAACTTCAGATCCTCCTACCTCCTAGTAGTTTTAATTACTGGCCTGTGCTATAAGGGCCAGCTTCTGGCTGGTTTTAAGTTGATGCCTGTGTTAGTGGTCTGGAGTAAAGAAATCAGAGAGTGGCTTGATAAGTTTCCTCACTTTCAGTTTGAGGTATTAAGCTACTTATTTAAATTCATAACCAATTTTAGATAAGTTTTCTTTCATGCAAATTTTGCTTCCTTATGCTTTCTCAATAATGGATACTCCTTAGTACATGGAAGAAAAACATCCACACTTTTTCATGACATTGCAACATGTACCAGTTTCATTCTAAGTGCTAAAACATTTTTCCAAAGTTTCTATGGAGACTCTTTATTGTCTTTAATTTCTGTGAGTTGACAGAAACAGGTACAATATTGAGCCTTGTATTAAAAATGTAACAAAAGGCCTCTTTCTCCCTAGAAGGATGACAAATTGGTTTCAGTCTTGCTAAAGATGGGCTTCTGTGAGGCCAGTCTGCAGTTCTGCCTAGGAAAACAGAAAATTTGTATTGAATAACTTGGGGTTCCCTAATATGTCTATGGTAAAGTTTATCCAATAAAATAACTGTGCAGAGCAGGAGTGAAGTGTGCTCTGGGGGACTTCCCTTGAGTAAATGCAATCCAATAATATCACTGTGCATGGGGACATTCTTCCTTAGGAAAGTACAGTCAGGAAATGGCTGAACCACAAATAACAGCTGTCATACCTGTGGAAAGTATTGTGGATCATCTTCAAAAGTGTTTTGTCATAACAAGGAAGTAAAGGGGACACTTACAAAATATTAAGTAAAGATCACCTCTTGTTAAAATAAGATTTATCGATTTATGTGTATGTGTGTGTGTGCCTGTGTGACTCTATGTGCCTGCAAGTGTCCATAGAAGCCAGAGAGCACCTGCTATCAGATCTCCTGGACTTATAAGCAATGTGGATCTTCCACAAGAGGAGTAAGCACTCTTAACCACTGAGCCAACTCTCCAGCCTGATAAAGTCTTCTTAAGAAGTCTAAAAACAATATGAGGATTTATATAATATGCATGCATTTTGTACCAAATATGGATTTCTAAACAACTTACATAAGATTCAATAACAATGTTAAGAAGAATAATTTCAATTGAGGGGAGTGAATAAAATGAATATAAATGACTACTTTCTTGACTGATAAGTGGAGCATTACATAATTCATCAGGAGAGCTGCTTTTACAATCCTCATAAATGAGTTTTATGTTGATAGCAGATCAGAGGTGTGTGAGAATTATTATAATCTGAGTCAAAATAATTTTACCATTAACGTCTGTTTTAGTTTGCTGATAACTTAAATTTATTGTCCTGTGGGCTCATAGAGATGAAGAACATATGCCAGTCAATAAACATTATCAAGAGTAAAAGAAAAGCTTAGAAGCCATTGAAGAATAAATCTTTGAATGTTTTCTTCAAGTGGTTTAAAGCTCACTGCAGTACAGATTATAATGGGGAAGAGAAAGAATATAAGTGGAAAGGCATTTTATTTCATCAAACAGCATGTTGAAAAGATCCAATATAAAGAATTTTATAATAATAAGATTATTATTGCTCTGAAAGTTTATGGTTTAGAATGGGCCAGAAGATACTGGGTTTTAAGTGTAAAACTGATGAGAAATAGCTCAGGAAATCAGAAGAAAGGCAGTGGTAATTTGATTGCTCTCATTGGCTATAAAATTAGAAGACACTTTGAAAGGATAATAAACACATGAATTATGTTTTCAGAGAATCAGGCTGGGAGTTATAGCACAAACAGAGTCAGAAGGAAAAGACCTTGAGGTTGAAATTAATCAAAATTGATCAAGGCTGTATGGTACGGTTTCCCTGTCTGTAATAAATGGATTTTCATTTGTAATTTAGTATTAAAATTTATGCAATTTTAACTTGTTTCAAGAGTAACTATGTTTAGTTCTAAGACCTCTTAGTAGTTTCTTGAATATGAAATGAAAGAAAATGGGAGATTTATCACAGGACTTGATTTCTCTCTTAAATATTTTAATACTGATAATTATGCTTAGAAAATTAAGACAATGTTTTTGTTAATTTTCTTAGTTCAGATCATAGGAGGAACTCTGCCTGTCTCAATTTACTAATTTGCAAAAAGTAAGCAATTCTGTAATCTCTGGGCTCCTTCCTTTATTCATCCTTGAAAACTGAGTATAATTAATAATTCTTACTTTTTAATTTTTTCTGAGTAGTTATGATTTAGAAATAGCACTGGTGAGGCCTGGAGATATAGTTCAGATATAGAGTGTTTGGGTAACATGTATGGATCCCTGTTTTAATCCCCTGTACCTCAAAAACAAGCAAAACCATCAAAACAAATAAGAAACCCTACCACTAATGCAAAAGAAGATATAATAAAAGAAATGCCATAAATTTGAAGCCTCATCAACCAGTTCAATTAATGAGAAATTTCTGTCATTTGGCTTCCACAGGGTGATGGTTCTAGTCTCAGACATCTGTGGAAGCCTCAGCATCGCTTTGTGCCTAGATCACCCAGTCACCCAGGCAGATTTCCTCCCTGGCAAGAATGTTGTCATGACCTTTTGCTTCACAAGGATTGCTCATCCTAGAGTATCTTCCTTCATATTCATTCACATTGTCCTGGAACCTGGAATAACACTACTTCATATTCTACAACCACCATGAACATAAAAGAGAGATAGAAGACCAGACCATTAAGGTAAAAGGTAGATTCTAGATAGGTAGAGACATGGATAGGGAAAACAGGATAGAATTTAAACCATCTACATATTGTGAGCACATTGCCAGTTTATCTGTTTAGAGTTTGAGCCACACACATGTCAAAGACTAATAAAGAAAGCAGACTGGAGAGACAGCTGAGGGATTGAATGCTTGCTGCTCTTGCAGGAGACACACATTAGGTGGCTTACAACCACCTGGAAATTCTAACTGCAGGAATCTAACACCTTTCTCTAGCCTACCTGCACCACCAGCAAGCATGTGCACACACACACACACACACACACACACACACACACTTGCAGATACGGATAAATAACAACTAAAGTAAATCTTAAAATAATAATGTTATGAAATATGAACTATTTCAGGGACTCAATGGAGTTGTCAATAACTGAGAATGGACAAGGAGAGAGTAAACAACGTTTATGCAAATGACCTTGCAGGATTGAAGCAAGTTGAAAAACAAAACCAAAACTGAACAAACAATAAAATAACATGGGAAATTGGGAGTATCTCTTGAAGGTTTCAGTGTGCCTGGGGTGAGAGAGGTAATCAGGTTACAGACAGACAGTGGAGTTAGACGCCCAGGTCATGAGTAGGAAAGTGCAGCCGCTCCATGCTCAAAGCTGTGTCTTTGGGAATAAAATTTTCCATGTGTGTATGTGTGTGTATGTGTGTGTGTGTGTGTGTGTGTGTGTGTGTGTGTTCTCATATTTTATTATACTGAATTAATTTTAGTTTGCCCAAATCCCAACCAAAATATGAGTAATAATATTAGCATTCATTCAATAGTTAAGTGGGAAAATGAAATTAACAGTGAACGTTTAAGGAATAGACATTTTCACAATCTTTTGATAGGTTTTAGGAAGCAATTTTGGATTAAATAAATCTGAATGATCAATTAACTGTCTAAACTTTTTCCTAAGCTCTAAGTTAAAAATTAAAATAAATCTCAAATGTCTTTTTGATAAAGAGTTTATACACTTGTCTTCACAGGACCTACTAAATGCAGGGTGTGAGTTGAGGGCAAGCCATACTATGCCTCAGTGGAAACACACGATAATCTCAGCATTTTATGCCAACTCATTTGTTTTAACCTTGCAATATACCTGTGAGTTGATGAGGTCACTCCCACAGCTGTCAGTCAGAGGTCTTAGAGGCTGTATTTGGAAGTGTTTCCATAGTAAGGTTAAGAAGATTGAAATAATCTTCCATACCAGCAAGTAAATAAAGTCTTCCAAGAGGCAAGAACACCTGGTTGATTGCATCTGGAGAGCAGTCCTGTCACAAGCCCCAAGAGAAGAAATAATTGAAATACATAGCGGTCTTGGATGATTTCTGGAGTTGGTAATTCTCCTACCAAATGTGACAATTTTGGTTTTGTAAGACTTAAGAGTGAACAGGTGCTATAATCCACAACAAATCCCATGATTTTTTTTTTAAATCAAGAATATACATCTGTGGTCTGATAACTCAGTCAGTGATCCATCTAATTAGGTCCAATGTGAGGACTTAATTTCAGATCCCCAGTACCCAGAGGAAGTTAACGTGATACACACACACACACACACACACACACATATATATATATATATAATAATAATCTATAGAGATCAGAGTGATGATATAGATATAGATATAGATATAGATATAGATATAGATATAGATATAGATATATATGTTGTATTATAGTCCCAGTAGTTCTGCAATGAGATGGGAAGAAGAGGTAGCAGAATCCCTGGAAATTTCTGGGTCGACTAGCCTGTGCTATACTATATACTGCAATAAGCAAGAGACCCCGATCCAATCAAGGTGAAAGCTGAGGAAAACGCACAAGCAGACATCTCAACCCCACACACGTACAGTGTCACTGGTGCACCTGTGTGACCTGAATGATCATACACAACCATACACAGAAAGATAAAAAGAGCACTCTACATGTGTATATTCATATAGATCTAAATCTACACATGGCTGTTTGTTTGGAGCCCAGACCTCACTGTGTTGCTCAGACCTGCCTTAAGCTCTCAGCCCTCCTGCTTGGTGAGTGCCAGCATTGCAGGTGGGCACACCACGCCTAGCTAGAAGAACAGAGGTAAATTAATGGTTCATAATAATCCATGTGAGAATTAACTTGTATCTCATGCCTAGTTTCTCTCAATTACATCTTTATCTTTTGAAAAAAACAATCTGACAAGCTGACTAAAGCTGAAACATTATTAGAAACACAATGACTTTTTAAAGTTTAAATACTGTAATATATTAGCCAAAAGACATACACAAAACTTCAAACCTTTTTAAAAGACAAAGTTATCCTCACTCATGAAGAAGAACATTATTTTTAATCTCTTACTCACTGTTCTAAAATGAAGGCTAATGACAGTGGCTAGCTCTCAGTGGCCCCTAAGATGTTTGAGTATTTCTGCAGAAACTTATAATTTTCAAGCACAAGTGTAAAATAAATTTACATTTCTAAAATTACTGAAGACTGCAAACAGAAATGTACTCTTCAGCATAGACCCTTGTCAAGCAGCTTCTAGGAGCTCATAAAGATAGCCTTTTGTGAGCAGTGTCCCTGTATAATCAGCACATCAAGAGAGATTCCATTTCCGCAGAAAGTTTAGCAATGTAAATGAGAATAACAGAGACCAGATCATCAACTGGAGTGTATAAATTATAGAAAATGTTTATTGCTCATTGCCTTTTCAGGGTCATGCACCATAGCTCTCGATGCATCACAATGTGAGGCTTGATAATTAGCTCCAGTGTAAGTAACACTTAGAAGAAATTTCACCCAGCGTTGCTGATGAGAAGTTTGAACACTATTACGTTCTCAAGTATGAAACATAGACTTGCTTAATGTTGATCAATAAATTACTCTTCTTTACTTGTGACTTCAGAAATTTGATCTTTCCTTTTTAATGATATTTTGTGGGGTTGTGGAGATGACTCAGATGGTGAACCATTTGCCGTGTAGCCATGAAGACCTGGGTTTAGATGTGCAGCACCTACATAAAAGAGAGGAGAGGTGTTGTGCATCCATAGCCACAACCTTGGTGATGAAGACAGAGGCAGAGTGTGGAGGCTCCAGTTCAGTGGTCGACCTTGTGTCAAAATATAAGATGGTTTATCTTGGTGCTAAACAACAGTTGTCTAATTGGAACTAAGGAAGACCTAATAAATACTAGGGAATTCATTTGTGTGATTGTAAACATACCCAAGTACACACGAAAGGAGAAGTCATGGACCTTTGAGAAGAACCCATTTTTGCCACTTTCCTATATAATCTAACCTATATAACCAAAACACAAAAGAACTAGGCAGCATTAAATATCAACTACCTTCATATATTTAAGCAGTTAGAGATCACTCTCATTTTTATGATTTTTCCCCCGCCTAAGTCAACTCCCAAAAGGCATATGTAGGATAGGAATATAAATGGAAACATGGATTATTTATCAGCTTGAGAGGAATAAAAAAACCTTGTCAGGTAATCAAGGCAGAGGACCCTCAGGCAGATTTTTTCAGTCATAGACAGAAGCTGGGAATGGCCTTCATTTTGTTAGCAGGTGTGTCCTGTACAGAGTCCAGAAGTGTTCAGGGCATTGCTAAACAGTGACCTAATGAGCTGCCTTGAGTCTGTCTGCAGTGAGATACTTAATTGGTCTAAAGCATTGGGCTGAAACTGCCAGTGCAGCCACCAGGAAGGAGAAGCACATAGATATTTCACGGGTACCTTTGGTTAGGCCACATAGCCTGATCAGCTGAGCTTCCCTTATCTCAACCCTGTAGTAAAGACTTCTAATCCCCTATACAAAGACCCTCAGTGACAACCCCCTGAGGACCCCTAATGTAGTAGTTCTTCTTCCTTTCTTTTCTGCAATAAAAAAATCTTTATGCTTTCTTCTATAATAAGATTTCCTAAAACTCACCTGTCTGTTGGCCATGATTTTTTTTTTCTTCAAGTTTATATAACAAAAGACAATGAAGTCACTGGCTCAGGGGGTGGATTTGGTGGCTATTGCCTGGCACCTTAGCACTCCCTTCAACTTATGCTTTCCTGGCATAAGAAATACTCATCATACTGAAGGTTATCCCTGCTTCTGCCTTTTCCATTATGATTTAACAAAATGGATAGTTGAGAGAGAGAGAAGCAATGGCTGGTGAGAACACACACACATAAAACAAATGAACAAATCTAGGAATGGATTTCAGAAACTAAGTTGGTTATCAAAGTGTTAGAGGCAAAGAATGGGCTAGGGAAATTAGCTACAAGCTTGTAGAGACAAAGTTTTATTTAGGACCTGATGAGATCCGAGATTGGTGTGCTTGAGGCAGGAAAAGGAACAACTTGGGAAGATAAACTGAGAAAAAGGAAATGAGAGTGGAATGCTGAAAAGCAGAAGATAGAGGAGACACACTGCTGTGATTGACTATGTTGGATGTTCTTCGAATAGGGGGGTCCAGTGTGGATTGTGGTGGAAAACAGGCAAAGAGGAATTCAGGAAACCAGGAGGTGGCCATGAATAATTCAATATTTGGGTCTGACAAGTAATTAACAAAAAGTTACAGGACATTAAATGAGTAGCTTTTTTAGAGATCAAAAGCAGACTCACTGAAAGAAAACTGAGGAAAACAGTGTTATTGACAAAGTATCTAAACATAATATGTTAATTGAAGTTGTTAAAGACCTGTACCACGAAAACTATAAAGTTCTAACAAAAGAAAATATAGACTACATGAAAGCTGAAAAGACCTCCCATGATCATGGATAAGCAGAGTTAAATTGTGACCGTGGCTATATTACCAAAAGTGGTAGACACAATCAGTAAGTCCCCATCAAATGTTAATGACATTCTTTACCACACAAGAAATAAAAATCCTAAAGTTCGTTTGGAAGCAGAAAGGCTCCAGATAGCCCAAGCAATCTCAAGCAGAAAGGTCAGTGCTCCAAACCTCAGGATGTTTTGTCTTATGTGATACTGCAAAGCTATACTGACAAAACCATACTAACATGGGCACAAAAAGTAGACACACATGTCAGTGGAATAAACACAAGTCCTAGGATGAGCACACAGACAAAGAGGTTAAAACATACATTATTGCATAGCCACTTCAACAAATAGTCCTGGGAAAATTGGATATCCACATATAAATGAGGGAAGCTAGAGCCATAGCTCTTACTCTACACAAAAATCAGTTCAAAGGATGGAATTATAACAGTTCTGAATGAAAACATAGGTAAAGTAATTAAAATATAGCTACAATCAAATCATTCTAAAGATTCCAATAACAGGGAAAACAATATAAAGAACTGAGAAATGAGATTATATGAAATTAAAACACTTTCATATGACAGAAAAATAACCATTAGAGTGAGGAGTAGAAGAAAATCTTTGTCATTTATGACAAAGATATCTGACAGATGATTAATCCCCAGTTCATACAAAGAAGTCCAAAAAATTCTAAACAATAAGGAAATAAATAATCCAAGAAAAAAATGGGCTGAACAGAGAACTCTCAAAAGAAGAAACAGAAATAGCCAATGAATATTTTTAAAAGGTATCCATGGCCNTATATTATATATATAGAGAGAGAGAGAGACAGAGAGAGATGATTGATAGAGAAATAGATAGATAAATAGATAGATAGATAGATGATAGATAGATTATAGATGACAGATAAATGACAAATAGATGACAGATTGATAGAAAATTTAACAAGCAAGTACCAAATGATATCTAGTAAATAAATAAGACAATTAATTAAAGAGACATTTCTCAAAAAATAAAATAGACATGATCAATAAATATTTGAAAACTCTTCGAATATTCTTAGCCACCAGGAAAATTTAAGTGAAACATATTTTGTGATTCTCTCTCACCCTAATCAGAATGTCTCTCATCAAGGAAACAAATGATAGTATGTGCAAGTAAGGCTGGGGAGAGAAACCATTACACACTCATGAATAAAGTAGTGCAGCCTATCTAGAAATCAGTATGTAGGTCTCTCAAAAATTCAAAATAGAATTTCCATATTCTCCAGCTACATCCAAATTAATTACTCAACTTACTACAGAAATACATGTGCAAGTATGGTTGCTGTGGTATTATTCACTCTAGCCAAATTACGGATTCAGTGTAGGTGTCTTTCAACAGATGAATGAATATTGAAGATGTGAAATACTCATATACAGAAATATACACATATGCAACAAAGTGCAATTCAGAATAAAACCATGTCATTTGGGGGGAAAAAAGGGACTAGAGATCATTATAGGACACAGGTTAAGCCTGTCCTACCAAGTGTGGCATGTTTTGTAATTGGATATGCAATCAGTGGAGACTGTGGTGATGAGGGAGTAAAGGATCGTGGTGTCTATGACAGGGAGAGGAAAAAGAACGAGTGTGAGGAAGACAAGAAGAATAAGAGGCAGCTCTCTCTCTTGAGTCCATACCCACACATGGCCACGTCCTAATTTCCGTGACTCTTGTTCCGGCCACACTCCTGATTTCAGCAATGTCTTGCTTTCATCTGAGCTCCTCTCTCTCGAACCTCCTCCTTAAGTGCACTCGTTTTGAAGATCCTGTTTTTTATTTTTTTTTTTTTTTTTTTTGTTTATTGGTCATTTGAAGGGAACGGGTCTTCCTGTAGGCCCCAGCTGTCCTGGAACTCACTCTGGAGACCAGGCTGGCCTTGAACTCACAAAGATCCGCCTGCCTCTGCCTCCCAAGTGCTAGGATTAAAGGCGTGCGCCACCACGCCCGGCTAGAATCCTTTTATTAAACCCCAGCTCCACTTCATATATTTTCACGAAGCTCTTTATATCACAAGATTAATATATGGTAACGAAAAGTGAAAAAATATATACCATTTAAGAAAATGGCCTGGGATATTTCCCTCTGTTTGTATCTTTAAGAAAAGTTTAAGTAGTAATGGTTGTAAGACCTCTTTAAATGTTTTATAGAATTCTGCTGTGAAGCCATCTGGGGCTGGGCTTTTTTTAGTTGGGAGGCTTTTTATTACATCTTCACCTTCCTCAAGTATTATGGGTCTGTTTAAGTTGTCAATCTCTTCTTGGTTAAGCTTTGGTGAATCCCAGGATTTCTGATATTCATCCATTTCTCTTAGGCTTGCAAATTTAGTAGAGTATAGGTTTTTGAAGGATTCTCATATGATTGCCTGGATCTTTTCTTTACCTGTTGTGATGTTTCCCCTTTCATCATGAATGCTATTGATTTGGAGTTGCTCTTTCTTTTGGTTAACTGAGCTAGAGGTCTGTCTATTTTGTTTATCTTTTCAATGAACCAGCTTTTGGATTCATTGATTTTTTTTTTGTATTGTTTTCTTTGTTTCTATTTCATTGATTTCTGCTCTGATTTTTATTTCTTCCTGTCTGTTGGGTTTAGGGTTCATTTGTTGAAACCAGCATCACTCTAATACCAAAACCAGGCAAAGACACAAACAAGAAAGAAAACTATAGACTCATATCATTAATGAACACAGATGCAAAAATTCTCAACAAAATACTTACAAATGCAGACCCACATCAAAAGGATTATCCATCATGACCAAGTTGTATTTATACCAGAGATGTAAGGATGGTTCAACATATGTAAATAAATAAATATCATAAAACACATAAATGGACTGAAAGACAAAAAACATACCATCATCTCAATTGATGCAGAAAAAGCTTTTGACAGAATCCAGCATCCCTTCATGCTTAAAGACCTAGAGGGAATTGGACTGGAGGAATAATTTCTCAAGGTAATCAAAGCCATATACAAGAAACCCACAGCCAACATCATCCTAAATGGAGAAAATTTGGAAGCACTCTGCTTCAAGGTAGGAACACAGCAAGCAAGGCTGTGCCCTATTGCCACTTCTCTTCAATATACTGCAACAAGGCAAGAAAGTGAAATTAAAGGAGTACTAATCAGAAAAGAGGAAGTAAAACTATACCTTTTTGCAGATGATATGATAGTTTACCTAAGGGATGCTAGTACTCCACCAGAAAACTCTTAGAAATGATTAAAAGTTTCAGTAAAGTGGTAGGATACAAAATAAACCTAGAAAAATCAGTAGTCTTTCTTTACACCAACAATAAGCATCTGGAGAAGGAATATAAGGAGACCTTCCCGAACACAATAGCCTCAAAAAAATACCTAGGAATAAACCTAACCAAAGACACAAAAGACCTCTACAACAAAAATTTTATAAAACCCCGAAGAAGGAGATTGAAAAATGACATCAAAAGATGGAAAGAACTCCCGTGCTCATGGATTGGAAAAATTAATATAGTAAAAATGTCCATTCTACCCAAATTAATATACAGATTCAATGCAATCCCAATCAAAATCCCCATCAGCTTTTTCACAGACTTGGGGAAAAAGTCCTTAAATTCATATGGAAAAACAAAAGACCCAGAATAGCTAAAGCAACCTTGAGTGAAAAGTGCAATACAGGGGTGATTACTTTACCAGACTTAACGCTATATTACAGGGCTATAGTCATAAAGACAGACTGGTACTGGCAAAAAAAAAAAAAAAAAAAAAAAAGCCAACCAGACCCATTGACCAATGGAAAAAAAATAAAAAATACAAACTTGAGCTCATATAACTTCAGCTACCTCATATTTGACAAAGGGGCCAAAAAAGTCCAATGGAGGAAAGATAGCATCTTCAGCAAATGGTGTTGGCAAAACTGGATCACCATTTGTAGAAGAACAAAATTAAACCCCTACCTCTCACCCTGTACAAAAATCAACTCCAAGGGGATCAAAGATATCAACCTGAAACCTGAAACCCTGAAGGTGATAGAAGAAAAAATCAGCAGCAATCTATAAGACATAGGCATAGGAAAAGACTTTCTAAATCAAACAGTAGCTGAACAGGAAATAAGGACAACAGCTGATAAGTGGGACCTCATCAAACTCAAAAGCTTTTGTACAATCAAAGAAGTGAAGAGAAAACCCACAGAGTGGGAGGAAACCTTCACCACTGATACATCTGACAGAGCATTAGCATCCAGAATATATAAACTACTTAAAAAACAAAGTAAGAAAACAAATTACCTACTCAAAAGACGGAGTAAAGAGATGAATAGAGACTTCACCAGTAAGGAAGTAAAGATGGCTGAGAAACATCTTAAAAAGTGTTCATCATTAATAATTAAGGAAATGTGAATTAAAGTCACACTAAGGTATCATCTCACTCCAAAAAGACTAGCCAAGATCAAGAAAACAAAGGCATCAAATGATGGAGAGGCTGTGGGGAAAGGGAAACACTCATCCACTGCTGGTGGGAATGTAAATGTGTACAACCAATGTGGAAAGCAGTGTAGAGAACCCTTAAAAGACTCAAAATGAGCCTACCACCTGACCCAGCCATACCACTCCTGGGTATATACCCACAAGACGCATCCTACCACAAAGATACATGTACAGCTATGTTTATTGCAGCTCTCTTCACAATAGCAAAGAGCTGGGACCAACCCAAATGCCCCTCAGCTGATGACTGGATAACAAAAATGTGGTACATCTACACAATGGAGTTCTATGCAGTGATAAAGAAAGATGACATCATTAGCTTTGCCGGTAAATTTTTGGAACTCAAAGCCATTATGCTAAGTGAAATAACACAGTCCCTGGCAGAAAAAAAAGGTGAATGGTTTCCCTCATTTGTGGATGCTAACACCAAATCCCCAGTTGGCAGGCAAACTGAGCAACTTTACTATTATATTTCATTGTATCTGAAAGCAACTGTGCTACTATAATGTGAATCTCTTAATGGGTTCTAGAATTGACCAATCACTTGTATTCACACATTGTAATTACCATCAATGGGTGGAAGATATGTATTCACATTCTAAAAAAAAAAGAATGTAAAGTTATACTTCTTTTTACCTGCATACAACTTTACTGTTGAAACCTGAATCTCTGCGTTTTGGAATTAACCTATAGTTTATTTTCAGATTTTGTAATTTTGATTTATGTATAGAGTGTATATATGCATGTTTTGGAATAATATAAAATTTAAGGGAATGAAAAAAGAGAGAGAATAAAACCTGTTCAAAGAACTGACCAAAACAGTAAACTTGTGCATCGAAAAGGTTATAAAAGACTGAGAAAAAGATGCAGGACTTAACATGTATGACAGAATCCATGAGCTCTGGCAAGGGGTGGGGGGCGCTAGGGGTGGGTATGGATGGGGGAATGAGTCTAAATTTGATTAAGAAATGTTGTATGAAATGCGCTCAATAAATTTTTTTTAAAAGAAAATGACCTGGATATATACTGAAATAACCAGAACTGAAACAAAGGGCCAATTGATCAGAACACCAGTGATGATGGTACTGAACATTTCCAAGATTAGAAGCACTAAACGGATCTGTAGATGACTATAGGTAGGAGTGTGAGAGCTATTTGGAATTCTGTCTGTGCCCCTTGTCTTCCTCCTCCTGGGTTCCTACTGTCCCTCTTGTCATCTTCTTCCTTGTCCCGAGTTCCCATCTTCCTCCTTCTCCTGAGTTCCCATCTTCCTCCTTGTCCTGAGTTCCCATCTTCCTCCTTGTCCCTAGTTCCCATTGTGCCCCTTGTCTTCCTCCTTGATCAGGGTTCACACTGTGTCCCTTGGTGATCCTTCTTGCCTTGTATTTCACAGATATCCAGTCAATACAGTACTTAATCAAAAGAACAATAATTTTCATACTTGAGGACTATTAGCAAGAAGTCCCTCAAAGTTCATGGTTTCCATGATTTACTAAGAATCATAATAAAAACAATTAAGTCTATATAATGAGAGAAAACACATTTAAAATTAATCTAACTAGTTAACCTTCCTTTATGAAAATTTTGATGAAAGAAATGAATTAGCTTAAAATTATAATGGTTTTAACTAAATTTTAATGTCTTTATAATAAGGATATAATCTTTCTTGATGCATTCAAAATAGAAACACAGCCTATTTGAAAAGATAGGTTTGTTTGTGAATATACTGCCAGATGGACTTTTCTCTGCAAACACTGATTCCTGCCTCATGCTAAAACATCAATCTAAATCTGTTTTGGGAGCTCCATGCAAACATAGCTGACATAAACATCCCACACATTAAGCAACACTATGCAATCACCTGTGATTGAACAAAATCACACAGGGCTAGGAAATCTTATGCTATCATTTGAGGAAAATAGATTTTGATTTCTAATAATTAGGAAGTATTTCAAGGTTTTTAGTATCTATTAATACATCATTTTTATTGGCCAAGCAACTTGTTCAGTGATGGTTTGAAATGAATTCACTGGGTTTTTTAATTTACCATATCACAGAACCATACAATGTGAAAAAGATTCTCATTTCCATATCTGTATATGTAAGTAGCAGGAAAGCTTGGGAAATCATGTTAATTAATGTAACACTGACTGAAGAGAAAAATAAGAGATGCCATAAAATCATCAATGTCATCTGAAGAAAACAGTAAGTACTTTGGACTGTGGCTTCAGGGCAGGACCTGGTAAAGTCTGTTCTAACAATCACAGGGGGGATTTATTAGTTCAGTTATGCAAGGCGGCTCACAGCCATGGTGACCAATACTTTATCCCGTGAGGCATGAAAATATCAAAGCACTGTCTGGCTTCGATCTTCTATATGTGTAGGATGTTATTTAAAGTAAATACTACACAATAGGGGCAACAATTGCCAGAAAGTTCAGCTCTCCGAAAGTCCTGGGCGTGCTGTGTCTTGCAGGCATGCATGCCATCACACTCTACAAGAATGTGGTTCGGCATAGGGGTCATAAGAAAGAGCTCAACTAGAGTCTCAGGAGGATTAAATATGCCTGCACTCATGGAAACAGGAAATAAAGAAACATAAAAGTGCAAACAGAAGGGAAAAGAGCAAGGAGAAAAGAGTCCTGTTAACCAAAGTAATGAGAATTCACTAGCAGTAAGTGCAGAAACTGAAAACAAGCAAAGTCCAGCCTCTGTCCAGGTAGAGGAGAAGCAAGCTACGTGAATTTAACATCAGACACCTGTGCAGAAGAACAATTCTATTAACTGTTTTGCCAATCCAGGTTTTAATAGCTATGTGTAGAGGTTGAAGAAGAAACACCATGTCACTCTATTTTTTCCAGTGTGATTGTTTCAAGGATGAAATCACGGGGATGGGGAGATGGCTCATTGTATAACACTGGCCATTCTTGAAGAAGACCCAGGGTTCAAATCCCAGTATCCACATGGGGTTCAAGTTCCAGAGAATCTGACATCCTCTTCCATCCTCTGTGGGCACTGTATGACATGGGAGCACTTACATGCAGGCGTAACATCCATACACATAAATTAAAAAAAAAACATAAATAAAAATGTTTTTAAATATGAAATCCCTTGGTGATTACTCTGTAGTATAACCAGGAAATATTTGGATAAAAAATTTGGAACACTTTGGGTTATCTTGGGTGACTAGTTACCATTCCATCTATGAGGGTTTGCTTTTATCTCCCACAATAACTACTTTCAAAATAATCATGATGCATTTCTTTTAAAGATATTTTTATATCTTTAAAAGATATAAAGGGATCGATATTAGTTCAGGGATTGGGAGATTTAGCATGCATTCTATGAATGTAACAGTCTTGGTTTCTGGATTTCATGAGTGTGTGAGACTCTCCTTCAAAGCTAGATCCTTTCAAAAAAGTAGAGTAAAATTTCAGAAGAACATTATCAAGATTTGCTCTTAAAATTTTAAAAGAGTTTTATTGGAACATAGATCATGTAATGGTCAGCTCATTGCTTTAGAGTCTTAATTTTCTTATATGGTTACAGAATTATGCAATGTGCATTGTACAATAATTTAAAAATGTTTAAGACATCTGCCAAACAAAATATATTTAGCAGTTCTTAAGATGTGTTCCAACTCCCTGCTCCATACAACGTGTGCAGTTCCAGAAGTTTGTCTATTCTGGCCCTTTGATACAAATGTAATAAAAATTTTTATACAAATGGGATCATATAATATGAGGCTTTTTCATTTTAAGCTTCTTAATCATAGACTGTTTTCAAGATCTATATTGTCAAATATTTTACAATTTAATTATATTATTTATCATTACTTTTGTTTTTTTGATTGTGGTTTATTTTCCTTTTGTCAGACCATCTTCTTCTCTGTGTCCAGTCTGCTTATCTCGCATGTTTTCCTCAGTTGCTAGAAGATTAGTTTGCCTTCTCTTTTTCTCTAATTAAAAGTGTTACAAAGGATAGTTCTCTCATAGCTCGATGTGGAAGTATGCCTTCATTCAAGTACAGAGGCTATAATTGCTGCTCCCTGTGGTGCATTAGGCTATTTGGGCAACTATAACAGAACACGATAAGCTGGGTAACTAATAAACAGCAGAAATTTTTCCTGCTCAGGTTAAGTCCACGATCAAGACACCAGCTGATTCGGTGTCCACTGAAGGCACAGGCTTTCAAAGACAGCACTCTGCTCTACATCCAGGGTTAGGAAGATTTGTGGACTTGTAGGGAGCTCTCTTTCTGGTTAACTGAAAAAAAACTCAGTACTATGTCCTCATAGCCAAATCATGTCCCAAGTGACGAAGTTAATAATAATATCAAAATAATGACTTTCAACATACAATTTTTGGAGACAGGCATTTTGGTCACAACTGATGACAACTCTATGCATGTTTAGCATCCTACGAATTAGGTTTGGATATTTGTGATGGCATTTTTGGAACTCAAAATTTTCACTGGTTCACAAATCTACATGCAGACAGTACATTCATACACATAGAAAAATAAATAAAAAGTATTAAAATTTTTTTCATTGTAATTTTGGTGACTTCCAATTTATTTGCTCATTCTTTATTACCTAATCCAATACACCAAAAGTTATTTTTCTTGCAGAATTTAGTGGTTTCATGTCTTACAATATGTCTTTGATCCTTTGTGAATTATTTTTATAGACATGGTGAGATGTTGATCTAACCTCATTCTTTTTCCATCTACTAGGTTAAATGTTAATCATTTCCTCATGGATTTGCCTGGGGATTCTTTGACAAGCATCTCATCCCCATCACACAAGTTTACCATGGTCTATGGACTCTGTGACACCAGTGCCATATGGTTAGACACATGTCTTTGCATAAACTTTTTTTTCTGTGAAGAATTGTGTTAGGATTTTGTAATTGTTTTTAAATAAGGCATAGTTTACTTTTTTCATCTAAACATAACACATAGGACACAGTACTACAGCTCCTGCATGCACACATGCCTATCTGACTCTGCTGTCATAGACAGTCTTGGCTACTGGGACTTTGAACATGTAGGCAAGCATGCTCTCTGCAGCATTCAAATGGAGCAGTTGTCTCCAACATCTTTGAATTTTTTTATTTGTTTGTCGTAAGAGGGGAAACTGGATAATCTGAACCCTTAAATTTGTCTTAACTATTCTGGACTAAGCTTTCTTTTTCCGTATGAATTTTAGGATCAGGTGATTAAATTGTCTATATCAGCTGTACAATTTTGATAACCATTACAATAAATCTATGTTGTGTGTGTGTGTGTGTGTGTGTGTGTGTGTGTTAGTGGATTTCAGTTTAACAGATTTAAATCTTCCGATCCACAAACATGGGATATCTTTTAAATTAGGTCTTACTTACAAGGGGAAATAGGTACGAAACCCAAACCCACTCAAGGAAGTTTTGGCAACTGATGGCTACTAGGGTGAGGAGATACAGTGTCTTTCAAGGTCGTGAGTCTTGGTAGGTTAACCCGGCTCCAGTGGATGAATCCACACCAGAGGATATTTGCATGTGGGTAGGGGAAGAGAGCTAAATACCATCAAATTATACTCTATGAAAGTTGCAAAAATTCAGCAACATTTTTAAAAAGAGATAGGTCTTATTTAATCTTTTTCAGTCTTTCACAGTTTTCAGTGTATAAGTCTTACACCTCTTTGTTAAATTTATTTCTAAGACTGCTATTCATTTTTAAATCCTTACAAACAGAATTGCTTTAATTTAACTTTTAGATGATTTACTCTCAGTGTACAGAAATATAACAGGTTTTAAAATATACTCTTTGTGCGAATGCACAATTAGTTCTAATCATTTTAAGTGAGCTTCTTGAGATTTTCCATATGTCATATCATGCACTCTGTGAAAAGAGATTATTTTACTTCTTCTTTAATCTGGATGCATTGAATAGTTTTTATTACATAGCCCATGAAACTAAAACTCAACTCCAGTGATCAGAGTGAGAAGAGAAAAAACTGTGGCCAGAGGCAGCCTTGAGTGACAACACCCAGGCATGTGTCACTGAATGTTGGACCATAGTTCTCCATTCTACTCTGGCATGCTATTTTCTGCTATTCTTAGCTTGCTACCCAATTCTTGCTCTTTCCTTTTACTCATAAGAGGTGTAACCATCTGTCCCATGCATATTTTTGTATCTGCTAAACTTGCCGTGTTCTTTTTCCTCTTGTGCATGTTATATTAATTGATGTTTCATTGTTAACAAACCCCATAGCCATGCAACAAATTACAATAAGTCAAAAGGTATAATCCTTGAATGCATTCATTCCATTAATTTTAAATCAAAAATTTCTGAAAAAAGTAGAGGGAAAATGTTAGTTCGTATAATTCCATCTTTGTACCATTTAATAAAATAAGAAAAACCCAAACCAACCACAAAATCCAAACCAAAATAAAACAGGCCCCAAACAACAAACACAAACCTGAAATCAGAGCTTCTGAGCTACTCCTCTGACTAAGAGGGAGCAGGAAGTCAGGGTGGCCAGCGCCCCAATTCCCTCTTGGCAATTGGGGTAACCTCCTCAGAGGGTAATGTGATAAGAGTAGGAGCTAAAAATTGGCTAGGCAGTTTAGGGTCAAGACCCCCAAAGGGAGCCAGTTTCTTTCCCAGCTGAGAGCTGAAGACTTCCTAGATCTGCCAGTAAACTTATCCTTCTGGTTGCTCTGACTTGTGGACCATGCATCCTTAACTCACTTGTCAGATTTATTAACCAGTGGGTAAAATCCATTAAAATCATGGTACTCAAGACCAGGTATGGCCCTGTATATGGCCTCCCTGAGGAAGAACATGATGGAGTCTAAGATTAGCCTCCCAGTATACAACTTGAGGGGGGAATATAAGAGAAGCCCACACTGACTCCATTTTGAGTATAGCCACCATTTTAAGCAAATACTGGAACCTGCCCAATTAGGGAAAAGGTCGATTGCACAAAGACAGTTGCTCAAGGCTTCAAGAACAGCTAACTTAAACTTGTTAAAGATAATTGTTGGTATGTGAGGCCAGATGGACTGACCCAACATTTCCTCATTCCAGTTGCAAGATTGTGTCTAAAGATAACTGTTGGTTTGGGCTGGAGAGATGGCCTAGCGGTTAAGAGCTCCGACCGCTCTTATGGAGGACCCCGGTTTGATCCCTAGCACCCACATGGCGGCCGAGAACCATCCAAAACTCCAATTCCAGGAGAACTCCAGTTCCAGGGGAATCCCAGACCCTCTTCTGACCTCCGCGGCATTGCACGACACGGGTGCACAGACCTGCATGCAGACAGTACATTCATACACATACAGAAAAAAAAAAAAAGGATAACTGTTGGTTTATGGGGTGCCATTGGGCTCACCTAACCATGAGCCATAAGCCTGTTATTATCCAATAAGGCTAGAAGTTCCCCAAACCCCGCTAAAATTCCCCTAGACCCTGTATAAAAGGCCTGCGAGCCAAGTTATCGGGGTCGGAGCCTTTTCCCTCCCACCCCAGCATGCTGGTTTACTTTTTCCCCCCCAAAATAAAGTCTTGGTTTTCCATCAAAAAAAAAAAAAAAGAATGCTTTTTAGAAGCTCAGCATGAAGCAAGGGTTGCAGATGAGCAGCAAAGACAAAGACCCAATAAGGAGAACACCAAGCGAGCTGGTCAAGCGGGGGTACATGGGTCAAGCAGGTCATATGAAAGCGATGGTGACATGTCCCCACTTGTGACCTAAAATCACTAATCTCATTGAATTAAACACTGCCATCACATTTGAAAAAAAAAAATAAGACCAAATCTTACTTTTATAATTGACCAGTGAGGACAAGCAGGGTTAATCCTCAGGGTCATACAATTTCTCTCTTGCCCTTTCCCCTTATTCAACTCTGAGAATAATTACTTCAAGATAATTTTAGTTAAAAGATAATGTTAGTTAAAAAAATATAAAATTTTCTGTACAGTGAAAGAAACAATCAAGGAGGTGAAGAGAAAACCCACAGAGTGGGAAGACATCTTTACCAGTGACACATCTGAGAGAGCATTAACATCAAAAATATATAAACTACTCAAAAAACAAAGAAGGAAGAAGACAAATGACCTACTCAAAAGATGGAGTAAAGAGCTAAACAGAGTCTTCACCAGTGAGGAATTAAAGATGGCTGAGAAACAGTGTAAAAAGTGTTCAACATCATTAATAACTAAGGAAATGCAAATTAAAACCACTCTCAGATATCATCTCACTACAGTAGGGCTAGCTAAGATCAAGAAAACAAAAGACAACAGATGCTGGAAGGGTTGTGGGGAAAGGGGAACACTCATCCACTGTTGGTGGGAATGTAAACTTGTACAACCACTATGGAAAGCAGTGTGGCAAACACTTAAAAGACTCAAAATGAGCCTACCACCTGACCCAGTCATACCACTCCTGTGTACATACCCCAAAGACTCATCCTACCACCATGATACATGCACATCCATGTTTATTTCAGCTCTCTTCACAATAGTGAAGCGCTAGAACCAACCCAAATGCTGCTCAACAGAGGAGTGGATGACAAAAATGTGTTACATCTACACAATGGAGTACTATTCAGTGGTAAAGAAAGATGGCATTATGAATTTTGCCTGTAAATGGATGGAGCTCAAAGCCATTATGCTGAGTGAAATAACACAGTCCCAGAAAGACAAATGGAGAATGGTTTCCCTCATTTGTGGATGCTAACACCAAATCCCCCAGATGAAAGACAAGCTGAACAACATTATGGTTAAATTTCTGTTTACCTGAAATCAACTATGTTGTTATAATGTGAATCTCTCAATGGGCTTTAGAATCCACCCACCAATTATTTTCAGACTCTGTAATTACTATACATGGGTGGAGAGTATGTATCCATATTTTAGAGTAGTATAAACTTAATGGAGGAAAATGTGAATTCCTAAACATAAAAAAAGACTGAGAGAAAGATGCTGGACAGTTATGGCAGAATGCATGATCTGGAATGGGGTGGGGGGAAGGAAAGGGGGAATATATCTAAACTGAATTGGAAAACGATGCATGAAATACACAAAACATCAATAAAAATAAATATAAAAAATTAATTTCAAAAGACATTTCCTAATTTAATCTTTTGAAGTTTTCTTAGCTCTCTGACTTCTTTTCTCTGTTATGATAACAGTTTCTTCTGACTACTGCAGGCAGAAGACAATGGTCAGCTGCAGCAGTGCTGGCCCTGGTGCTGCACCCAGGAGTCAGGGGAGCTGGGGAGTCACTGCCATTGTCTGCAGCAGTGCTGGTCCTGATCACCAGGTCCCCACTCTCCCGACACTACCTTCCCTACTGCTTTGCAAAGCATTGGACATATGAGTGTGTCACCATGCTCACGTCTGTCTTGATCTTACTGCTAACCTTGTATCTTCACTATGCACTTTGACTTTAACCATCCATCAAGTGGAAAGTGAACTGTGCCATGATTACAAGGCAATGAGAAAAATAAGTGCTCCTAACCTTTAATGCCACTCTGGTAAGTGGTTCGGAGAAGGAAAACGTATTATTGTTGGCGGTTTTAGTTCCTTCAGCACAGGGGTAAATGCAAGTTTAGAATATGATTAAAATATATCATTATTCTTATAGATGTCAAACGTGCTCTTGTTGAATAAAAAAATTAATATTGAAGACAGCATTTATTTTAAAATTCCATAAAATTTAGCCTCTTTTTACTGACTGTTCCAATTTTATTTGTTTAAAAAATGCATTTTTAAGTGTGTCTGGACTGCAAAATACTGAATAAAATTACCATAAAATAAGTTCTGTCTGCATTAGATTGATGAGGTAATTGACTGATTACAGTGAGCTTAAAATATCTTCTGATGAGCATGGAATTATGTTAATCACAAAAAACAAATTTTGAAAAATAACTTTGCAAGTTGAACTTCAAATTTAATTTGAAAAAAAAGAGAAATGTAATAATGGTCTGTATCCTGCAGGACATGGGAATAACACCTTTCCTTTCTTCTCAGGTAACTTGAAAAGAATGTTTAACTGAACTATAGCCAGTCTCATTTTACACCATATGTTCTCTTTTGTAGTTGAAAGCATGTTTGGTTCTTTGAAGATTCTGGAGTTTGACAAAATAGTTCTGAATCTCCTTAGATATTGAAACCAAATTATAATATTCTTAAGTGTATGCTAGTATTCATTCTTCATCCAGATGTATAATATCTGATAATGTTTAGATAACTTTTTCATATAATTAAATTCAAATTAAAAAATATTTTATTTTCATTATTTTTATTTTACCTTATGTGTATGAATGTACTTTCTGCATGCATGTAAGTGCGGTCATATTGCTCAGTGTCCATGCAGGTCAGAAGATGGCTTCAGATTCCTTGGAATTAGACTCATAGACAACTGTTACCCACAGTGTGGGTACTGGTAACTGGATACATGTTCTCTATAAGATCAGTCAGGGCTCATACCTGCTGAACCGTTTCTCCAGCCCCTAAAATCTCAAATTTTTATAGAAACAACATAGTGAGTTCTAGGACAGCCTGAGGCTACAGGAAGGGTAGGACAAAGGCCATCATTAAAATGCAATCACCCTAGAAAAAGGTGAGACCAGGTATGAGTGCAAAGAGCTCTTTTCTGTTTTTTTGAGACAGGACTCCCCATGGCCCCAGCTGACCAGGTATTCACCATGTAGACTAGGCTGGCCACAATCTCCCAGAGATCTGCCTGACTCTGCCTCCTGAATGAGAGGGTTAAAGGTGTGCACCACAAGACCAGCGTGCATCGCGCTGGGTGAGCAGACTTCACTGTGTCCTGCAGAACACCAACCTGCAAAAGTCCAGGTGAGGCATGCCTGCCTGGGGGCTTTGGGCACCCCTGTGCCCCGTGGAAGCCTGGTATTGCCTGGGACCTTGCAACCTTCCAGGGGAGGTAGACACACACCTCACAGCACAAGACCAGTGTGCACGCAGCGTGAGGTGTGAGTTGGCCAATAGGATACTGGTGTGTGGGTCAAAATATCAAACTCCACCTTATCCACCCCCCCCACCCCTGCCTCAGCTGAGGGGAGCAGTGGTGCAGAGGATCTATAGGGCACAGTATTAGTGATTATAGTCTGTGTAGCCAACATTGAGGCACCAGAACAGAAAGAAACAAATAAATAAATCCACATGTCAAAGACACACAAAAAAATAAACAACACGAGAAAAGCTCATAATAAATCCACACCAAACTCTACCAACCCTACAGAAGACTCCTACAATGAGATCTCCCTGGCAGGAAACCAAGAGATGGACTTTAGAAAAACAATTGTGGACATAGTCAAATAAATTAGAGAACTAAGGGAAGAGAGTGAAAACCTCAAGAAATACCAAGAAGGTGATAATGACAAACATTGGAAAAGACTAAGGGGAGAGATTGAAAAACTCAAGAAGGACCTAGAGGGAGATAATGACAAACATTGGAAAGAACCAAAGGGAGAAAAATGACAAACTCTGGAAGGAAGTGGAAAAGCTGAAAAGATCCTAAGCCAAAAGGGAACACAAAAGAAAATGACCAATGAATCAAGGAGCTACAAAATGAGAATGGCAGGCTCCAGAAGGGAGTGGAAACACTAAAGAAATCACAGGATGAAAAGAAAAAGGAAATTGAACATTCATCCAATCAACAGGAAAGGATAGAAAAAAGCCTCAGAAGCAGAATGGAAGAAGCAGAAAAAAGAATATTAGATCTACAGGATAACATAGACCAAATAGAATGCTCAAGTAAAGATTATGCAAATTTTAAAAAACACAAAAGTGGAACAATCAGGAAATGTGGGACACTATGAAAAGACCAAACCTCCACATCATAGGAGTAGAGGAAGAAGAAGAATCCCAAGATAACACTATTGACCAGATCTTCAACAGGATAAATAGAAGAAAATTTCCCCAAACTGAAAAAAGATAAACCCATACAAACACAAGAAGCACATAGAACACCAAACAGACAAGACCAGAAAAGAAATTCACCATGCCATATAATTGTTAAAACACTAGATGCTCAAAACAAAGAAAAAATACTGAAAGCCACAAAAGAAAAACAACAAGTTACATAAAAGGGGAAACCCATCAGAATCACAGCTAATTTCTCAGCACAAACTATGAAAGCCAGAAAAATGTGGACCAAAGTATTCCCTGTACTAAATGAATTAAGATGCCAACCCAGACTACTATATCCACCAAAAATGTCAATTATAGTTGAAGGAGAAAGAAGAATCTTTCACGACATAAACGAGATGAAAGGACACATTTCTAAGAAACCAACACTGCAGAAAATCCTCAAAGCAACCTGAACAACAGAGGAAAGAAGCAACTATCCCTAACCAATTAAAGAGAGAAAGCAACAAAATCATAACAGAGTAAATATAAACCTAGACCAAGAATACAAACAAAAAATAAGGTAAAGGGAAGCAACACACATATCTCAATAATAACCTTAAATACTAATGGTCTAAGCCCCCTAATCAAAAGGCCCATAAACCTAGACCAAGAATGCAAACAAAAAATAAGGTAAAGGGAAACAACACACATATCTCAATAATAACCTTAAATACTAATGGTCTAAGCCCCCTAATCAAAAGGCATAGACTGGGGGAATGGATTAGGAAACTGAACCCTTCTATAAGATATCTACCAGAAACCCATTTATCCTTAAGGAGAGATACCACCTTAGAGTGAAACGATGGAAAAAAATATTCCAAGCAAATGGTACCAAAAAAACAAGCTGGGGTGGTTATTCTAATGTCAGAGAAAATAGATCTCAAAGTAAAATTAATCAGAAGAGACAAATAGGGCCATTACATCCTTGTAAAGGGAACAATGAACCATGAAGACTTCACAATCCTAAATGTCTATGCACCAAACTCTGGTGCACCTAACTTTATAAACACAACTCTGCAGGACCTCAAAACAAGATTAACCCTAACACACTAATAGTGGGAGACTTCAACACCCTACTGAGCCCCTTGGATAGATCAACAGGACAAAAAATAAACAGAGACATCAGAACTGAACAATACAATACACCAAATGGACTTCACAAACATCTACAGAATATTCCACCCAAATACAAGAGAATATACTTTCTACTCAGCGCCTCACGGAATATTCTCCAAAATCGACCGCATACTGGGACACAAAAGAAATCCCAACAAATACAAAAGGATTGAAATTATTCCATGCATTCTATCAGACCACAGTGCAATAAAGCCCAATATGAATACTAGAATAAGCACAACTAGCTACAAGAACACATGGAGACTAAATAACACCATCCTGAATAAGGAATAGGTCAGGGACCAAATAAGGAGTGAAATAAAAGTATTCATGGAACTGAACGAAAAAGACAATACAACACAACAGAACCTGTGGGATACTTTAAAAGCAGCCTTGAGAGAGAAATTTATAAAACTAAGTGCCCACATAAAAAAAAAAAAAAACAAAAAAAACAAAAAAACAAAAAAAAAACCAGAAAGGGAAACAAATAAATGATCTAACACTCACACTGAGCAAAAAAACACTTGAGAGACAACAACAGATGAATCCTAAACCCACATGACAGAAAGAAATAGCAAGAACCAATGAAATAGAAACAAAGAACATACATAAAATTAACAATCCAAAAGCTGGTTCTTTGAAAAATAACAAATAGATGGACCTCTAGCCCGTTAACAAAAAAAAAAAAAAAAAAAAAAAGAAAAAGAAAAAAGAAAGAGCAACTCCAAATCAAAAAGGGGAAACATCACCACAGACAAAGAAAAGATCCAGATAATCATACAGGAATACTTCAAAAATCCACACTCAACTAAATTTGAAAACCTAAGAGAAATGGATGAGCATCCGAAATCCTGGGAAATAACAAAGCTTAACCAGGAAGAGATTGACAGTTTAAACAGACTCATAATATTTGAGGAAATTGAAGATGTAATTAAAAAATCTCCCAACTAAAAAAAGCCAAGATCCAGATGGTTTCATAACAGAATTCTATAAAACATTTAAAGAGGTCCTACAACCATTGCCACTCAAAGTGTTTAGAAGGATACAAACAGAGGGAACTCTCCCAAACTCCTTCTATGAACCCAGCATCACTCTAATACCCAAAACAGGCAAAGATGCAAGCAAACAAGAAAGCTATAGACCCATCTCACTAATGAACAATGAACATAGATGCAAAAATTCTCAACAAAATACTTCCAAATCGCATACAGACACACAACAAAAAGATCATCCATCATGATTAAGTTAGAGTCATACCAGAGATGCAGGGAGCATTCAACATACATAAATCAATAAATATCATAAAACACATAAATGGACCAAAAGACAAAATCCACAGGAATATATCAATTGATGCAGAACAAGCCTTTGTCAAGATCCAGCATCCCTTCATGCTTAAAGTCCTAGAGGTAATAGGACTGAAAGGAACATGCCTCAACATGATCAAAGCCATATATAGCAAACACACTGCCAACATCATCCTAAATGGAGAAAAAATTGGAACTATTTCCCTTAAAGGCAGGAAGCCAGCAAGGTTCGCCCCCTTACCACCCTATCGCCACTCCTCTTCAACATAGTGCTCAGAACACTTGCTAGGGAAATAAGACAAGAGAAGGAAATGAAAGGAATACTAACCAGAAAAGAAGTTAAGCTATCCCTTTTTTCAGATGATATGATAATTTACCTAAGGGATGCTAAAAACTCCACCAGAAGACTTCTAGAAATGATAAAGAGTTTTAGTAAAGTGTCCTGCTACAAAATTAACCTAGCAAAATCAGCGTTTCTTTACATCAACAATAAACAAGTGGAAAAGGAATATAAGAAGACCCTCCCACTCATGATAGACTCAAAAATAATAAGATACCTAGGAACAAACCTAACCAAGGATACCAAAGACCTCTAAAACAAAAATGTTAAACCCCTGAAGGAGATTGAAAATGACATCAAAAGATGAAAAGACCTCCAATGCTCATTGATTTGGAAAATTAATATAGAAAAATGTCCATTTTACCCAAATTGATATACAGATTCAACGCAATCCCAATCAAAATCCCTATGAGCTTCTTCACAGACTTGGAAAAAAAAAATCCTTAAATTCATATGGAAAAACAAAAGACCCCGAATAGCTAAAGCAACCCTGAGTGAAAAATGCAATACAGGGGGGATTGCCCTACCAGACTTCAAACTATATTACAGGGCCATAGTCATAAAGACAGCCTGGTACTGGCACAAAAACAGACCAGTTGACCAATGGAACAAAATTGAAGATCCAAACTTGAGCTCATACAATTTCAGCCACCTCATATTTGACAAAGGGGCAAAAAACCCTCAATGGAGGAAGGATAGCATCTTCAGCAAATGGTGCTGGCAAAATTGGATCATCATCTATAGAAGAACAAAATTAAACCCCTACCTCTCACCCTGTACAAAAATCAACTCCAAGTAGATCAAAGATCTCAACATGAAGCCTGAAAATCTGAAGGTAATAAACAGAAAAAGTTGGCAACAACCTACAAGACATAGGCATAGGAAAAGACTTTCTAAATCAGACAGCAGCTGCATAGGAAGTAAGGTCAACAGTCGACAAACCAGACTTCATAAAACTCAGAAGCTTCTATACAGCGAAAGAAACAATCAAGGAGGTGAAGAGAAACCCAACAGAGTGGGAAGAAATCTTTACCAGTGACACATCTGACAGAGCATTAATGTCAAGAATATATAAACTACTCAAAAAACACAGAACTAAGAAGACAAATGATCTACTCAAAATCTGGAGTAAAGAGATGAACAGAGTCTTCACCAGTGAGGAAATAAAGATGGCTGAGAAACATCGTAAAAAGTGTTCAATATCATTAATAATTAAGGAAATGCAAATTAAAACCACTCTCAGATATCATCTCACTACAATAGGGCTAGGTACGATCAAGAAAACAAAAGACAAGATGCTGGAGAGGTTGTGGGGAAAGGGAAACACTCATCCACTGCTGGTGGGACTATAAACTTGCACAACCACTATGGAAAGCAGTGTGGAGAACCCTTATAAGACTCAAAATGAGCCTACCACCTGACCCAGTCATACCACTCCTGGGTATGTACCCCAAAGACTAATCTTACCACAAAGATACATGCACATTCATGTTTATTGCAGCTCTCTTCACAATAGCGAAGAGCTAGAACCAACCTAAATGCCACTCAACAGAGGAGTGAATGACAAAAATGTGGTACATCTACATGATGGAGTACTATTCAGTGATAAAGAAAGATGGTATTATGAACTTTTCAGATAAATGGATGGAGCTCAAAGCCATTATGCTGAGTGAAGTAACACAGTCCGGGAAAGACAAACGAAGAATGGTTTCCCTCATTTGTAGATGCTAACACCAAATCCCACAGACAAAAGGCCATCTGAATGACGTTATTGTTATATTTCTGTTTATCTGAAAGCAACTATGTTGGTATAATGTGAATCTCTCAATGAGCTCCAGAATTCACCCACCAATTATTTTCAGGCTCTGTAATTACTGTATATGGGTGGAGAGTATGAATCCATATTTTAGAGTAACATAAAATTAATGGAGAAAAATGTGAACTCTTAAACATTAAAAAAAAAGACTGAGAGAAAGATGCAGGACAGTTATGGCAGAGTGCATGATCTGGGGTGGGGTGGTGTGGGGGGAAGGAAAAGGGGAATATGCCTGAACTGAATTGAAAAATGACGTCTGAAATACACAAAAGATCAATTAAAAAAAGAGAAAAAATAAAGGTGTGCACCACAATACCTTGCTGAATGTAAAGGTTTTTAGTCCACAAATAAGACATTCTGAGAGTTTACGGAAGAAAATATCAAGGTTTTATCTGGTAAAGGGCTTCTACAATGTGCATTGTGCTATTTATACCATTTCAATGTGCTTTAAGAAAGGCAACATTCCACATTCCACTATTCATTCCCTTATTCATATGTATTTTGAGAAGAAACAGAAAAATATGTGGAGGGTGAAGGTTGTAGGTATGGCTAGATGTATACTTGGTTACACAATTAGGTGTGTGGTTCTGAAAATAAGGCTGAAAAAAATTAGTGTCAACCCCTAAGAAATGTTTAAAATTAAATGCCTTTCCTAGATTATAAATACTGTATTTAAACATATAATTAATTTATTTTACATAAATATTTATGCATAGGTGCATACACATAAGAAATGATGATCTGTGATGGAGATGAAATGAAAGATCAATAAACTACAAGTGGTTTTTAAAACAAAACAAAACAAAAAAAAAACAAAACAAAAGAAAGGCAAGTAATGAAATAATATGTTCACTCCTTGGTAATGGTTTCTTCATTTCTTAATTTTGTTATTTGATCATTTCAAATATGTACATACAGTTTTGGACATTCTTACCCTTGTTATCCCCTCTCACCCCCAGCCCTGAAACCTTTCTTCCCTCTTTTTCTGATGTGAAATTTTATTGGGTACCACAACAAATGCAATTGTGGTTGACTGCATGAGCATGGGTGTGAAGTTATTTACCAGAAAACTTCAGTGGCTACCCTAACTCAGAAAATGATATCCTTTCCTCATCACCCATTAACTGCCCTCAGTATTTCACTGGGGTGAGGGTGCATGAGCCCCATGCTACTTTTGAAATGACTATGTGATCATGAATTTAAGCATTCTCTGGACCTGCAGTGTGTGTATGTTGAAGTTCCAGAGTTGTTATAGAGATATAGATACAGATGTACAATGCATAGCTCTTTGTACTATGGTCATAAACTACATTTCTCTTCTGTCTGGTTAATGAAAATGATTTATCATCCAATGGCTTTTCTGACTGGGTTTGCCGTCATACATTTTTAATTCTAGTACCTGGGAAGCATAAGCCGAGGATACCCTGGACTACATAGAAAGATTCAAAAATGGCTGAAGATGGAGGTCAGTAGAGTAACTACTGGCAGCTAACTTATCTAATGTCCTGGGCTCAGTACTCAGGATCAAATAATCCCATTACTTCATCATCATCATATCATCATCATCATCATCATCATCATCATCATCATCAATCATCATCACCATTACCATCACTAGCACCAACATCATCATCAGCTGTGAGGGTTCAACTATTGTGGGGGTCCTCCTCTGGGAATGGATTGGATTGACTCTGAGATTCCCGTCTTTGCACAAAAATGTCAGTTTATCTTCCCAAGAACTTAGGTTTATATAGACAAAAAGTTGGTAGCCACTTGCAAGCCCACAAAAAAACAACATTCCAGGAAAAAGTTTGAAAAAAACCTTTTATATAAAACTTGGGAGAACATTACACAAAGAACCTGTTTGTTCCAGATAACAGCTGCACGTTGCCAACCCAGTGTTTTTCTTAGAACAAGGAACTTCAGAGCCTCTCACCTAGCCAGATTACTCATATCAGTCATGCAGAGTTCTGCCCGACAAGGATTCGAAATACTGTGTCCAGCCCTTCTTTCTCCGAGTGTCTGAGGCAGCAGTCTGAGTTTCAAGGCCCTGATCTAATTGCTCTAACACATGGCATTCCAGTCTCCAATAATCATCATCACCATCACCATCATCAGCACCATCACCATCATCATCTTCATCATCATCATCATCACCATCATCATCACCACCATCATCATCATCACCATCATCATCATCATCATCACCATCATCATCATCATCACCATCATCATCATCATCATCACCATCATCATCATCATCACCATCATCATCATCATCACCATCATCATCATCATCATCACCATCATCATCATCATCACCATCATCATCATCATTACCATCATCATCATCATCACCATCACATCACCATCATCACCATCATCACCATCATCATCATCTTTCTAGCATCTTTGGATAAAGCAGAAGACACCCACTGTGGTCCTGCAGTGAAATGCTACTCGGTTAGCTCACTAATACATGGAAACCATAGGAATGAATATTACAGAACTAGAAAAAAATAATTAGTTCCCCAGGTTTCAAAGAACCAGTGAGAGAGCAAACGTACAGTTCTTAAAATGTAAGAGAATTAGACAAATATTGCCTTCTTTACTGAAGGAGCAGCTGGAGGAATCTGAAGACCAGTCAGACTTTTGAAGCACAAAAGCTGATGAAAAGCTAGCAAAGCACTTTAGGCAGAAGAGCATCTTGTGCAAATGTATTAATATACACTTGAAAATAGTCTAGAAAAAATGGAGATTAGATGATTTTCTTTACCCAACATATATTGTATTATACTCATGTGATTTAAGACATTTTATCACTCTTTAACACATGTTGAACACAGATGACTTTAAGGAAACAAGGAATTTGTTTTGATTTTTTTGACTGTCAATTTCAGCATATCTTTTGTTCTGTGTAGCCTTTTGCAACTTTACCTTAAAATAAGAATCATAATTCTGAAAATCCCTAAAATACCCATCAGGGTTCAAATTCTTTTTTATTTTCTTAAAAGTGACAAAGCTATATGGTTATGTGAAATACTAAATGCATGATTTTTATTGAACATCTGCTTTTTGGCTCTTGGAAAAAAAAAGCAATTGACATTTCTACTTACAAGTTTAGAAAAAAAAATGCATCCAATGAGCAAGAGTCTGTTTCCTTTAATCCTGTTTTCATTAACCGCGGATAAATTGAGATCTGCTGAATGGAAGGGGAAGGGATGACAGGCATTTTAGATATTTTCAGGTAAGGATGCTCAGTACCATAGTTCCTACTAAAGTTAATCAGGATGTCAAGATACTTGGAGGCTTAATACCCAAAGGACATCCTCAGTTCTGCCAAACAGCAAAATCCATGCATGCTAATGAGCCTCTCTGAGGGAGATGAGGACTGATGATATACAAGGCACAGGACTCATTCACGTGCAGAATAAGGATGGGGTGTGCATTCTGCATACCTTCCTAATTGGGTACAGCTGAGGTAGAGTGCTTGTTAGGGCAGAGAGAAAAACAAAATGTCTTGTCTCAGCTTGAACTTTAATGCTGTGAATTGTAAAAAAAAAGTGTAGAGCAAGTCATGTCTGATATAAGTGTGTACATATTTCTTTTCATAATGTTTTCTCTCATCTGGACAAGCTACTACACCTGAGGTGATTTAATTATTCCAATGAATCATGCTCACTTATATAAAGGAGTAAAATTCATTTAAAAGGGAAACAAGTATCTTTCTTAACAAGAGAGATCTACATATAAGGTAGTGTGCTGGATAGCTTTAGTGTCAACTTGACACACCTGGGTTGAGGGAGCTTCTTTAGGGGAATTGCCTCCATTGGCTGCCCTGTGGCCACAGGGCATCTTCTTGATTGTTTAATGATGTGAAAGGGCCCAGCCTACTGTGGGTGGTGCCACCCTTTGGGAAATTGTTGTCTATTGTATAAGAAAGCAGGGTGAGCATGGGCCACGAGAACAAGCCAATAAGAAGCATTCTTCCATGGCCTGTGCTTCAGCTTCTGCCTCCAAATTCCTTCCCTGAGTTCCTAGGCTGGGCTACCTTAGCGAAAATTGTGACCCAGCAGATGTGAGTGGAATAAACCCTTTCCTCTCCAAGTTGGTATTGGTCAGAGTGTTTTGTCACAGCAGTTGAAGAGAAATTAGAATTTTTACTGAACTATAGAAACCATGGAAATCCTTAACTTTCCTCAGAATCCTGGACATCTATATTTGAAATATCCCGTACCACCCTAGTTTTTTTCCAAATATATTTTCTGTCTCATTTAATTTACTGTCATCACATCTTTTGATAATAGAATTTCTAGTCATCAAAATATTTGTTAGGAGGGACTACTGGTTCATATATTCACAATCATGAAAGAAGAATGGACACAGGAGAACTGGAAACAACACTATCGCTATTTATATGCCCTCACCAAACTCTCAGACAAGGAAAATGAAGTAAAAAAAAAAATAAGAAAAGAGAGGAAAGGAGAGAAAAGGTATGTGAGGAAAGGAGATGGGAGGGGAGAGTAAAGAAGAGGATGAGGAAGAGGAGGAGAAGGAGGAGGAGGAGAAAGGAAGAAGATGGGGAGGAGGAAGAAGAGGAGGAAGAGAAGGAGGAGAAAGAGGAGAAGGAAAAAGAGAAGAGGAAGAGGAGGAGAGGAGGGGAAGGAAGAGGAGGAAGAGGAGGACAGGAAGAGAAGGAGGAGGAAGAGGGGGAAGAAGAGGAGGAGGAAGAGGAAGAGGAGGATGAGGAAGAAGAGAAGGAGGAGGAAGAGGAAGAGGATGAGGAGGAGGAAGAGGAGGAGAGGAGAGGAGGGGATGGAAGAGGAGGAGGACAGGAAGAGGAGGAGAAAGAGGGGAGGAAGAGGAGGAGGAGGGAGAGGAGGAGGAGGAGGAAGAAGAGAGAGGAGGAGAAAGGGGAGGAAGAGGAGAAAGAAGAGGAGGAGGAGGAAGAAGAGGAGAGGAGGAGGAGAAGAAAGAAGACGAGGATGAGGAAGAGAAGGAGGAGGAAGAGGGGGAGGAAGGGGAGGAGGAGGGGGAGGGAGAGGAGGAGGAGGGGTGTTCTAGTTTGTCTTCCATTGCTGTGACAAAACACTGTGACCAACACCAACTTGGGGAGGAAAGGGTTTATTCAGCCTACATCTCCCAGGTCACAGTTCATCACTTAGGGAGTCCAAGGCAGGAACTCAGGGCAGGAACCTGGAGGCAGGAGCTGAAGCACAGGCCATGGAGGAGTGCTGTTCACTGGCTTGCTCTCCTGGCTCATGCCCAACCCGCCTTCTTATACGATACACAACAACCTGCCCAGGGTGACACTACTCATTGTGGGCTGCCCCCCCCCACACATTGCCTGACAATCAAGACAATACTCCACAGACGTGGCCACAGGCCAATCCAATGGAGCCAATTCCCCAACTGAGGCTCTCTCAACCTAGGTGTGTCAAGTTGACACTAAAGCTATCCAGCACAAGGGGGAAGGAGAGGAGGAGGAAGAGGAAGAGGATGAGGAGGAGGAGGAGGAGGAGGACAGGAAGAGGAGAAGGAAGAGGGGGAGGAAGGAAGAGGAGGAGGAGGGGGAGAGGAGGAGGAAGAGGAGGAAGAGGAGGAGAGAAAGAGGAGAAGAAGGAAGAGGAGGAGTAAGAGGAGGAGGAAGAGGGGAAGGAAGAGGAGGAGGAGGGGGAGGGAGAGGAGGAGGAAGAGGACAAGGATGAGGAAGAGAAGGAGGAGGAAGAAGGGTTGAGAGAGAAGGGAAGGAATTATAGTCCACTAAGAAAAGACAATAACATTGGGATCTAGGCATCTGGCAAAAACCTAAACATTTCAGAGTTTAGAGGTAATTGTACAAGTCCTTAAAACTAAAACCTCCCCTTTCAAAAATAAATCTCTAAGATTAGCAACAGTCACTGGTCAACTACAGTATTTCAAAGCTACCAAAGAATTATTTTCTAGTGGAAACATATTCTTAGTGGCATTCAGACTTTCACTGATAACCTAACATTTTCTCATTCATATGTCATTAGTCACATGTAAAACATTATGCAAGTGATGACTGAGATCTATGAGATTATTCAGACAACATGCATGTCCTTAGAGATTAATGTAGGAAATGATCAACCATGAAGGATTTGTTTCATTTGTAACAAAGAGAGAATATCAATTTTCCAAATGTGTCAGGATAGTCAAATTCCTCAAGCATAAACATGACATAGCCTTCCTTCCCCATTCAAGCAGATAACTCTACTACCTATAAATACAAAGATGTGGGAATATCTGCAAAGACAGAAAATGGATGCAAAGAGAGAAATCAGAAATAATCTACACAATCATAAAAATTTCATATATGCCTTTTAAAATCATCCCCAATTTTTAAATTAGTTATTAGTATTTTAAGTGTAAATGGTTGTGGACTAAAGCATGGTAAATCGATATTATAAAATATATGATGAGCCAGGTGTGGTGGTGCACACCTATAATCCCAGCACTCTAGAGGCAGAGGCAGGGGTATCTCTGTGAGTTCAAGGCCAGCCTGGTCTACATATAGAGTTCTAGGGCATCTGGGGCTACAGGGAGACCTTGTCTCAAAAATACAAGATAAAATAAAATAAAATAGGACTGGTAATGTCATCTCCTTGAACACAGCAGAGAGAGTACACTTCACAATGGTCTATTGAGTATTCTGTGAATCTAAACACAAAGGAGTGAGAATAAGATGTAATCCTAAACTCCAACTTCATCAAGATGTAATGTTCATATAAATAGAAATCCCCCACATTCTCTAATCACAACCTATTTGTAAAATTCTCTAAATCTAGCTCAATATTTTAAGGAAGAGCCCATTAACTTCAAGAAAGAAAGAAAGAAAGAAAGAAAGAAAGAAAGAAAGAAAGAAAGAAAGAAAGAGAGAGAGAGAGAGAGAGAGAGAGAGAAAGAAAGAAAGAAAGAAAGAAAGAAAGAAAGAAAGAAAGAAAGAAAGAAAGAAAAAGAGAAAGAAAGAAAGAAAGAAAGAAAGAAAGAAAGAAAGAAAGAAAGAAAGAAAGAAAGAAAGAAAGAAAGAAAGAAAGATAAAACATTCAGAACAAGAACATCTTGGGGAAGACCCAGGTGAAAATCCATCACCTTCTTTATATGTTTAGCAAAAGTACAAGCATACAAAAATCAAAACTATATTCTGAATACTATTCATCATTAAATTTAGTGTGTGTGCATGTATGTGTGTGTACACAAACAACAGAACATGTATGAGGAGAACTTTGTTAATCCTCACCATGTTTCCTGGGAAACAAACTGAAATCGTCAAACTTGAAGATAAGTTCCTTTATCAACCAAGCCATCTCACTA
The DNA here is from genome assembly GCA_009823505.1 of Rhizomys pruinosus. Lineage (NCBI taxonomy): Eukaryota > Metazoa > Chordata > Mammalia > Rodentia > Spalacidae > Rhizomys > Rhizomys pruinosus. The sequence goes on from VZQC01007611.1 coordinate 5,053,233, forward strand.
TCATCCTCAATTTATTCCACCAGAAAATGATCAGACTTCTAAAAATTTATCTGAGTCAGCTTTGTATAACTCATTAAATACTAGAATGCTTATTAGATTGATGATTTCCTTTAACATGATAAATGTGGTATTGAACATATATTCTTTGAAGCCAAAGTTCTCTGGAAATAAATCTCAAAGCAGTTAACTTGAACAAAGCATTTTTCTTCACTGTCAGACTCAGTGTCCAGTTTTAGTTCTTTAAAAATACTGTGGTGTGCTAACAAGAATTTTCATTATCTGCCTGTTTTAATTCACTGTTTTGACTTCCACAATCACTTTGTTTCTACACTTAACAAGTGACTGTGCTGTTATAACTGTAATATTAGCAACAATATTCAATTAACACTCACACTGTGAGCTAAAATTAAGCTTTACTAACACCTGCCTTCTACCTTCTCTTCTGCTAAATAGCCATTAATGTAAAATTGAACCTCTTAACGCTTTACAAAATTTCTAAATTTAAAAGAAATAACACTTATTAAAATTCAGGATATTATAGTAGATTCATAGGATATAGAACAAATCAGTATACCAAATACAAAGTATTTATTGCTCATTAATATCACCATTCAATTATATAAATTAGGCCATCAGAAGAGGAGAAAAAATGGATTTCCTATCCTAAGGAAATTCCCAAAGTAATACTACAGACATTACCAACACATTGAAATATACAAAGAAGGAAGAGACTATAGAAATAAAATTTGTGGAAGTCTTATATGTGTTTTAGACTTTGAAAAGTTTATTTTTTAACTTGATGAGCCATTTCAAGCTAATATAAGTGTATGTGTGAGATAAATAAATAGAAAGATAAATGATAGATGATAGACATTGATGATGAAGAAGATAGATGATAGACAGATAGAAGACATATAGATTGATGATAGATGATAAAATGAAAGAAAGAAGGAAAGACAAAGAAAAGAAAGAAAGAAAGAAAGAAAGAAAGAAAGAAAGAAAGAAAGAAAGAAAGAAAGAAAGAAAGAAAGAAAGAAAGAAAGAAAGAAAGAAAGAAAGAAAGAAAGAAAGAAAGAAAGAAAGAATGCAGAACAAGATCATCTTGGGGAAGAACCAGGTGAAAATCCATCATCAAGATCAGCGGGAGCTCAACAGAGGAGTCTTGAGGCAGGGAGTGAAGTAGAAGCGTAGAAGAACACTGCTGACTGGCTTGTTGCCAGGCTCACATCCAGACCTTCCTCGCTGAATTCAGGACTACCTGCCTAGGGAAAGGATTTCACGCCTTTACATCAATTAGCAATGAAGACACTGCCCCAAGCCAGTTTCATGGGGGGAATACTTCAGCTGAGGTTTCCTCTTCCCAGGGGTGTCTCTATGTAACAAAAAATTAATTATAACACACATATTATATATATATATACATATATATATATATATATACAAATATATTTATATATGATGTACATATATTTCCATGTCAACCACAAATAATTCTAAAGAGCATTTGTGTAGACTACCCCTTCTTTGTGGAATTGCTTCTTCAGTTTTTCAAAGTTATTAACCATAATAGTGTAGATATTTCTGAACTCTGTGTTCTATTTATTTGCATCTATTTTTATGTAGCATCGTGTATGGTACATCTTAGGATACAGAGTGAGGATCTGCAGATTGGTTTTTATGTCAGTGTTGTTTGGTTCTAACTCATCTGCCATTCTCTTTGAGGTTTAGAGGCAGTTTGTGGATGGATACAAAGAATTCTGTTGAGATTTTGATAGATATTTTAATTTATCTATACACCAATTTCTGTAAATATTAAAATCTTAATTATTCTAACATACCATGCACATAATTTATCCTCCACTAATTTCTTGATCAGTATTGTATACTTTTTATTAGCATTTGGGTTTTATCATTTTATTAGAAGTGTGATTTAAATTTTTGAAAAAAATTTGAATCCAAATATGTCATTATTACATGTAAGCAGCATTGTTTTTTTCTGTAATTTATTTTATGAACTTGTCAAATTAACTAGTTTCAGATGATTCTCCAAAGTCTGCATTTTCTATATAGATCATGTTTTGCTTAACAGACCATTTTCTTTCTTTTCAAAAAGTTTCCTTTTCTCTTCTCTTCTGTAATTGCATTAAAGAACTTCAAGTATTATTGTGAATCAGAATCATGAGATGAAATATTTGTCTTATTACTGCTGTTGGCCACAAACCAATCAGTTGCAATACTTTATGTATGATACTAATAAGTTTTGTGTTTATTAAAATTATCAGGTAGTTTATCTTATGACACAGTGGATTATCTCATGGTTTTATTTGTTATTTTGTAGATACTTTTATTGTATCATGATGAAACTAGTTGAATACATTGAATTTGAACCAGCCTTGCATTCCTAGTAAAAGCTACAATTCATTGTAATATATTATGCTTTTTAAAGATGATTTATTAATATTTTATCATGAATTATATTTCCTTTCTCTATGGTTATTAGAACTGTGGATTTTATTTTTTTATTTGTGATATCCTTGCCTGACTTTCAATGTTAAAACAATGTTATTCTCATAATATTCATTAAATAGAGTATTCCTGTTCCAGTTTATTAATATTCATTCAGAAATGGTATTATTTATTTCTGAAATCTTTGGTAGAACTCATAATTGAAATAGCATGGATCTGGAGTTTCCTCTTTGGAGAAATGTTTTAGCTATGAATTTTATTTCTTTAACAAGGGACACTATTCACGTCATCTATTTACAAAGATACTTTGCTACTCTTTGCATTTCCTTTAACACTTGTGGAATTCGAACACATGACATTGTTCACAGTATTTTTGTATCATCTTTTTAATCTCTATCAGGTATTTAGTGGTAGATTTTGTTTTAATACATTATATTTTCTCTTCTTCATCTGTCTAATGAAATGTTTATCATTTTTCTTTTTCTTTTTCTTTTTTTCTTTGGTCTTTTCCAGACAGTGGGAGACAGTCCCAGGTGTCCTGGAATTCACTCTGTAGACCAGGCTGGCCTTGAACTCACAAAGATCCCCCTGCCTCTGCCTCCCAAGATTAAAGGCATGCGCCACCACACCCGGTTATCATTTTTCTTATTCTTTGAAAAATTACCTTTGATTGGGTTAATTTTACCTTATTTGTTATTTTTTTAAAATTCATTTGAAAAAAATGATGTGTCTAGCTGTGTGCCTACTTATCTGTTCATATAGTACATAGATTCAGGAATTTCAGAACCGAGAGAGGGCATCCAATGCCCTGGTATTGGAGGTACAGGTCATTTTGACTCTCTTGATATGGATGCTGGGAATTGAACCCAACATCTTTGTTAAGAGCACTGAGTCCTCTTAGCCAGTGAGCTATTTCTCTAGCCCAGAATTCCTCTTATTTGTATTGTAATTCGAACTTTTATTTGTACTCATATTTTGTATTACTTTCACATATTTATACTTTACTTACACTTTGTGTTTGTTAATATAAAAAATCAAGTTAAGGGCTCGAGAGATGGTCTAGCAGTTAAGAGCACCAACTGCTCTTGCAGAGGACCCAGGTTCAATCCCCAGCACCCACATGGTGGCTGAGAACATTCCTTAACTCCAGTTCCAGGGGAATCCGATGCCCTCTTCTGACCTCCGCAGCATTGCACAACACGGGTGCACAAACCTACATGCAGACAGTACATTCATACACATAAAAAATAAATAAAAATTTGAAAATTAAGTTAAATTGAACTAGAGTTCAATTCACTTTTATTTTCTACTACAGGACTTTTTGGACATCATCCTCTTCTTGATTCACTTTAGTATTATATGTCTTTTACTTCAGTTTTTTTTTTTTTTTTTTTTTTTTTTTTTTTTGGTATTTTTCGAGACAGGGTCTCTCTGTAGCCCCAGCTCTTCTGGAACTCACTCTGTAGACCAGGCTGGCATTGAACTCACAAAGATGCGCCTGCCTCTGCCTCCCGAGTGCTGGGATTAAAGGCGTGTGCCACCACGCCCGGCTACTTCAGAATTTTTAGAATCATTTTAAACTGTGACTTTCACTGTTAATTTTCTTTGCCATTTCCTCTTGGACAAATTACTCTCTTAGAAATTTTTTGTATGATTCTCATGTATTTCTAAATTTTCTTCATACCTTCTTAATGCCTTTCTGTTAACAGAAGTCTCCTGTTGTAATTGTGATTCTGTTCAGTTTTGCTTCATGTGAGCACTGTGATGCTAACATGTTCTAAAATATTGGCCTTGCTGTCAGGAAGTGGCCCTGTGCTCTCGAAGAACAGGCTCTATTTGTGGTCCTCTTTCTGTGATTGGCATAGCTCTTCCAGCTACTGTACGTTTTTTACCTCAGAACTTGGGGGATTATCTTCAAGTGTCATTTTTTCATAAAATGTTTTTTGATTATTCTAAAAACTTCTCAGATTATCCAAACACATGTTTGTAGAAGTCTCTGGCCCATATAGTCTATCATGTTTTCTTTAATTCTCATTCTGATTTTTTTTGTATTTCAAATATATTGCTTTCTCCTCTCTGCTTTACAAATAGCTTTTTTTGAAAAATACACACATTTGAATTTGAAGGTCTGTTAAGAAGTTTCCATGCAATCACTGCCATAGACAAGAAATAATTGTGTCAGTCTAAAAATTCCCTGATGATAATTTATAGTCAGTAATGCCTCACTCTTGGTCCAAGGTGATAATTCTCTGTGGATTTGTCTCCTTCCTTGCTCCTACTCTCAAGACTGCCACTTTCTACTAAGCATGATCATTTTTGTTTTAAATTATTTTATTTTATTTTATTTATGTGTATGAATGTACTGTCTGCATGATCTTTTTTAAGAATCATTATGTCTCTGGACCTATCAGCAGTTGGTTTGGGTTTTTATGCTGGTTGGTATTTAAATGCCTCATTATTACAATTTTTTCACATGTCAACATTTTGATAAATATTGAAATGTTTCCATTTGTGGATCTTGAAAATGTAGCTGCAACAGACCTTTCACAAGTGTTTAGATGATATGTGATTTTGTTTTTCTTCTTTAAAAGAGTAGAAGAGAAGTAGAGGCTCATATTTTCTTATTTAGCAAGACTGACAAGTTGTTTTCCTCAAGCCCTTTCACCAGTTTGCTGTTCCGTTGGTACATGTGAGACTTCACCACTTGATGCTGTCAACTATTGGACTCCTGCCTTTTTTACAGATCTGTTCCTTCACTGAACATTATTGTAAATGGTCTTAATTGTGTTTCTGTGATAAAAGAAGGATGAGCCTATTTTTCATGGTTATTGTACATTTGTTTGTGTCTCTTCATTTTTAAAGGATTCTTTAAATCTTCTTTTATTGCATTGTTTACCTCTATAAACAACTGCATATCTTCTTCATATATTACAGATAGTTGCACATATTTTATATGTCATTTCAAATATTTCTCTCATTCTGTGGCTTGTCTTTTCTTCTTAATGCAAAGCATTTTAAAAACAACATATTTTAAATTTTTTACAATCTTCCAGTAATCAGAACTTATTTTACAAATTTTTCGTGCTTTAGATAGAAAATATATGATCATTCAAAGTTGATATCTATATTTTCTCTATAAATTTTACTGTTTGTGCTTTTATGTAATGAGTTATCAAGTTTAGGTTACTTAAAAAAACAGGTGAAGCTTTAAAAAAATGGCTATTATTCCAAACATATCTGTTAAAAAAGAAATATAAATTTTTCCTGATTCAATTGCTCTAGAAAACATGTTTATTAATTAACCACTGCAGCCTGATTTCACCCCACCTGTACTGAATCAAATAGTCAATGAACTAATCATAGCCTTTTCTTCCTCCTATAGCTGGTAGTAAATTATTTTTGTGGTCATAAACTCAAGGTAGAGAAGGATAGTAGCAGATGGTGTAGGGTTTTGGACAAGTGAAATTGAAGCAGACCTGTGCTCTCTCAAATTACATGTGCCTGATTTTTCTATGTACCTAATTAGAATGCTGATCTATCAGAGCCCATTTGTTGAGAGAGGAACTGCTGCCTGAAAGATAACTCTATCTTCAGGGTTAGATTCTTTACTTTCTCAGAGTCTGCCCCTGAACAAGGCCTGTTTTGCAGTGGTGTATATCTTTGTTGTAGTTAAATTTTTGGCAGATCTCATAGATCTGGTGTTCTAGTCTGTCTTCCATTGCTATGACAAAACACTCTGACAGACGCCAACTTGGGGAGGAAAGGGTTTATTCAGCTTACATCTCCTGGGTCACAGTTCATCACTTAGGGAGCCCAAGACAGGAACTCAGGGCAGGAACCTGGAGACAGGAGCTGAAGCACAAGCCATGGAGGAATACTGTTCACTGGCTTGCTTCCCTGGCTCATGCCCAGCCTGCCTTCTTATACCATACACAACCACCTGCCCAGGGTGGCACCACTCATTGTGGGCTGGGCCCTTCCACACTGCTCGACCATCAAGACAATACTCCACAGATGTGGCCACAGGCCAATCCAATGGAACCAATTCCCCAATTGAGGCTCCCTCAAGCCAGGTGTGTCAAGTTGACACTAAAGCTATCCAACACATATGGTTTGATAGTCCTGTTATACATGGAAGATGATTTTGCCCACATGTCCACCAAAAGGCATCAGATCATTGTTGAGGGACATGTGGTTAGGAGCAGGGATGGAGTTTGCTACTGGCATCTAATGGACAGAGATCAAGAATGCTGCTAAACTTACTGCAAAGAAACCAGAAACAAAGAACTTTGATCTGAAACACTAAGGCTGAGAAACATTTTTCTAACAGCACAGGGCAGCTGGTGGTTTTGCCTCAGTGAAATAATTTCTTCAGCTGCATAATCCTTTTTTTTTGAACTGAGCATAAACTTGGAATGGTCCATGTCAGCTATCAATGGATCACAATAGGATTCTCATATTCTCAATGTACAGCATGCTCCCAACAGAGGATGAAAGTCCTCTGGACCACTTTATTCCCTCTCAGTGCTAGTGGTCTTCTTCACCTCTTTATATTGCATACCTATATTTTATTATCTTACATATATCAGTTCTTGACTGATATACATACAGAGGGAGAGAGAGAGAAAGAGAGAGAGAGAGAGAGAGAGAGAGAGAGAGAGAGAGATCCCAGAATGTAGTATCTTGTCAGTGAGGCTCTGATTCACAGAACCATTTACAAGTCAAGAAACAGGAAAGCTGCTTTGAATTTAGGAAATGCTGTTTGTAGAACCATGATCAGCCAATATACTTTCTGGTTGTCTATCTATCTTCTAAGAATACTGTGCTCTATTCGTCACCTCTGTCACCCTCTCCATGCCAGCTCTCCCCGGATGCATCTCTTTGCGATTCAACACAGTAACTGAGATTGTCTTGCTCCCGACGAGCAGTGTCTCATGACATTCACATTTATCTTCACCCCTGTGTGATGCAGATACTTAGGAGGTTGATGACTTTGTTGTTGTTGTTGTTTGAGTCAGGGTCTCCCTTTAGTCCCAGCTTTCCTGGAGCTCACTATGTAGACCAGGCTGACCTTGGACTCACAGGGATCCACCTGCCTCTGCCTCTGGAGTGCTGAGATTAAAGGCATGCACCACCACGCCCAGCCCAGGAGGTTTTTTTTTACAACAACCAAACCACAGCTTAATATTTGCTTGTCCCTTTCCAAATTCTACTTTATACTGCCATTCTGAATACTCATCAAATGCCTTCAGCTACTAAATTCCACAACCTATCTACTTCTTCAAAGAACACTATGTGATTTTTACTAAAGACCTAATATGTAGCATAAAATCTATGGCTTTCAACTTACCATGCTGTACATCAAATTTAAAAACTGAAATGCAAATGGAACCATTATTAGTCAGCTTTCAGAAAATGCCCATCTTTCCCTTCACCCATCAAGGTATGCTGGCTAGAATTTTATTGGGGATATGCCTCAGTAACGCAGCACTCAAAGCTATAAATATCAGAAACTGTCAATTGTGTCATTGTAGGCCTTCAAGAATATCATCATTCAAATACATATATTTTACATTTCTGTTATTTTCATCATTCTTTATTCCTAATTATTGTAGTTACTTGTGGTCAAGTTCAGTAATTATTTAGGAAGAAAGCAATAAGTTTGTTATCCTGTGGAATGTCCTTAAAGAACCAGGAGGACATACCCTTGGCATACACTAATCACATATTATTTATTATTATTTATGCTACATGATTTTGGAGAAGTACTTTGCCTCTGATTCAGAAAGGATGTAAAGCTACTCCTTAAAGGAATAATGTAGACCTCAGGTTTCCCCATAAAGATATCCTCTGTAAATAGCTTGGAGATTGGTTTGCTCTGGGAACAGATATCACCCTCTACATTTTTCAGTTTCATTCTCTTTAGATATCCCTAATCATTCCACATTGCATGGAGAGACAAAAGGACAGGAAAACTGTTTTTCTAAATGTTATATTTTATACTTCTGTGGCATATTCCTTGAGGTTCATGTGTTGGAAAGTTGGATCTCAGGTGCATTATTTTCGATGGACCCATGTGGAGGTGGGACTTGGTAACCAGTTCTTAGGCCATTCCATTAAGGCAGTTCACTTGGGAATCCTCAGTAGTTCTCAAGAACTTCAGAAAAGCAGGAGTTGGACCTCACCAATCTGTCTCTGCTCCATGTTCAAGATATGGCTGATCACCTTGCACATGCTCCAGACATGGCCTCTTTCTTTGACCTGGAGATGTTTATGACAGAGCCAGTAGAGACACATTGCCTGTGAACATTCTGAACTGTGATCTAAGCAAACTATTTTTCTGTACAAATTTAGGTAACCCATTGCAGCAATTAAAACTGACTTATTTATTGCCTGCCACCATTCTGCTGGGGAAAGCTCAGGAAAAGAACTAGCGATTTTGAAATATAAGACAACAGGTCTGCAGAGATGGCCTAGCGGTTACCAGAGGGCCACATGGCAGCCAAGAACTGTCTTTAATTTCAGTTCCTCTTCTGACCTCTGTGGCATTTCACGACACAGGTGCACAAACCTACATGCAGACAGTACATTCATACACATAAAAAATAAATAAAATTTAAAAAAAGAAATATAAGACAACAACCAACAAGAAAGTAAGCAAAGGCCAAATTGTTTAGAGTCCTGTTGAGAACAGGACTTAGCTTAAGAATGGGCTTCGACAAAGACCATCCAGGAATACCAGAATGATTATCATTTCATACCACACACTAGAATCCTCTGGATTAGGTTGTGCTATTTTAAAATGTCAGTGTCTGAGTTCCATGGTAGAGTTAATGCTGAATCACTAGGTTGGAGACAGGTCCAGTTTTTACTTTTATTTCATTTGTTTTTAATATATTTTATTATTGAGAATTCCCTATGTGTATACAATGTGTTTGCATCAGATGCACCTCTATCTCTCCATAGATCCACCCTCCTCCTCCCACCCTCTCCCAAGTTTCTGTCTTCCTTTTTCTGAGTCTAGTGTGAGCTTCCTGACACTCCTGGGTATGCAGCCATCCACTGCAGTGTGGTTGACCTAGCAGGGCCATACCCTTAAAGAAAGCTCTCTGTCTTCCAGAAGCCATTGACTGCCCATAGCTCCTCTGCTGGGGGTGGGAGCTCATGGGCCTCTCCTCCCTCCATACTCTGGAATGTGGACTGATTTGATTGTGTGCAGGTCTTGTGCAGGCAACCACAGTTGTTCTGAGATTACTAGAACATTAGTCCTATCATGTCTAGAAGACACTGTTTCACTTTGGTGCTCCCCAGCCTCTGGCTCAGAATCTTCCTGCCTCCCAAGATGGTATTTGTCCTTCATGGTTGGGAGGTGATATGGATGTCCCATTTGTGGTTGAGCTGTCAGAGACTGTTGGCTTTTTCCTTCAGCAGCTAATGTAGCACTTCCCCTTACTATGAAAAGGAGTCAGCAAGGAGGGAGCTGTATCTAACAGATAATTAATAGCTACAATATACAAAGAGCTCAGAAAGCTAAACATCAAGAAAACAAACAACCCAGTTAAAATGTGGTCTATTAAACTGAGCAGAAATTTCTCAGAACAAGAAATATAAATGTTTAGCAATATTTTTTAAAGTGTTCATGTGGTTCAACAGTCAAGAGCACCAGCTGCTCAGGCAGAGAACCCAGGTTCAATACCCAACACCCACATGGTGGCTAATAACTGTTCCATAACTCCAGAGGATCAGATACCCTCTTCTGACTCTGTGGGTATTGCATGGCATGGGTACAGTTACATACATTCAGGCAATATTCTCATACACATAAAATAAACATAGTAAGTAAAATCCTGTTTTAAAAGGTGCTGGCATGATCTCACTTGAGATGGTCTCATTCTAACTGGTGTAAGAATCTTGACTTTTTTACATTTGGAAAAATCGAATAAAAATGGAAACATGAAAAAAAAGGTGTTCATGGGGCTGGAGAGATGGCTCAACAGTTAAGAACACTGGATGCTCTGGCTTTGGATCTGGGTTCAGTTCCCAGCATCCAGATGGCAGCTAACAACCATGGATAACTACAATTTCTGGGACTCTGACACCCTCCTCTGGCCTCCACAGGCATTGTAACCCTGGGTCCATTTACATAACTGAAGCCCAAAACATACATACACATAAAATAAAAATAAATAAATTTAAAGTATTCACTATCTTTTGTCATCAGGGAAATGCAAACTACTGTGGTATAAACCACCATGAGACTTCATCTTACTCCAGTCAGAATGGTTAAGATTAAGAAAACAAAAGATGGGCTGGAGAGATGGCCTAGCGGTTAAGAGCACCCACCGCTCTTACAGAGGACACGGGTTCGATCCCCAGCACCCACATGGTGGCCGAGAATCGTCTGAAACTCCAATTCCAGGAGAACTCCAGTTCCAGGAGAATCCGACACCCTCTTCTGACCTCTGCGGCATTGCATGACACGGGTGCACAAACTTGCATGCAGACAGTACATTCATACACATACAGAAATAAATAAAATTAATAAAAAAATTTAAAAAAAGAAAACAAAAGATAAGTAATGTTGCAAGGATGGGAGAAACAGGAGGCCCTCATGTGCTGTTGGTAGGAATGCAAACTGTTCAATCTCTATAGAAATTATTATGGGGGTTATGCAGAAAACTAGAAATGCATGTTTCGTATGACCCAGCATGCCACTCCTAGGCGTATACCTAAGAACTCTGTATCCTACTACAGAGAGACATGCTCATCCATGTTCATTGCTGCTTTATTCACGATGACTAGACATGGGAACCGCCTTATATTTGTTAATTGATGAATTGATCATGAAAATATGGCACCAATACACAATGAAATTTTGCTCAGCTGTAAGGAAAAATGAAATTTGTGGGTAAATGGGTAGAGCTGAAAAACACAGTGCTGAGCATGCTAATCCAGACACCAAGAGACTAAGATCACATGTTCTTTCTCAGCTGTGGATCTTCAGATTGAAGCTTTAAGGCTTTATGCTTAATTTTGAGTATCTATGGAAAGATGTCCCTGTTGGGAAGGAGGAAGATGGGCTTAAAGTTGATAAAAGGGATTTTTATCAATTTTATGTTTAAGTGGGAAAAGTGGTGTTAGGGTAGAACGAAGGAGAAGATGGGGGAGGGGCAACTAATATCAACGATGCTTGAAAAAGCCATGGAGTCAGATACCATTTTCTAGCTGCCATGGGTATTGCACACATATGGTGCACTTACATGTCTAAAAACAAACATATATATATATATATATATAATAAAAGTAAATAGATTATAATTTTAAAGGTAATGTATCAGATCATGTTTTCAACATTTGTCATTTTGAGAATGTATAATGTCATCAACATTTTGTTTGGTACAACTATGATGTTAAAATTCTCAAACACTGAATATTTATAATGTCACATGTACTCTGATATTAGCAAAATTTCATAAAAATAAATTTGCTATGTGAAGAAAAATAAAGCTACATGGAGACTTATTTTATCAGCTATATGTATAATATTTAATATGTATGTATATATGAGTTTGTTTAGAGTTACCCTATGAAAGGGAATGCACCCTTCCCAGAAGCCATGGGTCAAGAAATAAAAACCCCAGTGTCTGCTGTGGGTGTCTTCACTGGAATTTTTGGTCAGGTGTCCCCAAGACACCCTGAACAGTACAGGTGCTGCCGTCACTCTTCGTTTCCTGCCAGAATCTGATCATGAGACTTCCGTGCTGAAGGCATAATATGCATCTTGATCACAGAACATGCAGCAATTGGGTGGTTCTGGTTTTAGGGGTTTGGCTTATTTGGTTAGCTGTACTTAGTTTTCAATTCCCTGGCTGATTCTCAGAGGAAGCCAGGGTTAAGGTTTGATGCGCTTTGGGCAGCAAGCACTAGAAGGGTGTTCTGAAGGGATCAGGTGGGCAGCACTGGGCTGGGTTGTAAAGAAAAGAAGAACCACATCTGCAAACACACACCTTTAAGAAATGCAGTTATTCCAGTACCATGTTAAAATAAACGTTATCATCCTGTCTCATCTTCCTAAATTTTCATATCTAAGAACCTAAAAGAATAGTTCAACATCAAAACAGTCTTGACTGCCAAAGACATAAACGTTGTGGTCATTTTTAAATTCTCTGTGCATTTTATTCAGGCCTCAACCTGAAGCCAGCAGTATGAGCCGCAGTCAGTGCATTCTGCTCCGTCACGTTTGCTTCCATTGGTCTCATTTTCAGTGTCTACAGTTCATGACAGTCTCTCTGTTTGTTTTCCTTCTGTCAGTTCGCAACAAAGACAATTACAGCACAGCTGGGCAAACACATTGGCATACAAGTGCCTTTCCTTTTCAAAGCTCCCATTTTGTGGATGAAGCCCAGAGAATCAACAGAAAAATTAATTACTATGGAAGAGGGCAATAGACGTCATATTCACAGAGTACTTACAAGCCTTGACAAAAGTAAGGCTTTCATGGTGAATTATTCATCATTGTTTGGTTTAGTTTGGACATTTTTTTTTTAATTTTATTTATTTCTGTATGTGTACGAATGTATTGTCTGCATGCAAGTCTGTGCACCCGTGTCGTGCAATGCCGCGGAGGTCAGAAGTGGGCGTCGGATTCCCCTGGAGCTGGAGTTCTCCTGGAGTTGGAGTTTCAGACGGTTCTCAGCCGCCATGTGGGTGCTGGGGATCGAACCCGGGTCCTCTGCAAGAGCGGTCGGCGCTCTGAACCGCTAGGCCATCTCTCCAGCCCTGGACATTTTTTTCTTATAAAAGGATCCTGGTCCTTTGGGTCATTTTTTCAAGCTAAACCTCATTGGTTCTGGGGCTATTCGAACACTGATTAAGGAGAACTGCAGGTTAGTAGACCCTACCAGAAGTGTTCTGATTCTAGGTATGCAGTTAATGGTGCTGATTCCCACAGTGCAACTGAACAGTTCACACAAGACTTTTTCAGGTGCAAAATTTGGTAATGCCTTTGCCAATGCATGTAAACAAGTAGCATTCAGTGGACCAAGAAAGCACCTTCTAGTGGCACCATCCACATTACTTGCATTCAAGGCTTCTTCTGTTTGTGAGCCTGGTACCTGATCACTCCATGGGAGGAAATCTACAGGGAAGGCCTGAATGACTAGCTATCAATACTGCAGGCTAATTGCAAGTCAACGTTCTCATTTGCTGCATGCACTCTTTAATCATGGCTGCCAAAGCTGATGAGCACAGGTGCTCTGGAACTCAGCCAGCTCAGTGAGGGAGCAAATGGTCAGCAGGTAAGGGAAGGGCAGGGGCAAGCGAGAGATAAAATTAAAGAGGTCTGTGACTCACTTGCCAAGGACTATTCTGATGGTGAAGTTCTATATTGGTATTTTGACCTATTACTAAAGCTGTTTCTCAAAGAAGGAGCACCCATGGGAGGACTTTTGTTTTTATATTTGATAGATGAGGTATTTTCTGCTTTTTATTGAATTTTTATGGGTTTCATACATAATGAAAATTTTCAATTACTCTTAATAGCCTTTATACCTGCTTCTCCCTTGGCACCGTCACAAAGCCCCTGCCACCCTACAGGAGTTCTCACATTCTGTCATTTGTGCTAGGATCCATTGTGGCAACTACATTTCCTGCCCAACCCTCAGTGCCAGATCATCTCCTGAATTCAAGTCAGCCTATCTGGAGTCCCTTTCCTAAAGAAGGCCAGGACTTCCTCACCTGTCTGCCATAATGCCATCAACTAACAAAAATTCTTCAGCCAACGTTGGGGTCTGCTACCCATTTCTGCAGTTCTGTGCTGAGATTTTGTCCAGCTGAGCTTGCCTGGGTCTTGTGCATGCTGATACCAATGCTGTAGATTCATACGAACAGGGTTCCAGGAGCTTCTAACATTCATTTCCATTTGGTCTTGCACCACCTCCCTGGCTCTTACAATCTTTCTGCCCTCTCTCCCACAATGTTCCCTGAACCCTGGCTGGGTGAAGGTGAATGTAGGTAGCCTGTCCATGGAACCACACTCCGTAGACTCCTAATCTTCATGGCTCACCCATTCATGCCCTTTGAAGTTCTTGGTCTCCTGTTCCATGGAGGAGCTTCTTTAACAAGAGTTAGGAGGTCGTTAATGCCTTCTTGAGTCCTTGCTCTATGATGCTTGGGGCTTAAGTGTAGAGGTTGAATTGTAGATGTGTTGCCTAGGCATGAACAATTCACAGGTCATGTCTGTGTGTATCCAGTTGTGAGGCTCTGTACTATTCTCATCTGGTGCAAAAGAAGCTTCTTTTCTGACTGGTTTCTGGGATATTTGTCTGTAAGTATAAGAATACCTCTTTTGTATTTAGTAAGGTGTTATTTTAGCCTAGGAATGTGTCAAGCTTGGAGATTTCTCCAAGATATACAACTTCTCCTGTTCTGTGTATCTAGCTATGTTTACAATACCACACATTAATTTCCACCCACTGAGTGAGCTTTAGGTCCATTTAGTTAGCCATTGATTTCTCCCAAAAGAAAAGTACCACTATTACACTGATGTCATGCACTGTGCTGGTCACTGACATGGATATTTGGTCTTGAAGTTGGTGTTGAACCAGTGATTGATGTTCTCCCTTAGAGGCTTGCATAGTCCTCTCCGAAACTATAGAGCTAGCCTTCAGAGGAGGTGGCTTTCAGGTCACTTCCAGCTCCATTTCTTAAGATCCAGTCTCTGAAGGATGGGGGGGTTAACTCTGCAATTCACATTAGATTTCTTACTTGATTGGGGGACAGGGTGCTAGAGCTTTGCATATGTCAGTCAAGTGCTACACCACTGAGCTATATATACCTCCATCCTTTAAGCTCCTAGATTTGGATGAATAGCTACTGCATTGATAGAAAACTCATAAATGATGAATACAAAGTCAAAAAATGAAGAATTTATTGTGTAGCAGAGAGTGACGCAACATAAGGTTAGAGGAGTGGGGAGGGTGTGCACAGAGGAGAGCTGACTGTTGGGAGGCAATTTCCTCAGAATTCACACACTATCTCCAACAGGGAGGGGGAGACTTGTGGAACTCTGGAGGCAAAAAAGTGTAACATTTGGGAAGGCAGGAAACTCACAATCTGCAGAGAACTCTAGGAAAGCAGTTTTCTGAATCATTCCCAGAGTTGGACTGTAGTTTTTAGTGACAAAACCACTTTTGAGAACTCGTCGCTCTTGTACATAGGCTCTCCCTCACATTCCTGTTAGAAATCCCAGTCAACTCATTAGCTCACCATGTTGGACTTTGGTGCAAACCTAATTTTGAACTATCATGAGTTCCCATCCTAGAGTCAGAAGTGCATATTATACCTCTCCAGAAAGTTATGTCACACAACGCTCATCAAGACCCCAAGGTAAAGAATTCAGATCCCTTTTTGTGCTTTTATTGATATTTTGTGTATTTCAGACATCATTTTTCAATTCAGTTTAGGCATATTCCCTTTTCCCTTCTCCCCACCCCACCCCAGATCATGCACTCTGCTATAACTGTCCTGCATCTTTCTCTCAGTCTTCTTTTTTTATGCTTAGGAATTCACATTTTCCTCCATTAATTTTATATTACTCTAAAATATGGATACATACTCTCCACCCATATACAGTAATTACAGAGTCTGAAAATAAGTGGTGGGTGGATTCTAGAGCCCATTGAGAGATTCACATTATAACAACATAGTTGCCTTCAGATAAACAAATTATAAAAATAATGTTGTTCAGCTTGCCTTTCATCTGGAGGAATTTGGTGTTAGCATCCACAAATGAGGGAAACCATTCACCATTTGTTTTTCTGGGACTGTGTTACTTCACTTAGTATAATGGCTTCGAGCTCCATCCATTTACCTGCAAAGTTCTTAATGCCATCCTTCTTTACCACTGACTAGTACTCCATTGTGTAGATGTACCACATTTTTGTCATCCACTTGTCAGTGGAGGGGCATTTGGGTTGGTTCCAGATCTTTGCTATTGTGACAAGAGCGGCAATAAACATGGATGTGCATGTATCTTTGCGGTAGGTTGAGTCTTGTGGGTATATACCCAGGAGTGGTATGGCTGGGTCAGGTGGTAGGCTCATTTTGAGTCTTTTAAAGGTTGTCCTTTCTTAATGTGAATGGAAAGCCTGCATTGACAAAAGAAAGGTAGAAAAAAATTCTGAAAACAAAAATTCTTAAGATAATGATATTCTTTGTGTAAAACGATGAGTAATACTCCCCAATATATTAAGTGAATAAAAAATAATATATGCTAATGCTTTGTGATTAGAAACATGTGAAAAGAAAGTATACATCACCTCTACTGTCTTTGTAGTACTGATTTTCTGCATTAAACAGGAGTAAGGAGGGAAAACATGAAAGTGAAAAGGGAGAGGGCAGATTTCTTGAATTCTCTTTTGAATTTGAAAAACTAGAAAGGCATCACTTTGTAGACACTGAACTTTAGGGGCTGGAGAGGTGGCTCAGCAGCTAGAGCAACCACTGCTCTTCCAGAGGACTCAAGCCAGTTCCCAGCACACATACTACAACCACCTCCAGCTCCAGGGGATCTGACACACTTTTCTGTCCCCCTTAGGCAGTGGCACACATATAGCACACAAACAAATTATACATACACAAGTGCACATGAATAAAAATACATCTTAAATTGTTTTTTTTTTTTTTTTGCATTTCTACAATATTCAGTGTTTCTTTTTTTTTATTGATGCTTTGTGTATTTCATACATCATTTTCCAATTCAGTTCAGGCATATATCCCCTTCCCTTCCCCCCACCCCACCCCTACCCATCCCAGATCATGCATTCTGCTGTAACTTTTCTGCATCTTTCTCTGTTTTTTTGTTTTGTTTTGTTTTTTTTTTTGACAATAAGTGATAATCTGTGAGTACAAGCATCCTTCATGTAAAATCAATTTGCAAGCAGTTGTGCCCAAACCCACACAGCTCATGGGTCCCACCATCCAGCAGGGGGGGCTTGTATGTTCAATCAAGTTGATCAAATGAGTGTCCAGTCTATATTGTTGTAGTTTCACCATTCACCCCAATCGCAGCCCTTACATTCTACCATGCCCCCTCTTCCGCAGATTGTTCCCTAGGCTTAGAAAAGGGGCACAGGTGGATGAGAAGCAAAACAGTCTACTTTCTCTGGAGCTGTTGTCTTGGTCTCTAGTCAATTCTGGCTGTTTTCTTTCATGGGCTGCCAGCTTGTCCAGGCATAACCTTTCGATCCTACTAATGAAGCACATGCAATTAGATATATAGGTATTTAAACAGTATAATATATAGCCTTTCGATCCTACTAATGAAGCACACGCAATTAGATATATAGGTATTTAAACAGTACTAATTGTTATGGTAGGTTACTTTGGTATAGACACAGATGTTTGGATGGTATGTTAATCCATGAATTACATTTTCTTCTGTTAAGTATGACAGGGTCTTCGTGTGGTTTATAACATCTCCTAACCATTAGAGGATGTAAGCTTGTGGCATCAGCCGTGGGTTATTCCTCCAAGGAGAGAGCTAATAGCCAATTAGATTTGGGATATACAGACATATGGCTGCCACTGCTGCACAGTATTTCCAGGCAGATGAGGTGTAGCTGGTGCTGACGGAGGAGTCTTGCTTGACTCAAGGAGACCTATATTTGCTTTATTGGTTTAGTGGCCTTTGGTAACACTCTCTGGCATTCCAGAGACCATCTGTATACTTGCAAGTGCGGTCTCCATACATCTTTCCCATGTTTATATCAGGTCTTCAACAGCAGGGCCTTATCGCCTCTCTTCCTGCAGATATCCCAGTTTGGAGGCAAGGAGCCTTTACCTTTTGTGGGGGCTTGGATCCCCTGGCCAACATCTCCTTGGTAGAATAATCCATTGTTGATGTCAGAGCTCCTGTATTAATATATTTTGCTTAAGTGCATAGCTTAAGGAGACTTTAGCATTATATTTGGTTCTGAATAGAGAATAATCCTTTTCACAGTTTCTATGTCCATTAGTCAATTAAAGAAGGCAGTTTTACCGATTTTACAAGAGAATACCTCTATAACAGCTGGCTCCAATCTACAGCTGGAGAACGACCTCATCATCATCATATTTCTCCTTATTCTATGGGGGGGAGTTAAGAAAGTCTCTTGTATTAAAACCTTTGCGGCACCTAGAAGGTAAGCTTCGTTAGGATTCATTAAAAATAGTTGTTACTAGTAGGATCCACAGAGGGGCCTGATGTCTGCAGCAATCTGAGGCATTTCTTCCCTTCAATGCCCAGAGGAGTCAATCCTTCTGCTGGCACTTTCTGGTACATCCTACTCACTGCAAAGCTGCATTTTCTTTCTCAGCCATTAAGTTGGTGATACTCTGGCCTGTTGGAACATACAAATCCTTTCCCATAGTTAGTTTTAAGATTTGGGTTGCAAGGTTTTTTGACAAAAAGTTTTCATATCTATCTATATCCCCCTTTTTTATTTAAGGTTTTTATTTTTGACCCATGAGTCTCAAAAAAGCAGTTGTTTTATACATACCTATAGGGTGGAATCAAGGCACAGATTTCATCAAGTTCACCCATGCTGTTTTGGGTTACTGTATGTGATTAACTTGGGAAACAAAGTTTATTTTTGAGTTAAATCATCCTATAGGTGAAAGAGATTGCTACCAGGTGATACTATATGACAGCAAAATTATAGAGAACATTTGTTTATACCAATCCCAAAGTAATTGTTATACAGATTTTAGTTAAAGCTAATGTGGACAAGAGCAATTTATATCACCAATTAACTCAGATGCATTACCGTTTTTATCAGCCTTCAAACCAATGTTGTCCAATATGCACATATTTACTTTTACTAAGTCCTAAAACACCATGTATCCTGTAGACAGAGTCTGGGCAAAACTGGATACTTGTTGAACTCACGTCAATTAAACATGCACCAATCGAATATACACCCGTGTCCCTCTCCCACCCCTCCCACCCCTCCCGAGTCACCATTTCAGTCAGCCTTCTGATGCAATCTTTCTGTTGTTGTTCTTTTAATATGCATCCCTCTCCACAAGAAATATTTATAACTGGGTTATTGGTACTAGCATCCACATATGAGAGATACCATTTGTCGTTTGTTTTTCTGGGACTGTGTTACTTCACTTAACATGATGTCTTCTAGCTCCATCCATTTACCTGCAAAGTTCATGATGCTGTCTTTCTTTACCGCTGCATAGAATTCCATTGTGTACATATACCACATTTTCTCTATCCACTCATCAGCTGAGGGGCATTTGGGTTGATTCCAGTTTTTTGCTATTGTGAACAGAGCGGCAATAAATATAGCTGTGCATGTATCTCTGCAGTAAGATGATTCTTGTGGGTATATACCCAGGAATAGTACGACTGGGTCAAATGGCAGGATCATTTTGAGTCTTCTAATTTATTATTAGCATAGTGACCTTGTGCCAAGTCATGCATGCCCAAGTCAGGGACTGCTTTATGGTGTTAGTCCCTTCTTCTACCTTGATGTGGAGCAAAGTCAGATCATAAGGGGGAAGGTTTAACACTGTTACCCACTGAGCTACTTCACTGGCCTGCCATTAATTTGAAAAATAAGAAAAAAAATTACATTTAAGTAAATAGAGTCTTTAAGATAGCCAGAAAATTACCACTACTTGATGTCAAACACCATAATAGAAAGATAACTTTTTTTCCTGGATATCATGTATGTCTTACACAGTGGTGTCTTGCCTATTCAAGGTAATATTTGTATTCTGGATTTGTTTACACAGCATCCTTTTACAACTTTGTTCATCAGATAAACACATTTTCAGTTTGACAATGACTGCAATAAATAATTTCCAATGCTGATAATGTAGGCACTATAATTGCAAATAATTGATGTAATTTCCTCATGGAGAGGAACACACCCTTATACACAATTTCATTTTACACAATCATGGTTATATTAATTAAATTATTCAGTGAGCTTTATGCACACTGTATTTATAGGCAATTAATACTATCTTAGTATTTTGGAGAAAATCAAAAGAGATATGTTATTTGTATTCCATAATATTCTGCAAAGCACTATTTTAATGTGTTAAAGCACAAAAAATGAAAATACAGTTCCAAGATATATACTTATGAATGTATTCATTTCTGTTTCTAACTACTTGGTGAAATAGGCCAGTTTATGCTTTATCTCTAGGTAACAATTTAATATCAATATTATTTTTAAGTATGTTTTGCCTCTATATGTGCACCATACATCTGTAAGTAACAGTGGGGGCCAGAAGAGGGGGTTGATCTTCTGGAACTGGAGTTACAGATGGTTGTGAACCCCTAACTAGGGGGTGCTGGGAACCAAACTCCTGTTTTGATGCACGACCAGAAATTTTGCTTAACATCTGAGCCATATTTCCAGGCTCTTTATAGATGTTCTTTATATATATATATATTTTTTTGTCTTTTCGAGACAAGGTCTCCCTGTAGCCCCAGCTGTCCTGGAACTCACTCTGTAGACCAGGCTGGCCTTGAACTCACAGAGATCAGCCTGCCTCTGCCTCCCAAGTGCTGGGATTAAAGGCTATAATGTTTTCTTACATTTTTTTCTCTTTGCATATTTTCTATACATATTCTCATGTGACTTTCTATACTGTGTTGTACATGTATATTTTTCAGCTCTATTTATTTTCAGAAATTTTTTCCCTACTTTAAATTTCCAAAATTATAATCTACATTTGAAATTGGAGAAATTCTAAAACAGTATAAAAGTATAAAATTTAATAAAGATTTTAGTGATGACCACAGAAATTTTCAAGCATTCCAGTTCTATGAATGATCTGGCAGGTCAACCATTGCTCTCCATACAATTTGTGATTTATTTACTTGTTTTCTTGTGTGTCCATTATTTTTAACTGTCATATATATATATATATATATTAGTTAATAAATAAATTTATATACAAATATACAAATTTATTGCATGCATGTATATAATTACACCCATATCATGCAATGTCCATGGAGAACAAAGAGGGAATCAAATACCTTGCATTTGGATTTACACATAGTTTTTGGCTGTCATGTGGATTCTGGGTCCTCTGCAAGAACAGCCAGTGCTCTTAACCACTGACCCATCTCTTCAGCTCTTCATGTGTCCATTTTTAAATGATTACTATTTCTAGTATCTTTCTTGCAACACTTTATTGCTGTTAATTATTCAAGTTTGTTTCTGAAAGTCTGTCCTTGTATAAATTACAGATCTGTCCATCAGTGGAGACAAAGTTTTTTTCTTGTCACCTTTATGTTGAAAAAAAAAGAACTTTGTTTTCTTAACATTTAAAAGCATATAAAATTAAACATGGGAATTTAAAATTGATTGACTGATTGACTGATTGATTTGGAAAGATGGCTCAGCAGTTAAAAACCCTGTCTTCTATTGCAGAGGACCAGGATTGGGTTCCCAGCACCCATACGGTGACTAAAACCATTCTTCATTCCAGTTCCAAGGGATCTTATGCCCTCTTCTGGCCTCTTGTGGGCACTGAGTGCATGTACTACACCTACATACATGCAGACAACACACCAATGCACATGAAATTAATTAATAATTAATTAACAATTAATTAACGTGTTTATTTAATGAAGTGCATGTGTGTGTGTGTGTGTGTGTGTGTGTGTTTGTGTGTGTGTCTGTGACTGTGTGTGTGCAGGTGCAGGTGCAGGTGCCTGCATGCCACAGTGTGTGTTAAGGACAACTGTCAAGAGCTATCAGTTCTCTCCTCTCAACTGTGGACACTGTGGATTGAACTCAGATTGTGAGGCCTATGTGCAAGGACCTCTACCTGCTGAAACATTTCACAGGCCCCATTTTCAAATTTTGATAGTATAGAAAGAAGTATGTGAATCTAGATAACAGGCAGCATTTTGAATGATCGACAACATGGAATACTTGTTTTATCAATCTTCTTGATTCGTTCATGAGTTTTAAAATAACAGACAAACTGAGACATCAGATTCATGGTCTAATGACTAAGAAACTCCATTTTGAATAAGGAAACCATTTAAGTTTGTTCCCTAGCAATAGTTTATACTTAGCTCAAGGCTGGAAAACAAATTACAGGTCGCCTCTACCCCCTCCCCTTCCCTTGAAATAGGCTTCTGTTGATCATCTGTGCATCCAACTTTGATCAAACACAGACATGATTAACTACTATTTTGAGCTTTTGTAACTTGTTTATCCTTCTTAAAGTCACCCTGACATTTTCTAAGTGGGCCAGAAGTACAAAGTAGCTATTTTTTTTCATTTTGGGTTTCCTCTTTTAAAGGGCTCCCCCCAACTCACTCAGGGCAGCAGTCTGAATGGGTGAGACTGCCTGCCAAGCAGGGCTGCAATAAATTTGGCTGATTAACATTTGATTTGTGTCTGATGGTCTTTCTTGGTGGCCTAAACTCTGCAATAATGGCTGAGCAAGAAGTCTGAGGGCCCCCAGCAGCCAGGGACAGCTCAAAGGTTCTAGTAAATTTGTTGGTTGTTTGAATAATCATATTACCTGGTAATTTTTAGCAATTATTTCAGTGCTGCTCATGGCATGTGTAGATAAGTTTGTGTGTATGCACACACACACGACATATTTTTTAACATAATGGAAACACCACAGTCCTTACTTTTCCTGTCTCAAAGGTTTTTTTTTCCTTTAACTGTAATATTTTGTGTGTTTTGGAAGGAAAAAGAAGATTTAGGGCCTAGGAAGATGGCTCAGGAGACAAAGCATGTGCCATAAAGACCAGAATTTATGCCTCCATCACCTATGCAAATGCCATGTGGCCTGGCAGCCCATCTGTAATTCTAGCATTTGGAAGGCAGATACAGAGAATACCTGTTTCAGCTGCCAGCTAGAATAGCTTGTATCAGGGAAGTCTGGTTCAGCAAGAAACATTGCCCCAATAAACAAAGTACAGGGGAATAAAAAAGATGATTACTGGTATCAAATCTGGGCCTCCATATGCAAGTACGTACTTGCATCCACATATACACCCATACATACACTACACACACACATGCACATGCAGAAAAGCAGATTTAAAAACCTAATTCTCTTAATCTCTTTCTCTCTATTGTTAGCATATAAAGTTTTTAGACCATTCAGCATTTCTACATTAGAGCAACAGCAGATTTAATAGTCTATTCTTTTATTTTCTCAAATTTATAACTAATGAAAAACATCTCTTTTATCAAAATGCTTTATTTTTATTTTTTTATTTATTTATTCTTGAAACTGTAATGCTTTATTCATTACTGTGACATATAAGATAATTTCGAAGAACATGTTACTGTAATTAAAGTGTTTTAATCTATAGCTTTCTCTTTGTACCATACTTATTTCAAAAATTTTATCTTCATATGTTCAAGATCAAGTGTTTTTTTTTTTAGGAAATCTCTGGGAATTTCTTTTTTTTTTAATATCAAATCATATTTTTTTAGTTTTTATTGATGCTTTGTGTATTTCATACATCATTTTCCAATTCAGTTCAGGCATATATCCCCTTCCCTAACCCCCACCCCACCCCTACCCATCCCAGATCATTCATTCTGCAGTAACTTCTCTGCATCTTTCTCTGCTTTTTTGTTTTGTTTTGTTTTGTTTTCATTTTCTTTAACAATAAGTGATAATTTGTGAGTACAAGCATCCTTCATGTAAAACCAATTTGCAAGCAGTTGTGCCCAAACCCACACAGCTCATGGGTCCCACCATCCAGCAGGGGGGGGGGCTTGTATGTTCAATCAAGTTGATCAAATGAGTGTCCAGTCTATATTGTTGTAGCTTCACCATTCACAGCAATCGCAGCCCTTACATTCTACTGCACCCCCTCTTCCGCAGATTGTTCCCTAGGCTTAGAAAAGGGGCACAGGTGGATGAGAAGCAAAACAGTCTACTTCTCTGGAGCTGTTGTCTTGGTCTCTAGTCAATTCTGGCTGTTTTCTTTCATGGGCTGCCAGCTTGTCCAGGAATAACCTTTCGATCCTACTAATGAAGCACATGCAATTAGATATATAGGTATTTAAACAGTACTAATTGTTATGGTAGGTTACTTTGGTATAGACACAGATGTTTGGATGGTATATTAATCCATGAATTACATTTTCTTCTTTAAGTATGACAGGGTCTTCATGTGGTTTATAACATCTCCTAACCATTGGAGGATGTAAGCTTGTGGCATCAGCCGTGGGTTATTCCTCCAAGGAGAGAGCTAATAGCCAATTAGATTTAGGATATACAGACATATGGCTGCCATCATGTTAAATGAAGTAACACAGTCCCAGAAAAACAAACGACAAATGGTATCTCTCATATGTGGATGCTAGTACCAATAACTCAGTTATAAATATTTCTTGTGGAGAGGGATGCATATTAAAAGAACAACAACAGAAAGATTGCATCAGAAAACTGACTGAAATGGTGACTCGGGAAGTGGGGAGGGGTGGGAGAGGGACACGGCTGTATATTCGATTGGTGCATATTTAATTGATGTGAGTTCAACAAGTATCCAGTTTTGCCCAGATTCCGTCTACAGGATACATGGTGTTTTAGGACTTAGTAAAAGTAAATATGTGTATATTAAACAACATTGGTTTGAAGGCTGATAAAAACGGTAATGCATCTGAGTTAATTGGTGATATAAATTGCTGTTGTCCACATTAACTTTAATTAAAAACTGTATAACAATTACTTTGGGATTGGTATAAACAAATGTTCTCTATAATTTTGCTGTCATATAGTATCACCTGGTAGCAATCTCTTTCACCTATAGGATGATTTAACTCAAAAATAAAGTTTGTTTCCCAAGTTAATCACATACAGTAACCCAAAACAGCATGGGTGAACTTGATGAAATCTGTGCCTTGATTCCACCCTATAGGTACGTATAATACAACTGCTTTTTTGAGACTCATGGGTCAAAAATTAAAACCTAAAATACAAAAGGGGGATATAGATACATATGAAAACTTTTTGTCAAAAAACCTTGCAACCCAAATCTTAAAACTAACTAAGGGAAAGGATTTGTATGTTCCAACAGGCCAGAGTATCACCAACTTAATGGCTGAGAAAGAAAATGCAGCTTTGCAGTGAGTAGGATGTACCAGAAAGTGCCAGCAGAAGGACTGACTCCTCTGAGCACTGAAGGGAAGAAATGCCTCAGATTGCTGCAGACATCAGGCCCCTCTCTGGATCCTACTGTAACAATGATTTTTAATGAATCCTACCGAAGCTTACCTTCTAGGTGCTGCAAAAGTTTTAATACAAGAGACTTTCTTAACCCCCCCCCATAGAATAAGGAGAAATATGATGATGATGAGGTCGTTCTCCAGCTGTAGATTGGAGCCAGCTATTATAGAGGTATTCTCTTGTAAAATAGGTAAAACTGCCTTCTTTAATTGACTAATGGACATAGAAACCATGAAAAGGATTATTCTCTATTCAGAACCAAATATAATGCTAAAGTCTCCTTAAGCTATGCATTTAAACAAAATATATTAATACAGGAGCTCTGACATCAACAATGGATTATTCTACCAAGGAGATGTTGGCCAGGGGATCCAAACCCCCACAAAAGGTAAAGGCTCCTTGCCTCCAAACTGGGATATCTGCAGGAAGAGAGGCGATAAGGCCCTGCTGTTGAAGACCTGATATAAACATGGGAAAGATGTATGGAGACAGCACTTGCAAGTATACAGATGGTCTCTGGAATGCCAGAGAGTGTTACCAAAGGCCACTAAACCAATAAAGCAAATATCGGTCTCCTTGAGTCAAGCAAGACTCCTTCATCAGCACCAGCTACACCTCATCTGCCTGGAAATACTGTGCAAAATGCTTTATTTTTAAACACAAAAAGTAGTATCTTGGAGGTTCCCTTTTTCTATGACCCTGAAGATGTTATCACTATGTAACATATTGTGAAAACAATAAAAATAATAAATAGTGTCATGCTGAGATACAGATATAAAGCATTAACCAGGCTTGCTTCCAGCCTAATTTCCCTAGATTCTGGTAATCCACCTTCCTTTTTCAACTTTTAAGAGAGGAACAATTTAGTTTATGTCACTGACTGCAGTCATGCAGCACTTGTTTCTCTGACCTGGCTTATTTTAACTGGGGCAATGAACTACAATTGTCACAAATTTCATTTATTTTTTGTGTATGAATAGTATTCCATTGAACACATGTGCCATATTTTTTTCTTATTTGTTCATCAACTGATGGACTCTTAGGTTGCTTTTATTAGTTGGACAGTGAGATTGTGTTGTAGTAAGTACAGGAATGCAGATGTCTCATCGACATGCTGCCTTCAAAACATTTGAAGCAGTGATGAGATCTGTGGATTTTATGGAATTGTATATTTAAATTTGAAGAATGTTCATATTGTTCCATAGTAGCTGCACTAATTTACCTTTCCACCAAAGAGTGGTGCCTGCTAACCATCTCCATATCCACATCATCAGCACTTATTATCCTTAGTCTTTTCATCTTTTTTTAATTAAATATTTGTGAATTTCATACAGTAAATTTTGATCAATAGTAATCCACTTTGCTGCACGCCTTTCATACTCCCCCACCAACTTTTCTGTACTGTGTCACAGGTGCTAAGGCCTACAGAGCCAGGCCTGTGTCTTCAAATGTACTTTGGTATGTGTCCGTCCACTGACATCACACCCATAAAGAAAACCAACTCTCCATCTCTCAGTAATTAATTACTAATAGTTCCTCAGCTAAGTTTGTGGCCTCTTACCCACTTTCTCACTTCTGTAATGGAGTGTGGTCTGGCTTTGTGCTTGCAAGGTTTTGTGCAGATTTTCACCACTGTTGTAAATTCATATGAGTAAACTCCCAGCTGCCTGGAGAGCTTTGCTTCCTTGTCGTCATCCCCACGTGTTCATTTTACAGTCTTTCTGGCTTCTCTTCCACAATGCTCTCTCAGACCATTATTCTCTATGTTTGACCAGTTTCAGAAGTTTGTAATAGTGTCCATCTTTTGCAAAAAGAAGTTTCTTTGATGAGTGGTGAGAGGGACACGTGTGTGTGTGTGTATAAATAATATTATGTGCATTATATTATATGTATTGTATACTATATCCAAATATATTTTATGTAATATACAGTATATATAATAAATTACATTAGTTTAGGGGTGTGAAAAATTAAGGTTTTTTTTCTAGGATTTACATGATCTCTCCAGCTATGTGTATTTGGCTATGTTTAGAGTACCACTTTTGAGTTCCCTCCCATGGTTCAGGCCTTGTGTCCAACTAGACAGCTGTTGATTAACCTCAAGATAAAAGTGCCATTATTCCACCATAGAGATAGTTTGCTCTGCTGGTCACTGTTGTGGTTCTAGACCTGACAGTTGGCTAGGAACATTGTATTTTTTTCCCCCTCTTTAGAAGTTTCCGTAGTATCGTCAGTTACTATGAAAGCTAGTCTTTAGGGACGAGGCTTCCAGGTCAGCTCCCGCTTAATTGCTTCAAATTCTGTGTCTAAAATATGTCCTAACCTTTAAGTTCTGGAAGGCAATCAAGGGCTGAGGTGATCCTCTGTGTTATTTTGAGAGCCTCTTGGACTACCCTCATCAAACCTTGTAGGGGAGTTTTCCATTGCCTGGCACTGTGGGTATTATTGTTTTTGTTGTTGTTATTGGTATTGGTATACAGCCCTCAGTCACACACACACACACACACACACACACACACTCACACATATGTATGCATATAGTGTATTTTTCATTAAGCTTTTGAACTAGTACTTTTCCCTCTGGTTTTACCTACCACCTAGGCATTATTTATCTCTTTTTTCACTCTCCTCTTTTTCTTCCTTCCCAGTTAAAATACCCCCATTTTCCCCATTTCCCCTTTGATAACACCTGTCTTCTACTTTCACCCTCTCTCAAACTCCTTCTTCCCCTTATCCTCAAGAGTCCTTTACATTTTCCTTGTTCCTGAGGTTATATCAAGACAGATGTTCATATATAAGGATTTGGAGCTAAGATCCATATATGAGAGAGAATATACATCACTTGTTTTTCTGAATTAATACTTGCAATCACATACAGATATATCAAAAAGATCACCCACAATGATCAAGGTGGCTTCATTCCAGAGATGCAGGAATAGTTTAATATACATACATCAATCAATACAATAAATCATATAAATGGAATTAAAAACAAAAGTTACATGATCTTTTTAGAGAAGGCCTTTGAGCCGGGTATGGTAGAGCACGCCTTTAATCCCAGCACTTGGGAAGCAGAGGCAGGCGGATCTTTGTGAGTTCAAGGCCAGCCTGGTCTATAGAGTGAGTTCCAGGACAGCTGAGGCTACAGGGAGACCCTGTCTCAAAACGACCAGAAAAACAATATAAACACAATATCAAAAATAAAAAAAAAAAAAAAAACCCAACAAAAGAAAAGGCCTTTGAAAAAAATCCAACATGCATTCATAACAAAAGCCCTAGGGGGAACAGACATAAAGGAAACATAACTTAGCATAATTAAGGGTATCTACAACAAACTTACAGGCAACATCATTTTAAATGGAGGAAACCTCAAAATATTCAATTACACTAAAGAACCAGACAAAGCTCTTTGCTAACCCCACTTCTTTTCGCCATGTCTTTACACTCTGGTTATAGCAATAAGAATAGAGAAGGAAATTAAATGAATATGAATTTCATAAGAATAGGTCAAATTATATCTATTTTCCAGATGATATGATATTATACATACAATATCCCAAAAATTTAACCCGAGAACTTCTAGAAATGATAGACACTTTCAGCAAAGTGGCAAGATACAAAATCAATTTGTAAATCTCATTGGCTTTCTACCAACCAGCAAGTATCAGAGAAGGAACTCATGAAAACACTGCCCTTCACAGTAGCCTCAAAAATCGATCTAGGAATAAACCTAAGAAAATGGAAACTTTTTTTGAGGAAGTATTTTATTTATTTATTTTATAATGCTTTTATTGATGTTTTGTATGTTTCAGACATCATTTTTCAGTTCAATTTACACATATTTCCCTTTCCCTTGCCCCCACCCCAGTCCAGAACATGCATTCTGCCATATATGATGGAAACTTTTTAAACTGTTGACAAGAAAAACATCGAGGAAGACACAAAGAGATGGACAGATCTTCCATATTCATGCATGGAAAGAATTAATATTGTGAAAATGACCATCCCGCTAAAAGCAGTTTACATATTCAAAGCAATCCGAACCAAAATCCACATAAACAGAAAAAATCACATAAACAGAAATCACATAAATCACATAATCAAATCACATAAACAGAAAAAAAATCATCCTGAAATCCCTATGGAATCACAAAGATCCCTGATAGGAAATACAATCCTGACCAAAAAGAGCATTTGGGGGGAGGGAGGGAATCATCATACCACAAATCAAATTATATTACAGAGCTGTAGGTCATAAAAACAGTAGGGCCCTGGCACAGAAACCGACACGTAGGTCAATGAAACAGAGTAGATATGAGTGCTCACAATTTCAGCCACTGATATTTACAAAGATGCCAAGAACACACACTGGAGAAAAGACTGAAATAAATGATATTAGGAAAACTGGATCTCCACATGTGGAAGAATGAAATTAGATCCTGTAGTGGTTTGAATGAGAATGGCCCCCATAGGTTTTAAGCATTCAGACATTTTGTCCCCAGTTGGTGGTGCTGTTTGGGGAGATCTTAGAAGGTGTGGCCATGCTGGAGGAAGTACTATGTCACTTGGGGCAGGCTTAGAGAGTTTAACAAGCCTTGCTAGTCTCCAGAGGCTCTCTCTCAACTTCCTGTGCTCATTACAAGATGTGAGCTCTCTGGCCACCATGCCTCCTGCCACAATGAACTCTAATTCCCTGGAACCATCAATCGTAAGCTCAAATTTGGTCATGGTGGTTTGTTACAGCAACATAAAAGTGACTAATACAGACCCTTATCTATGATCCTCCACAAAATTCAGCTCCACATGGATCTAAGACCTCAGCATGAAGCCTGCAATATTAAAACTTAACCATAAGAAGAAAGCATGACCAGGACCCTACAAGACATAGGTACAGAAAAGGACTTTCTAAATAAGATTTTGTCACTGAAGAATTAAGGTCAACAATTGTCAAATGGGACCTCATTAAACTAAAAAAATCTTCTGTACAACAAAGGAAAGAACTAATCAAGTGAACATGAATCAAGTAGAGTGGGAAAAATATCTTCACCAGATATACATCTGACAGAATATGCAAAGAACTCAAAAAGCAGAGACAGGAAGACAAATGAGTAACTAAAAATGTGCTATGGATCTAAAGTGAGAACTCTCAAAAGAAGAAATAAAAATGGTTAATAAAAAAACCTTCAAAGTATTAAAAACAATGGGGCTGACATGGCTCAGTGGTTAAGGGAATTGGCTGCTCTTCCAGAGGACAACAGTTCCATTCCCAGCACCCATGTTATAGCTAACGACCATCTGTAACTCCAGTTCCAGGAAATCTGACATACTCTTCTGGCCTCCATGGGCAACGGCTACACTTACATCCATGGAAAGAATACATTCACACACATAAAATAATAATGAATAAAAATATGTTAAACATCAATTAGTAATTAGGAAAATGCAGATAAAATCTCCCTTGAGATTTAATCTTACCCTAGTCAAAAGGGCTAAGTGTAAGGAAACAAACGACACCAAATATGGAGAAAGAGGAGCCTCCATTCACTGCTGGTGGGATTGCCAACTGATGCAACCACTGTGGAAATCAGTGTGGAGAACTCTTTTTTTTTTTAATTTTATTTATTTCTGTATGTGTATCAATGTACTGTCTGCATGCAGGCTTGTGCACCCATGTCGTGCAATGCCGCGGAGGTCAGAAGGAGGTGTCGGATTCTCCTGGAACTGGAGTTCTCCTGGAATTGGAGTTTCAGACGGTTCTCGGCCGCCATGTGGGTGCTGGAGATCGAACCCGGGTCCTCTGTAAGAGCGGTCAGCGCTCTTAACTGCTAGGCCATCTCTTCAGCCCCGAGAACTCTTAAAAATTTAAAAAGAAACCTTTCATATGATCTAGTCAACTCCTTGGCATATTCCCAAAAGACTCACCCTACTGTAGAGATGCTTGCACAACCATGTTGTTGCTGCTCTTTTCATAATAGCCAGAAAATGGAAACAACATAAATGTCCATCAGTGGATGAGCAGATAATGAAATATGGTACATTTACAGGATTGAGTTCTAATCAATGATAAGGGAAAATGAAATAATGTTGGTTGCAGGCAAATGGATGGAAATAGAAATTGTTATACTAAGTGATGTAACACAGACTCATAAAAGCAAGTGATGCATGTTCACCTTAGTCTTTTGTGATAGTAGCCATTCTTGCTGGGGTGAGAAGTCATGAAGTGGTTGTGGTTCACATTTTCCTGATAGTGGAATTGAACCTGTTCCAATACATCTTTTGGATAATATATTATATATTATATATATATAATAGTATATATAGTCATTCTATTGCGAATTTTTAACTTGGTTTATCTATTAATTTTGTGCTGGTTTTGTTACTTACACAACACTAGCAGCTGTATGCCCAATCAAAGGAAAGGAAACAATCCACCTAACTTGCCAAGTTGTAGACTTGTAGACATCCTCATTGACCTCTTATCTCTTGTTTCATATCTGCTTCCTTTTTTCATAATTTATGAGCTGGGTAAATCACAGAATGGTCATTTCTGCAATACTAGTTCCTATGTAAACTTTCATGGTCAAGTTTGCAAAACAGATCAAGTTAGAAAAAATTAAATGTGTCTTGTTGCTACTAAAGTTCCCAAGTTATTATTTAGAGAAGTGTAAACAATTCTTCTGTTTCCTCTGATACAGTGATACGTTTCTTCCTCTTCAGGACCTGTGTCTAAGAATAGTGTTTCAAAATGTCCTATCTTAATATTCCCCTAATCAACCTGTGAAAATGCATTCTGATAGACCTCCCAGAATACTTTGATTATGAAGGTGAAATAAGAATCAAATTTCTTTATCTTTAATTAATAGCTAAATCACCATCTTCTGAACAGCGGGGAGGGATGCTATAATCAGATTTGCTAACCAAAGCTGAATTGAGAAAACAAGGATGCCTTATAGATTAGCATTTGATTTAGGCAAACAAAGCAAAGCTAAAAATGCATTGCTGTGCTCTCCCATTTAATGAATAAACAAACAAAATGACTGGATTAACTCAACCCATTTAAATTACTAACTTTGGAATTAGGAAGAAAAACTAAGAACAGACATATAACTGGTAGTTATGTGTCCACTGTAGCTTTCTAGAGAAGTGAACTATGAGGAAGGAACTCACTGCAGAATTTCAACAGATCAGCCTGCTTCTTGTTATTTTCAAAATCTTGCAGTAAAGTTATTATTACTCCTACAGAAGAGTTCACATCTTTCAATACACTTTTCCCATTAACTGAGACATATTCGTACAAAAATATGTAAATAAAAACGCCCTTCAAGAGCAGTTTTTACATCTTCCTCCCTTGCTCCTCAGCTGTGTCTGCAGGTCCCTGTGGGGGCAAGGCCACCTGTGCTAATTGCAGGCAGAACTTTCTGTCCTTTCCAGTGGCTGCTTTACTTTCTTGTTAACATAACTTTCCTGTTCCTCCTTTCTCAAGGCTCCTTGCTTCTGCATTTACATGATGCACCCCCACTTGATTTAAGAAAACC
The DNA here is from genome assembly GCA_009823505.1 of Rhizomys pruinosus. NCBI lineage: Eukaryota > Metazoa > Chordata > Mammalia > Rodentia > Spalacidae > Rhizomys > Rhizomys pruinosus. The sequence continues at coordinate 5,086,463 of VZQC01007611.1, forward strand.
TGGAAAATGTTAGAGTCATCAGATGTAACATTTACAAGGAGAAAGATGAAAAGAAAGCAGAAAAGACGGGGGGGGGGGGAGCGAGAGGAGGGGAGAAGCAAAGCCCTTCGTAGGAGCATGCCAGTGTCTGATATAGAAAAGGAATGCAATTTATATGAACTTGAAAAATTCTCATACTTTCAAAAAATAAATTTTCCTTTGAAAAGAATCTACAAAAAAAGTTTGCCTGCTTCTTTTATCTGGTAGTTCTTCCGTGAGCCTGAAATGTGCCCTTAAGAGAGATGAAAAGATGCATGTTTTATTCTGTATTACAAATTAAGTTGAGAAGTGCAAATCCTCACGTGCCCCTAACTGTGATGGAAGTGAATGTAGTGTTTGTTCTAAATCTCAGAAGATGGTGAGGATTAATTGCCCATGTTTTAAGATTTGTAAGCAGCGTTAGAGAATAGTGTTGTATATAAAAGATATTCACTCAGGTAACACTTTTAGAGAACTAAAAGGATCTTGTACTTTTATAAATATGAAGCTTTGGAGCCCAGCAAAAATGTATTGAAGTCAGGTCCTTTAATTGAAACATGTTAATAAACCCATATACAAGGCAATTTCTTGTTCATTTTCTTTGTGTGTGTTTGTATTTGTAGAGTGAATGCCCACAGGTGCGTGTGCATGTGCCTGTGTATGCATGTGTGTGTGTGTGTGTGTGTGAGAGAGAGAGAGAGAGAGAGAGAGAGAGAGAGATAGAGAGAGAGAGAGAGGTGAATTTGGAATACATTGGCCTGCTCTATCACTCCTCCTGTTCAGACAGTCTTTCCCCAAGCCTTAAGTTGATGATTGGCCAACCAAGGTAGGCTGGTTGGCCAGCAAGCACCAGCAATCCTTCTGTCTCTGTCCTCCAAGCACTGGGGTTCTAGCCAGTTGGGGGCATACACATCTTTTTGCACAGTTACCAGGGATCTGAACTCAGGTCCTCATAATTGAACTACAAGCCCTCTTACTTACTGAGCAATCTCTTGAGTCCCTTTTGTTTTATTTTCCCTCCCACTTCTTTCTAAATAAGATAATATTTTTTTTTAATTTTATGTGTGATTGTTTGCCAACATGCATCTTTATGTAGTGCATACATGCCTGCTGCCCAGAAAGGCCAGGTAGGGAATTGGATCCCCTGAAGCTGAAATTACGGATGTCTGTCAAACTCACATGCCTGCTGGTAATTGAACTCAAGCTCTCTAATAAAAGATTTTTTATCTTATTTTTTATTGACATTTTGTATATTTCATACATCATTTTTCAGTCCAGTTTGGATACCTTCCCCCCTCCCTGCCCCTCTACCCATCACACTTTATTCCCTGAGGTCATAATTTTGATACATATGTGTTCAAATGCTGTCTTATTCTTTGCACTTCCCCCTTTAATTTTATATTACTCTAAAATACGAATACATAACTACACCCATATATGGTAATTACAGAGTCTGAAAATAAGTAGTAGTTCCAATCTAGAGCCCCTTAAGAGATTTACATTATAACAAAACAGTTGCTTTTTGATAAAAATAAATGTAACCACCAGGCGTGGTGGTGCCCGCCTTTAATCCTAGCACTTGGGAGGCAGAGGCAGGCGGATCTCTGTAAGTTCAAGGCCAGCCTGGTCTAGAGTGAGTTCCAGGACAGCCAGAGCTACAGGGAGACCCTGTCTCAAAAAGACCAAAAAAAAAGTAACAATAATGTTGTTCAGCTTGCCTTTAAACCTAAGATTTGGTGTTAGCATCCACAAATGAGGGAAACCATTCACTGCTTGTTTTTCTGGGACTGTGTTACTTCACTTAGCATAATGACTTCCAGTTCCATCCATTTACCTGCAAAGTTCATGATGTCATCTTTCTTTACCACTGAATAGAACTCCATTGTGTAGATATACCACATTTTTGTCATCCACTTGTCTGTTGATGGCCATTTGGGTTGGTTCCAGCTCTTCAGTACTGTGAAGAGTGCTGTAATAAACATAGATGTGCATTTATTTTTGCACTAGCATGAGTCTTGTGGGTATATACCCAGGAGTGATATGGCTGGGTCAGATGGTACACTCATTTTGAGTCTTTTAAGGTTTCTCCACACTGCCTTCCATAATGGTTGTACAAGTTTACATTCCCACCAGCAGTGGATGAGTGTTCCTCTTTCCCCACAACCTCTCCAGCATTTGGTGCCTTTTGTTTTCTTGATCTTAGCCAGACATATCAGACTGATATGATATCTGAGAACTGAGAGTGGTTTTAATTTGCATTTCCTGATTTGGAGCCATACGAATCACACCGAGGGAGTGAGAAATGAATCAGATTTCATATACAGTAGATATGTGAGTGAAAGCCCACCCCAGCACACATGGAGGTCACAAGCTCTTTCTGGAGTCTAGGTGATTGGGAGTGTGGGGCAGATAAATCCATTATGGCTGAGTATAAGGAAACTGGCTTCTTTCCCCAATAACCTAGAAGGTTGGTTTCACCTTGAAAACCCAGAAGGCTGGCAGGAGATGTGACCTGCTCCCACTTGCCATACTGGATATCAGGGACCTGCAGCCCAATTCCCAGGGGAGCATAGCTTAAAGAGTAGCATTCCCAAGCTTATCCCTCTTGAGGCATGTCTGCCCTGTCTTCTGGAGGCAAATGGCACAAGCCATAAGCTTATCTCAGGGGGCTATGGTTTTCCTGCCATAAAGATTTAGCCATTGCAGAACGCATGTAGGCTTCTCCTCTGTCCCACCCATCCCCTGGTCAATAAGCCCACCAAGACCACTATAGAAGTGCTTAAAACCCCTGAAATAAATGATGCAACTCCCAGGTCTTTCTTCAGATCTGTTTGGATTCATTTGCAGTTCTGGGGACCTTCTCCTGCTCCCTCCTGCTGTCCTCCCTCCAGCCCCCTGCAGTTGTGCCAAGGCTAGGCCAGGAGGCTGGTGGCATGGGAGGCAGGAACCTCATGACATTGAGGAAGCCAGCAGGGAAGGGTAGATTCAGAAGAGATAGTAACTAGCAGCTGAGGAGCAGACGGGGAAGAGTCATGAAGTAGACAGTTGTGGAACACAAAGCACATACTTCATAGACTTCATTATTTCTACTTTTTCCTGGTGTTGCTCACACTGCACAGAGTACACATAAGAATAGTGACCTTCCTCCCCCGGGCATAGTGGCACACACCTTTAATCCTAGCACTTGGGAGGCAGAAGTAGGCAGATCTCTGTGAGTTCAAGGCAGAAGTAGGCAGATCTCTGTGAGTTCAAGGCCAGCCTGGTGTACAGAGCTGGGTTGGCAGGGAGACCCTGTCTCAAAAACATCAAAAAAAAAAAAAAAAAAAAAGAATAGTGACCTTCAAACCTGACCTTTGTGATTTGACTCAGATGTGCACATAGTGCAAAAGTCTTTACCAACTTTCAAGTAGCTTGAAACCAGGACATAAAATCCACACATTTCAAATTGTAATTAATGTGGGTTCCTTTGCCTCCATGGTGGTCAATCTTGAATTTAAACTTAACAGGACTTAGATCCCCCCAGAAAGCACCCCTAGAGCTATCTGTGACAGGACTCAGAGTTCCCCAGAAAGCACCTCTAGAGCTATCTGTGACAGGACTCAGAGTTCCCTAAAAAGCACCTCTAGAGCTATCTGTGACAGGACTAAGAGTTTCCCAGAAAGCATCTCTAGAGCTATCTGTGACAGGACTCAGAGTTCCTCAGTAAGCACCTCTAGAGCTATCTGTGACAGGACTCAGAGTTCCCCAGTAAGCACCTCTAGAGCTCTCTGTGATAGGACTCAGAGTTCCCCAGAAAGCACCTCTAGAGCTACCTATCTGTGAAGGTTTTATACCTTCCACTGCCATGAATCCCACCACATTGGACTGTATCTCTTCCTAAACAATGATTCAAAGTGAATTCTTCCTTCCTGAAGTTCCATTCGTCTAGTATTTTGCCTCAGCAATAGAAACTAACTCCTACACGATGCAATTTAATCTTAGAAGCCTGGTTGCTTATGGGAACATAGAATCTCTAGGTAGGTTGATAACTAATTAATGTCTGCCACGTTTATGTAATAGAGACTCCAGGGAAATATGCTGCATAGGATAGAAATCATTTATGTCTGACATGAGTGTAAGCTGCCCTGTTACTGTATTATGCCCAAGAGTTTAGTCAATGGTAAGCAGGCAATCTAACTAAGAGCATTCCCTTCAATAATCTTCAGTAATTTTTGCCCTCATGCAACAATGAAAAGAAACATTTTAACTTCACTTTCCCACTTCTGGAGTCTTTTTCATACCCTCTACCTACCATACTAACTGACAAGCATACTATAAGTCCTGATCCAGAAGTTTCCAGAATTACCGAAGGGAAAACCAATAAGCATTTCATATTTTATGCACGATGCAGGTCTTTGGGGGTGTTGCATACAGAGTGGGTGACTCTGGGGGTCATGCTCTTACAGGCACTAAATCAAAGGCTTCAAAGCTATATGTGGGGAAAGACACTTGGTACAAAATAGGCAAATACCTAATCAAACTTCAGGATATTTTAATAGGATTACAAGTGTGTGTCACTGACAAATCTTATGATAGTCTTCCTAAAAATCAAATTTGAAAGATCTCCTTTTCTGAAATTACTAAATTATTGAAAAGTCCTTCAATTTGCTGATTTCCTGATTTGATAAATTATTACCATAAATTATGCATGTGTCTAGCATGACATATATGTATGTATTCCATTTATCTGTGAGAAAATTAGAAAAATAATTGCACAAACTTAAGCTGATGCAAAGGTCATACACCCAGCAGTGTGAACTCTATATATTTCAAATTGCTCACAGCAAATTATCAGATATTTTCAGGCCCCCCAAAGTGACTTTGACTCCTTTGCATTTCTTTCCAAAGGTAAGATATCCAATTTGTAGGAAGCAATATCCTCCTGAAATATTAAATAATAGAAAAATGAAACTTAACAAACTACACAGCTCCAAACCCAAACTGCTTCTGTGGTAAAGGTCAGGCTGAAAGGTAATATGAATTCAAATATCAACTAATCATCCAAAACTTGAAAATAATGTGGCAGAAACCAAGAGTGGACTTTGAAGCGTGTGTTAGTCAGAAGGTTAGGCAACTGATAACTGTGTTTTTTTTAAATAATATACATGGAGATTTGTGAAAATTATAGTGGTAATTTGTACTAGAAAATATAACCAAATATTACAGGAATAGAGAATGTAGTTCTGGGTTTTATGAGTGAAGAACGAGCCAGCTACACATTAATTTCCTACGTGTTTATAGCATGGTGGACAGGTTAAGGTCAACACAGGGCTTCTCTCTCTTCACATTATTTGCCATTTGTTCGTGCTCACATCAGTCTAATCACCAGACTCCCAATAAGAGCAGCAGCGGCATCAACAGCATTCAATCAAACTTGAAAAGCTGGGCTGACTTCCACTGATCTGCAATAAAGCTGTGCCAAGAATGTTCAATGCACCTGATTCATCTTGGTGGTTTAAAATGCATCCTCCCACTCTCTCTGCACTGAACACAGACAGCAGTGCCAAGGGGACACAATATGTTCTTGCTAATGATTTGGATAATTCTGGAAAAAATGTCATAATTTTTCTTTACTTTTCATAATGATTTCTAAAGTGCAACATTTTCCAAAATAGCCTTTGTTAATTTTGAAAAGGGTATGGTGTAGTTAGCCTAGAGGAAGCTGTCAGCATTCCTAGCCCAGCTCAGTCCCAAGAGAAGCCTAACTGCATCCGGTGTTTATGAGCAAGGGAACATGGGGGCGTTTGAACAAAACCTTGGTCTACCTGTCTGTTTACTTTTGCCATGTCTGGGTTCCACTCTAAAGCAAACAGTATGGCAAGAAAAAGACGAAGAGAAAAAGGTCCTCCTCATAGACTGATGACATGAAGCTGGAGGCTGTGGAAGGAACCCTCGTGGGGCATCCAAACTATGGCAATAGCAACTGTGTCTTGGTATTAAAGGAAAAACTGCGCAAATCTCCTATTCCACCAGCACAGGAGCAGCAAAGATGCTCAAAGCAGCTATGTGTGTTTTGTGTGCAAAAACAAACGTAGCAAAAGATATTACCCTTCTGCACCAATTCCCTTCTTTACACCATCACTGGAGAAAGCGGAGCCATTATCAAGCACTGGAGGGTCAATAAAAAGGAAGCACCCAAAGTAGAGGAAACTTTGAAATTGACAGTGTAAACTTGGAGCTAGCTGTGATTTTCTTAAAAATATCAGAGCCAGAAATTGCTGAACTAAATGTATAGCAATAAGGAGAATAATCCATTTTATGAAAAGACAGCCGAAGTCATAGCTGGTTTAGAATTAAAAGTAAAAAAAAAATGGAATATAACAAATCTTATGATTGCAAAAATTGTATAATTTAAATACTATTCAAATTCGTTAAGCATTATTACTATTTTATGGTTGATTTCCTTTTTCTTGAGTAGTCAGAGGCCACGCGGGTTTAAGTAAAAAGTGAAAATGCAAAGACAGAAAAGCAAGTCAATCTGTTAATCTGTTAGGGATAAATTTTCAGTGCCCCTTAAATGGCTCAGTTATTTGTCAGACAATTAAAAGCTGGTATATAAAAATGTCCCACTTTTTATATTGCACAATTTTGAGCTGTCTTAAAATGAAGATGGAAGAAAATATAATATCAGTTGTTTTGTGCATGTTTGATGTGGTAAGCTGGCAATTCATTCTGTCATCATGGTTTATTCATTTTATGTAATTGAAAAATTTTCTTCAGGGTACCATGTATTTAATTTGTATTCAACCATAAACTGAAGCCATCAGAAGCAGCAGCTGTTTTACTAAGTAGGGAGAAATTTTACGGCCTTTACAAAGATTATTTTTCCTCCCTTTTTTAACCTGTATGAAGTCCTAAACTTAGATTCATTGAAATCTCATCTTTTCTGATAGAGTAGAAGCATAAGGGGTCACAATCATATTCCAAACTATTCTAAGTAAAGTTCAGAATGTGTGATTTTTACTAGACTTTTCAATAGCAATTTTCCCTGGTGTATTTTACATGATTTAGATGTAATTAGCACTGATAATTTACTAATTAAGTAAAAAAGAGTCAACATCAAATATGAAAGACTCTGACATCATGTTGAGATGCATCGTACTTTTATATTATGTATTCATTATACATTATATAAAGAGGCATTAAATATATGTATATAAAGAGACATTAACAAAAGATAAATCAGATCTCTCTTTTTATTGAATGTTTTAGAACTTCATGAATCATGCCTTGGTCATATTTAAACTACTACCCTATCTAGACCCTTCTAGCACCCCACTGATTTCATGTATTCTGTCATATATATTAAAACCTATCAAGTCAAGTTTGTGTCTCCAAATATTCTTTGGTATGCATCCATCCACTCAAACCTCTGCCACGTCTGGGTTCTACTCTTAAGCAAGCAGTATGGCAGGAAAAAGACAAAGAGAAAGGAGTCCTTCTTATAGAATGATGACATGAAGCTGGGGGTTGTGTTGGGGTGTATGTATGAGCTATCACCCTGGTTAACTCTGTAGACATTAGATACCTTTTCTTGCTGTTTCCTAACCCCAAATGCATGGAGGTCATTCATTGCTTTGCAGCAGTTGTGGCTCTGAATCTATTCTTAATCCCTTAGAGCTGGTTTTAAACTTCATTTACAGGTGGGATGGAGGTTTAGATGGGGGTGATTACTTCCCAAATGAAGTGACATTTCCTGCTGAGTATAGGAGCTCTTTATCTCTAGTTCCTCTCTCCTGGAGGCAATCACTTGTTATATACCTTTCAATCAAATCATACAAGAATGTTCCTATCAGTCCCTACTGTGTATACTCAGTATAGTGCCTTAGTACAAACATGGTCCTTTTTATACCTCATAAGAGAACATTACTAAGGTCAGTATGACCATAAGTAATCAAAGTACTTCTATCCATTGTGTGTGAAATACTCCTAGGAAAGGCTTTGACTTCATTCTTCTAAAGCAGACAGTGTGCCATTTTCCTATTTCTAGAGCCAACTAATCCCCAAATCGACAGTCCTTCTCCACATCACTTCCTTCCCAGTAAAGACTGTAATTTCACCACAATTCCCCTAGAGACAATACAAACTAAATCAAGGAAAATTTATCCTACTGAAATCATTATACTTGCACTAATTAAAACACTGCCATCGTGAATCTTGTTCTCATCTTGTTTTGTTGTATTTTGAAACAAGATCTTCCTGTAGCCCCGGCTGACATAGAATTCACTATGTAGATAAACATGGTCATGATCTCATAGAGATCTACCTGCTTCTGTCTTCAAAGGACTGGGATTAAACTCACACTTCCGTGCTCAACTTCTATGGAATCCTTACTGTTGTTTTATTGGTAGAGGACCTCTTGCTATAGCCCATGCTAGCTTGAAACTCACTATGTAGCCCAGGTTGACCTTGAACTTCTGCCTCACCTTCACAAATTTTGGGGCTATATGTATGAACTATCATCCCTGGTTAAATCTGTAGACATTAGAGATTGATTAGAATAATGAGGTGATTCCCTGAGCTGGGCTCATTAATTATGCATCATTAATTAACCTTTAGGAATATATATTATTTTAGCAATAAAATATAATTCTTTTCCTGTTGAGGAGAACATTGTTCAAAAAGACCTGCTTCTGAAAACCAGCTCTTCTAAGAAATTTCAACTCAAATCTAAGGCATCTGTATTTTGTAGGACATAGTAAAGAACCAATTTAGTTTGAAGTATCAATGGTTGCATGGTTCTAAAAATATCTAGCAAAAGCAAATTGAGTCCTTCTTGGAAGAATTCACCATAAAATTAGACCAAAGAAGAATATGCCCACATAATTATAGTTCCAATAACATTGGCTAACTAGTACTTAACATTCTTAGCAGTAATAACCCTGAGTTGGAATAAAACAGCAAAAGGCAGGAGATGCAGACCACCAGTACTACAAATAAGTATTTTTCATAAAAAATAGAAGAGATATAAATAATGCCTACCTAGTATGAAAAAGAGAGGGAATCATATTAGTCTCACAACCTAATGACAAACTATACATACAATACCTCTACATAAATCCATTTGTAGAGCTAAAGGCTACATAACAAGAAATGGTACTCTTCAGGAGAAGCTTTCCATTGAGTTGTTGGTCAGGGTAGTCCAAGAGACTCCAAAAATCACACAGGCTTTTGCCACAGTCTTGAATTGCCTCTTAAAATTTGAAGCTAAGACCTTATTGCTGAAAACAGGACATATTTCAGACACAGGATTTGGAGGAATGGAGCTGGAACTGGCCTGGCAGCCACTTCCTCTGAAGGCTAACTCTCATGGTCTTGGAGAGCACTATGTAAGCTACTAAGAACAGCAACTGATGGTCCAACCCCAGCTTCAAGAACAAATAACCACAACAGTGTCTGCCACAGTATACAACGTTGGTGCAGCAGTGGCACTTTTATCTTGGGGCAATCAATGGCTACCTAATTGGACTTAAACCCCACTCAGTGGGAAGAAACCCATGTGTAGTACTGTAAACACAGCAAAATACACATAGCTGGAGAGGTCATAGATCTTAGAGCAAACCCTAAGACTCTCCCACCCCTAGAAAAATGTAATTTCTTACTATGTGCAAAAGAGTATTCCTATAATTACAGACAAGCATCCCAGTCCACAATCATCAAAGAAGCTTCTTTATTTTTTATTGATCATTTGTACATTTCATACAATGGTTCCTAATCAAACTTAGGCCACCCCTATGCCCCAACCACTCCAACAAAATTCATGCATTACATAATCCAAGTTAAATTCTACCCAGTCAATATTTTGAACCCAGATGCTCTAAGAAGCTTCTTTTGTACCAGAGTTATTATAGAATTCCACAGCTAGTAGCACACAGACATTGTATGTGAATTCCCAAAGTCTAAGCCATACACCTACAATGCAACCTTTTCACCTAAGGCTCTGCAATGTAGAACACTGGGTAAAGAAGATACTAATGAATCTGTCAGTTCTCTCATGCAACAGAGGGCCAGGAAGACAAAAGGTCACAAATGACCAAAGTGTAACAGTCTGTAGAATGTATGTCCTTGGGCAGGTCATACATATTAAACTTAACCCACCACGTCTCAGGGACCATTGTGGAAGATGGGTCAGAAAGATTTTAAGAGCCAGGAAGGAGGTGCATGACCATGTGGAAATAGAGTCTTTCAAGTTCCTAGGACCCTGCTCATGCAAACCTACAAGAATGGTGTCAGTATGCACAAGACCCATGCAAACTCAAGGAGACAAAACCCCACCATAGAACTGGGGAAATGGGCAGCGGACCCCAATCTTAGATGAAGAAATGCTGGCAGCTGATTAGTGTTGGGTAAGAAAAAGCTGATCTTAAAACCAGGAACGCTAGACTGACTAGATCTCGCTAGAGGAATTTGTACCAAGGAATGTCTGAGGACACTAATTTGACTTGATAGGCCTCAGCACAAATGACAGAATGTATGAATTCCAAATTGGGGGGGCTATAAAGGGTGCCAGTGGGGAGCAGTGTATAAATATGATTAAGATTGATTGAGATGTCCTGTATGAAATTCAGAAGCATTCAGTTAAAAACTTACAAAATTGAAATGTAAAAATATAGGCAGAAAACAGCCAGCTATAAAAGTGTAATGAGAAGATTTGAAACTAATCAACTGGAAATGTAAAATGTAATAAGTTAACTTAAAACACACAGATGGAGTAAGGCTGTGGAATAGAATGCAATGATGGAAAGATTTGGTGATATGAAGTTTTAGTTTTGGTGGAACCAAGAGTTATGGGAGAGACAAAAACAATTTTAAAGTACACATTTTCAGTAACTTCAAAATAATTCCACTTCAACTGGCAAGGTAGCTTAGTGGGTAGAGGTGCTTGCTGCTAAGACCTAGAGTCTGAGTTCAATCCCCAGGACCCACATGTTGGAAGAAATGAACCATGACCTCCACTATTAAGGCAGGGTAAGAGTATGCCAATATGCATATGCACATACATAAGACAAAATTAAAAATGAAAAAAATAATTCTATTTATAAATTGGGATTCCTATCATAAATCCTCATGTTCTTGTACTGGCAACTAAAGAAAAATCTCCTATTTCAACATTAGGTGTTGACTAGAGTGTGTTAGGGGGTTTCAACTTGAGAATTCCTAACAAGACTCTGAATCTTGCATGGATCCACAAGCCAACTTCATGATACAAACTTACTGGTATTCTGCAGTTCATAAGTAAACCTCTCTTCTTATCATATCAGACAGAAAATGTCTGCCAAATTCATATCCTATCCACTCCTAAAGTATATAATTCTCAGTACAATCTTCTCTGCCTTCTCCAAGGTTTATGATGCAGCAATGTTGGCTTTGGCCAGATAGCAAGACTTCAAGGTGCAGCAGAATGGTCTGATCCCTCTGTATGTGACCAAATTGATTGCTTCACACACATACCTATTTAGTCTCTATATAGTTCTTTTAATTCATGAAAAATTCCTCACTATGTGAAACTATCTCTCTCTTATCTTGAAGTCCAGCTTGTAAGGATTCAACGGAATGCTTTAATATATGTTCTAACTGCATAATTTTAAGAAAACCGAACTTGTATACAGAATGTGCCATGTTTCGTTTTTTCATTCACCTAAATCCAATAGTGCTGATGTGTACATGTTTTGGGCCAAGGTGTTTCTATTCTACACATGCTGCAAGAGAAATAATGAACAAAGTATTATCCAAGTCCGATTTGAAAACCCAGTGACAACCAATGCGTTTGCAGCATTGTGGAGAAGAAATATTCACAGGATCATGGATGGTTCATCTTCTAGCAGTTGGGAATAGTTTATACATTTCTTCAAGGGGCTGGGGTTCCTGAGGCTTTCCATTGCTGTCCCTGAGTCATCATCCTGATCTTCAAAGTACTTTGTACTAGTAATCACATCTGCACTACTTCAAACCAGTAAGAACATGTCCAACCCAGGGCAAACTGCCAAACAACAGAGTAAAGTCGTCCATTTAATGGAGCCTTCTAAAACTTTCCTTTCCATACAACTAGACACCTAAAATAGAGTCTTCCAACAGTAAAATGTTTGTGTGCTTGCATATACAGAATCATGGGGGAGAGAGAAAAGGAAAGATAAATTACTGATAGCTCCTACAATTTCTAAGTATTTTATGTCTGATTTTCTCTGCTCAAAATATAGTCAGATTCATAGATAGAGCTATATTTGTGAATATGTCATTTCAAGTGTCTAACAATAAGAATGCAAAGTTTTATCTGTACTGTTCTATGATACATTTGTCTGAATTATTTATTACTTAGCCAATACCACCTTGAGTTGAAGTCCTTCAATGTATTTCTTGTTTAACTCAGCCAAATTATATTATTTGAAGACAAGTTACACTTTATTTTCTGAAAAATTATGGGGTTCTCAATACAATCCTTTTAGAAACTCAGTGGGCATCAAACTAACAAATGTGACCTAAGGAGACATGTTGCTGTACATTGAAAATAACCCAAGAATTTAGTAAATTTGAATTAACAGAAGTATTATAATTTATTGCCCAGTTTCTAATCAAGTTAATACCAGATTAAAAACGACTATGTGCATCAAGAATAAATGAATATTTGAGACTGTACCAGTCCAGGTGGGTTAAAAACATGGTGATGTTTCAGGAAATAAAGTAATCAATTATGTCATTTAAATAGCACCTCTAAATACTAAGATCTTCATTTGAAGAGACTACAGGCATAAAATTCAAGTACTTTGTGAATAGAAAATGTTATATGAATGTTTCAGTTTGAAAGTCTGGCAACACTATATAGTGCCATTCTAATACACACACAGGTACATACATATAGGTGTCATCCTTTTTGGCTTTGTAAGTAATAGATATAAAATCTAAGTAAGAGGCCAGGACACAGCTCACCATTGTCCCAAAATATAATGTGGCAGCAATATAGGAAGACATTCAGCATCCTTTTCTGGCTTCTGCATGGGTGCATATGTGAGTTCAGTGGCATGCATGATCCTAGCGCCATGGAAGGATGAGAGTGCAGGGTTGAGCTCAAGAGTGAGTCCCAGGCCAGCCTGGGCTACAGTATGAGACCCTGTTTCAGAAAACAAAAAAGAAAAGGAAAAGAGGAAGGAAAGAAGGCTGATTTAACATAATGGCATAACTGAATTAGGTGAATTTTGCAAAACAATTCTACATCGGAACCACAGCATTTCAGCAGTGTGTAGACTAAGGACTTGTCTTATAAGTTTAGTGTTTTGAATGTGAGGAAAATAATTTTATTTGATATATTCCTTTTCCTGGTTAAAAGTGATTATCTAGACAGCAAATATGTCCTGCCATTCTTTGTGTTACTTTTAAAAAATAAGAACCAGATAGCTGGGCGTGGTGACGCATGCCTTTAATCTTAGCACTTGGGAGGCAGAGGCAGGTGGATCTTTGTGAGTTCAAAGCTAGCCTGATCTACAGAGCGAGTTCCAGGCCAGCCGAGACTACATGGAGACCCTGTCTCAAAAATAAAAAATAAAAAAATAAAAATAAAAATAAGAACCAGAATTAAACTGATAATTGTCACCTGTATCTCTTTCTCTTTGAAGAGAAACAAAAGAGCAGAAAAATCCACACTTGTGTTATTTTGTTGTGTCTGATGTTAAACTAAGACTTCCTGAAACACACAGAATTGTCAAGGCTAGGTCTTAGTTCAAACGAAAATAGCAATCCACTGTCAGATTGGGTAGCACTCAGAGCTTCTTTCTTGTTTCTAGTGCAGTCTGCCTTTTACAAAACATCACAAGTTCAGTGGTGAGATACAGACCTGGGAAGAGAGGAGGATAAGAACTGAAGCTGAAGCATTCTCTCTTTAAATTTGTTCTCAATTACTAGAGCGACAAAATTGATAGCATGAGAATTCAGCTTGGGTTTTATAAGCACCCTCAAGTCAATCAGTAGAAAATGGCAAAATAAAAGCATTTTCCCCAACTAAACTCACTCCAATGGTCCTTAAACACAAATCTAAGCTAAGATAGCTGAGAAGGGAGAGTGAGCTCAGCCACTAAGATTCATGGGAAATGGACACATGGGGTTAGCTTGAGTATGTGAGACCAGGCCAATGCCAGTTCAGTCAGCCTTAAAAATAAATAAATAAGGACAAGAGACAGAGAATATTTACAGTTCTGAAGCACCCCCATACAATAGAATACCACATTAGTATGACATAAAAACAATATTGTTTGTCCACTCAAACGGGTAATGGTATGTTACCCGTTTTTCATGATTCCTTTTCCTTTGAGACATGGTCTCATGTAGCTCAGGTTGTCCTCAAACTCACCATGCATCTCAAGGGATGGCCATGCACTGGTGATCCTCCTGCACCCACCTTCCTAGGCCACCATTTGACCACCTGACCCACATCCCAGGCTCATTATTCTTTTTAATATGTAGATGCTGAACTTTTAAAAGTCTTAAAACTTCCCCAGATGATGTATTCATAATATTACTGGGATAAACAGTGAAGGTTTAGAATGAGGCTCAGAGGGTGAGGCTCAGAGTAAGTAGGGGTGTCTTTGGTCCTTCAGGGCCATTTTGTTTGGTTGATAGGTCATTTGATTGGTTGGCTAGGCTGTTCTGAGCATGCAACCCAGAACTATCATATATGCTGCACAAGTGCTCTGCCGTCGAGTAACATCCTTAACTCACTGAGCTTCACTACCATCCCTTCTTTTCAGATTAAACGCAAAAGGAAACCTCTTCTAAAAACCTAGCAAGCATTCTGATTTTTCTACTTCTGCCAAGGTGTGCACTGTTCTATTTAAGAGGCTGCATTTCCAAATAGTATGGAGAAACATGTGACTGAAGCTTTAGAGTACCAATGATTGAGTAGTATGATTTAGAGTACCAATGAACAGTACCAATAATTGTGATTCCTGCCTACTTGTTTCCCTGAATTATTTTCAAGCCTTGAACTATGATTGGCCTACACATTTAAGGTGTGTATAGATGATGCTATTGTTTTTTTTTTTTTTTTTTCACTTTTAGTAAAGCTTTTTGAACTTGGGGAAGTCAGCAATCACAGCTCACACCCATTAGCTTTTAGTTTATATATGATGTTGGGTACCATATCTGCCATTTCAATATACTGCTACAAATGCAGCCTCTCCTAGACGTTTCTACTTTCTTATTCTTCAGTATATTTATATTATTCTAAAACCTTGCCAACCATTCTAAGGGATCCCCCATTCTTAACCCCTAGGTACTTTGTTAGCATATTCCAGAATCCTAAATTATGTGACTAATTGGAAGTGTTTGTCTTGATTTTCAAAATATTGCCTTCCTTTAAGAATTATAATTATGTGCACTCTTCAATCCAATTCTTAGTCAGCTCTTTCCCTGTATTCTAATGTTATGATTAATGTATTTATTCGAGTCTTCTATAAGCATCAGATGATCATGAAATAGAAATGCTAGCCTCTAATGTGATCAAAAAAGCCCATTAGATAATTTATTGTAACCTGAGTTCCCCTAGCTTTCATTAAAGTACCCGCTTGTTTGCAAGGATTCCTTCCCAGCTTAGGTACTCTTATGAGAAATGTGTATAATCATATGCATAATGATTCTTTAAAAATTGATTGTGACTGCCCTGTCCCGAACACTAAAACTCTATCTTTGGGGAAATCAATGTTTTTGGTAGATTTCAAAACCACTTATTAAATGTGAGCTGTATAGTAAAGCATTATTCCAGGCTCTAGTAATTGAGAGATAAACAGTAACTAGTGCCCAGTCTAAGATAAGACACAGCAAAAAGGTGAGACACACTAAAATGAATCCAGATTTAACATAGTAGGTGCACTAAGCTGTGCGGAAGAATGTTTTGGAAAACGCAGAAGAAGGAAACCACTTCGTTTCCCCGGAGAAAGCAAAGCGGGGCGGTGCTGTCACGGATAGTGGAGGAGTGGTCATCGTGCTTGGCTTCCAAGGGCACATGACTGGTCACTAGTGAAAGACACCGAAGGTAGCCCACCTCGAGCAGAGCAGTTAACAGGACCAAGGTAACTGAAGTGTGAGCAAACAGAGATTTCTGTGGGTGACCAGCAAGAGAGAAGGACAGATAGAAGCACAGGCACCAGACCCACTACCACATGGCATTGCTAGAATGTTATTTGAAAGGTCGCAAAAAAAAAGAAAGGTCACTTGTTGGTTTTCTATGGTACAGAGCAAATTACTATCAATTCAGTAGCTTAAAGCCACACTCCTTCCTTGTCTTACAGGTGAGAAATGTAGAGTGGCTCAGCTGTTCTCAAAAAGATTGCAATCAGCAGTCCAGCTTGAGTTGGGTTTTCACCTGAAGCTAGATGAGAAGCATCACTTTTTCAGTTATGTTCTCTAGGTATCATTCAATTTCTTTCTTCTTCAAAACCTCCAGGGAATGAAAACCTAAAATGAGTCTGCCAGCAACAGTGCCAAACAATGTAGTGTGATGCCAGGAGTAACCTCCAATCTCTCTCATCATGTGCTATTAGACAACAAACACAGGTTCCACCAAAGAGATGATGTGGCATTTGTACCACATTACAGTTATGACTTAACAAAGACAACCTGATACTTAGCATCCATTTTAATGCCAAGAGAAGACCCCAACTGATGAGAACATTTTCCTTCAGAATTTTCTCAGAACAGTGTTCCTAGTAAGAACTTCCAACATGAAATGGTAAAGCTCAAACCCACTGTTATCTTAGAATTGTGCCTTTTAATCCCTAAACCTATAATACCACACATACAGCTACAAACAAAAGGGTTTCAAATTCTCTTTTTGTTTTGAAATAAATGTTTTGTGTAGAGCTTTTATGCTTTGATATACAAACATATGAACCCACATTCACAGACACAATCACAGGAATTAAAGTCCTATGCCCAGGTCACATGAGGAGCCCATGGCTCAGTGAACTTCTTTACATTATGTTTGCAAGTATAGGTAAAAGTTATTTGTGTAGATTATGTCCATATTGTAAAAGTCAGTAACACAGGATGAAATTTGTCACTTAAAACATGTCCATGTAACACCATCGTATAGTAAAGACCCTAGTGAGGTAAGGTGAATGGTATCTGCAGTTGCACAGAGAGAGAAGCACACAAATTTATCTATTTTATGTATTTCCTATCTTGCAAAATCACTTTCCTTATAGAGAGTAGTTTGTGTCATTTATCTTCCAAAGAAGGATAAAAAAATCACAAAGCTTTCTGGTCACTCACTGAAAATATTTTCCACTTAGAAAAGAAGAAAAGGACAGTACTTTGGAATAGCTAAAGGGAGCTTTCCTTAGAAAGAGCAGGACTGGCTAGGAACCATTACCCAGAGAAGTGGGACAGAATTGGATTCTTTTATGTTTCAAGAGTTTAAAATAGATTCCCTGGAAAGAAGCAAAGACAGAGGCAGGAAACAAGTCTTTGAGGAAACAGGCACCAAATCCAATTCAGACCTGGCTGCCCTTCCTTAGTGAGTGACACGGAGGTAACATGGGCACTAAGAACAAAGAACTGCTGTGCGAGGATATTATTCCTAACCGAGGAAGAACCGTGATGCGGCCACCAGTAGACAACCAGGGTTTTACCACTGTTCTTTACCTGTGACCTGGGCCAGCTTCTAAGCCACTTGCTGACTATAAGACGGGAAATATATCTTAGCAACGAAGACACTCCAGCAAACACTGCTTTGCTTACAAATTCTTGCAGTATTTTTTTTTTTTTTTTTTTTTTTTTTAGCTTCAACTGTACATTGGAACCGTCTTGGAAGTAAATGTGCTGTTAAGATAGGAATGGTCATTTCTTGTTGACAGATGATCCAATTCAAATCATCAGACATGAACTATCATTAGAAAAAAAGTTAAGGTTAGTTTTGAGAATGGCAAACATAATTCATATCCAGAAGATAAGTAGGATGGTAACTGTAGTCATCCCGAGGTGAGAGGTATTAAAGCCTGCCTGAGCTCAGGCACAGATGGCTCCCCATGAAAAACAGACGTAGGAGAAAAGTGTTGGAAAGGACAGAGGGCAATTTTGAAGTTACAGAACTAAACAGAACAACCACACAAGAAAAGAGTTTGGATTATAAGGACGTGTGGTGACGGCTATTTCAGAAGATAATGCTGAAGTGCTAGTGGGCCTGAAACACGTATTGTAAACTTTGCTTTCAGTGGCATCTATAGATGTCAGACCATTTCTCTGTTTTCTGTTTCTTTTAATTTTTTAATATTTTATTTATTATTTTTATTTTATGTGTATGAGTATATGGCCAGCATGTGTGTAAGTACCAGAGGAGGTCAGAAGAGGGTGTCTGATCCCCTGGAACTGTAGTTATACACAGTCATTAGCCACAATGTCTGCTGGGATTCGAACCTAGATCTGCAAGAAGAGTGCTCTTAAATGTAGAGACATCTCTTGAGCCCTATGTTTTCCCTTAAATTTATATGATGAACTTTCTGAAAGAAAATTTGGGTTTTAAAGAGATCAACTGAAATGCAATAAGAGACAGCCTATCAGCGTTTCAGCTCTTGGTATGGGAAAAGTGGCTTCTGTGAGTACAGGGAATGGATCATCTAGCCAGGACCTAGGAGAATTGAGCCATGGATTACCAAAGTGCAGAATAAGTTAGTCAGCAGGAGCACAATACATACACTGATTTTTCCCAAAGAATATGCTTCAAATGGTTGAATTAAGGGTCACCAGGTCCCTAGATTAAATTAATAATTATAGACATAAGTAATATATCATTTATAATATTTCTTTTTGGACATCTTTGCTATATATCCATCACCTCTCTGTGTTACAAATTTCTTTCTTTTTAAAATTTTTATTGATTAATTTAGCATTTTATACAATACATCACAATTGTATTTAGACCTCCTCCCTTATCTGCACCCTCCTATACTCACCACCCCACCTGGTTTCATGCATTCTATCATATATTGACTCAAGTTTGTGTCTTTAAATGTTCCTCAGTATGAGTTCATATATTAAGTTTATTTCTTACATCTTTAGAATTTCAAATTTATGATATAAGATATAATAATATATTTTTAGTTTGAGGATTATAACAGTTCCATTTAGTTATTATACCTCTGTTTCTTTTTGTTGTTGTTGTTCCTTTTAATTTTATATTACTCCAAAATATGCATATATACACTGCACATATATACCAAAATGATAGAGTCTGAAACTGAGCTATGGATTAATTCCAAAATATTATTTGAATTCACATTTCAACAGTAATTTTGCATGCAGGCACACAGAAATATAACTTTACAATCCCGTGTTATATAGAAATATAATATATGGTTTAACATACTTTCAAAGAAGGTATTAATTCTTTCTCATAAATCTTAGAACTTGGGAAAAAAGACACATAAAAGTAAAGTTATATCTATAGTAGCATCAGGTTTGACTTACATGTAAGAGTTTGGTGCTAGGCTCTACAAATGAGGGACACCATATATCCTTTGTTTTGTCAGACTGTGTTACTTCACTTAGCATAATGGCTTTTAGTTCTATCCATTTACTTGCAAATTTCATGATGTCATCTTTCTTAACCACTGCATAGAACTCCAATGTGTAGATGTATCACATTTTCATTATCCACTCATCAGTTGAGGAACACTTGGTTGCTTCCAGCACTTCATTATTGTGAAGAGAGCTGCAACAAACACGGTTTTGCACGTATCTCTGCAATATGAATCTTACAGGTATGTACCCAGAATTGGTATGACTGGGTCAAGTGGTAGGTTCATTTTGATCCTTTTAAGAGTACTCCACAATGCTTTCCACAGGGTTTGCATAAGTGTGCATTCCCAACAGCAGTGAATGAGTGTTCCCCTCTCCCCACAATCTCTCCAGTATTTGGTATCTTTTGTTTCTTGATCATAGGAATTCTTACCAGAGTAAGATGAAATTTTAAAGTGGTTTTAAGGTGCATTTCCTTAACTAATAGTGATGTTAACACTTTTTAAGATATTTCGTGGGCACTTTTACTTCTCCATTTGTCAGTCTCTGTTCAGTTCTTTGCTCCATCTTTTGAGTCAGTCATTTGTTTTCTTGCTCCTTTGCTTTTTGAGTAATTTTTACAATCTGGATGTTAGACCTCTATCAGATGTGTCACTGGTGAAGGTTTCCTCCAACACTGTGGATTTTCTCTTCACTTTGATTGTTTCTTTCACTGTACAGAAGGTTTTTAGTTTAATGAGGTACCACTTGTTGATTGTTGACCTTATTTCCTGTGCAAGTGATTTCTGATTTAGGAAGTCTTTTCCTACCCCTGTATCTTGTAGGTTACTGCCAATGTTTTGTTCTATCATTTTCAGGGCTTCGGGTTTCACATTGAGGTCTTTGATCCATTTCGAGTTGATTTTTGTACAAGGCAAAAGATAGGGGTTATTTTTATTCTTCCTCAAGTGCTGATCCAGTTTTTCCAGCACCATTTGCAGAAGATACTGTCTTTCCTCCATTGAGTCTTCTTGGCCATTTTGTCAAATATGAGGTGGCTGAAATTGCAAATGCTCAAGTTTGAATCTTCAATTTTGTGCCATTGATCTATAGGTCTGTTTTTATGCCTGTACCAGGCTGTTTTCATGACTAGAGCCCTGTAAAAATGTTTGAAGTCTGGTATGGTAATTTCCTCTGCATTGCTCTTTGTGCTCAAGGCTTCTTTGGCTATTCAAAATCTTTTGTTTTACAATATGAATTTTAAGACTTTTTTTAATTCTGTGAAGAAGCTCATGGTTTCACAGCAGAATTCTATAAAATATTTAAAAAGGACTTGCAACCATTATTACTCAAACTGTTCCAAAAGATACAAGCAGAGGGAAATCTCCCAAATTCCTTCTATGTAGCCAGCATCACTCTAATACCAAAACCAGGCAAGGATGCAACCAAAAAAGAGCATCATCAGATGCTCTCATTAATTAACAGACCCATCTCATTAACAGACCCATCTCATTAATGAACTCAGATGCAAAAATCTTCAACAAAATACTTGCAAACCATATACAGACCCACATCAAAAAGAACATCCACCATGATCAAGTTGAATTCATACCAGAAATGCAAGGATGGTTCAACATACTAAAATCAGTAAATATCATAAAACACATAAATGGACTGAAGGACAAAAACCACACAATCATCTCAATTGATGCAGAAAAAGCCTTCAACAAAATACAGCATTCCTTCATGATTAAAGTACTAGAGGGACTTGGACTGGAAGGATCATTCCCCAACATAATCAATGCCATATACAAGAAACCCACAGCTAACGTCATCCTAAATGGAGAAAAATTAGAAGGATTCCCCATAAAGGTAGGAATCCATCAAGGCTGCCCCTTGTCACCATTCCTCTTCAATATATTGCTAGAAACACTGGCTAGGGCAATCAGGCAAGAAAAGAAATCAAAGGAATACTGATTGGAAAAGAGGAAGTAAAAACTATCCCTCTTTGCAGAAGATATGATAGTTTACCTAAGGGATTCTAAAACCTCTACCAGAAAACTCCTAGAAATGATTAGGAGTTTCAGTAAAGTGGCAGGATACAAAATTAACCTAGAAGAATCAGTAGCCTTTCTTTACACCAACAACAACCAACTGAAGAAGGAATACAAGGAGACCTTACCAATCACAATAGCCTCAAAAACAATAAAATACCTAGGAATAAACCTAACCAAAGACACCAAAGCTCTCTACAACAAAAATTATAAACTCCTAAAGAAGGAGATTGAAGAAAACTAGATGGAAAGATTTCCCATGCTCATGGATTGGAAAAATTAATATAGTAAAAATGTCCATTCTACCAAAATTAATATATCAATTCAACTCAATTCCAATTAAAATCCCCAAAACATTCTTCACAGGCTTGGAAAAAAAAATTCTTAAATTCATATGGAACAATAAAAAACCTGGAATAGCCAAAGCAACCCTGAGTGAAAACAGCAATACAGGGGGTATTTCTATACCAGACATCAAACTATACTACAGGGCTATAATCAGAAAAACAGCCTGGTATTGGCAGAAAAGCAGACCTGTAGACCAATGGAACAAAACTGAAGATCCAAACTTGAGCACATACAATTTCAGCCACCTTATATTTGACAAGGGGGCCAAAAAGACTCAATGGAGGAAAAACAGCATCTTCAGCAAATGTTGCTGGCAAAATTGGATCACCACTTGTAGAAAAAATAAAATTAAACCCCTACCTCTCTCCCTGCACAAAAACCAACTCCAAATGGATCAAAGACCTCAATTTAAAACACAAAACCCTGAAGGTGTTAGATGAAAAAGTTGGCAGCAATTTACAAGACATAGGTGTAGGAAGAGACTTTCTAAATCAGACAGCAGCTGCACAGGAAATAAGGTCAACAATTGACAAGTGGGACCTTATTAAACTCAAACGTTTTTGTACAGCAAAAGAAACAATAAGGGATGTGAAGAGAAAACCCACAGAGTAGAAGGAAACCTTCACTGCTGATTCATCTGACAGAGCATTAACTTCCAGAATATATAAACTACTTAAAAAATGAAGGATCGCCGGACTTGGTGGTGCACGCCTTTAATCCCAGCACTTGAGAGGCAGAGGTAGGTGGATCTCTGTGGATTCAAGGCCGGCCTGGTCTACAGAGCGAGCTCCAAGACACCTGGTACTAAAAGGGAGACCCTGTCTCAAAAATACCAAAAAAAAAAAAAAAAATGAAGGATCAAGAAAACAAATGACTCACTCAAAAGATAGAGTAAAGAGCTGAGCAGAGAATTCAAAAGCAAGGAAATGGAGATGGCTGAGAAACATCTTTTTTGTGTGTGTGTCTTTTTGAGACAGGGTCTCCCTGTAGCCCCAGCTGTTCTGGAACTCTGTAGAGCAGGCTGGCCTTGAACTCACAAAGATCCACCTGCCTCTGCCTCCCAAGTGCTAGGATTAAAGGCATGTGCCACCATGCACGGTGAGAAACATCTTAAAAAGTGTTAGTGTTCAACATCGCTAATAATTAAGGAAATGCAAATTAAAACCACTTAAATTATCTTCTCACCCCAATAAGACTGGCTAGGTTCAAGAAAACAAATGATAACAAATGCCAGAGAGGGTGTGGGGAAAGGGGAACACTCATCCACTGCTGGTGGGAATGCAAACGTGTACAACCACTATGGAAAACAGTATGGAGAACCCTTAAAAGACTCAAAATGAGCCTACCGCCTGACCCAGCCATACCACTCCTGGGTATACACCCATCAGACCCTTCCTACAGCAGAGACACATGTACAGCCATGTTTGTTGCTGCTCTCTTCACAATAGTGAAGAGCTGGAACCAATCCAGATGCCTGACAACTGATGAGTGGATACAGAAAATGTGGTACATCTACACAATGGAGTACTATGCAGTGGTAACGAAAGATGACATCATGAAATTTGCAGGTAAATGAATGGAACTAGAAGATATGCTGAGTGAAGTAACACAGTCCCAGAAAAACAAAAGACAAATAGTATCCCTCATCTGTGGATGCTACTACCAAGTACCTAGGTGTAAGATAAAATGAGCAACGTTAATAGTATACTCCTCACAATCTAAAAATAACTGTGCTCTTGTATTGGGAATTCCTACACAGGTTCTAGAGCTGACCTAACACGTATTCTCAGACCTTGGACTTTTAGTATATTATGGAGGACATGTGTGCATCTTTTAGAGTAATACGGGATTAAAATGGAAAGAAGTGAATCAAGAAATATGCTATGGAAATAACATACAATTTGTTTCCAAAGGATACAATGTTAATACAGGTGCAATGTAGTCTATACTCTGAAAAGGCTAAAACCCTAGTAGTTGCTCAGTCTACAAGCTGGATGTCTCAGCAGTCCCCATCTGGCACTGAAGGTTGGAAGATTTTTGTAGAGACACGAGTCTTCACTCTATAATGGAAGGTTGAAAATATGTGTCTCATGTCTTTGAAGGATGGCAAAAGCAGTGGCAGCCACAGAGTAACTGCACTTGCCAGTAAGAATTGAAGACAGGCAAAACAACAGGTTTTTTGTTGTTGTTGTTGTTGTTTTTTTTTTTGTCTTTTTGTCTTTTTACTAGGATCTCAAGTTTTATACCTGAAGTACAATTTCTCAGGCATTACTGATTATTTATTTCTGGTTATACTTTCCTTTTGGATGTTTAAG
This sequence comes from Rhizomys pruinosus, assembly GCA_009823505.1. NCBI lineage: Eukaryota > Metazoa > Chordata > Mammalia > Rodentia > Spalacidae > Rhizomys > Rhizomys pruinosus. The sequence goes on from VZQC01007611.1 coordinate 5,110,716, forward strand.
GCCACACATTTAGCCCAGGTTAACCAAGATTTTTATTTTCTCAAGGTCAGTTGAGGATCTGGTCCTCAGGGGTCACTTGGCTTTTGGAAGGGGAGGGAGCCCTTGGTTCCTTTTGGCTTTTCATATACCAGTTCTACTTGAGGACAAAGTCAGGTCTTGCTAGACCAGGCTTCCTTTTTGAAGTATGAACAGACTTTCCTCTTTATAGACTGGACACTTGCTGAAGTCCAACTAGCGTATCTCCAAGACCTCCCTGCACAGGAAGATTGGTGACTCACATTTGAAGGACATTTCAAGAGTTGCCTCCATGAATAGTCCTCTGGGACTTAGTTGATCTCTGAGGGCAGGGAACAAAGTTATCACTTGAGTCCCTCGGGCAAATTGGTATGGGCATTAAGTATGGTCGTTAAGCATCTAGAAAGGTTAAGTTTAACTAGCCTGATACTTTTAACTACCAAATAATATTTTAGAAAATTCCATGGGATGGGATTCTGGAGTATTGCAGGATAATGGATTATTGTGCTCTGGGCTTCTGTTTTACCTGTTGGGTGTCTGGTCTCAGGGTGGGTGGGTAGGACTCTGTCTCACTTGTCAGATGCAGGAGATGGGCGAGATCTGAAGCTGTGGTTCAGGGGTGGGCCTCTGGGTGGGTGAGCATGCCTTGCCTTTCCTGCTAGGAGCTGAAAGCAAGTATCTGGAGCAGGTGCTGGAAACTGGGAACTGGGAGTGGGTCCACCATGTTCGGTCCCCCTGCCTCGCCTGGTATGCCTGCAGACCACGAGCTTCCTGACCTTCACTTGGGATACACATTTCTTTAAAACTAGTGATTTTAGAAAGTAATATTTTTGTTGATTCCTTTACAATTTCTTGCAATGTATTTTGATCATATTCAACTCTCTCATCTTCTCTCAAATCTATCACTACCACCCTAAACCCCTTCAGGACCTTTCTCTCTCTCTCTCTCAAAATTACATATATATAAATATAAAAAATTATATATATATATACCTTCAAGTCAAGTTTGTACTCTCCAAATACACCTGGGTATGCGCTCATCCCCTTTATCATGGTAAACATATCAATGTCACACCTTTAAAGAAAACTGACCTTCCTTTCCCCAAGCAGGTCTCAGTTGCTAATAGTTCCTCAGCTAGGGCTGGGCTTCATGTAAAACTAATTCATAAGATTTCTTTTTTTTTCCGCCAGGTGTGGTGGCACATGCCTTTAATCCTAGCACTTGGGAGGCAGAGGCAGGTGGATCTTTTTGAGTTCAAGGCCAGCCCGGTCTACAGAGTGAGTTCCAGGATAGCTGGGGCTACAGGGAGACCCTGTCTCAAAACAAAGATGAAAAAAATAATAAAAGAATTATTTTTTTCCTTTTTGAAGACTTTACTTTCAGTTTAAGCCATGCAGACACATGCACTACGTATTGGATGGGATTATTCCTGATGTGCACAGTTTCCCTATAATTCAATGTTGGAAAAAAGAATCATCCTGCAATATCCTATTAGGCCTGAGTAATCTGATTTCATTTTTACAGTCTTTCCTAAAATTACAATTTCTAATAAACCAAAGTAAAATGTGAACTGAAACAAATTATTGGAGTTGAAAATTTAATATTTTCAAAATAAAATAACACATCTTCAGAAATCATGAATGCAGAAATATATTTTCTTTTTGAAATGGTTTAACTCTCCAGATAGTAATCCTAACAAGAAAATCAGCTAGGCATCAAGGGAAGATGGGTAGCTTAGCTCATCTCCAGGAATTAGAGCATAACCAAACCATGTGATTCTACATGCAAAAGTTCTTTTATTGTTGTTATTATTATTATTATTTATTATTGGTGTGTGTGTGTGTGTGTGTGAGTGTTGACACACGAGTGTGTGTCATGGTTCCTGTGTAGAAGTCATAAGACAACTTTCAGAAGTCTGTTCTCTTATTCCATTTGAGTTCCAGGATCTAATTCACATCTTAAGTCTTGTATGGTGAGTATTTGTACTTGCTAAGCCATCTCATTGACCCCTTTTTAAAAGCTTTTTTTTTTTTTTGATGAAGGACCTGTAGCACAGGCCAGCTTTAAATCCTCTATATAGCTAAGGATGATATTGAATCCTGAATGACAGGCATGTGCCATCACCTTTAACTGGAAATTATTTATCCATCTATTTAAATAGTTCTAAATTTCTTCAAAATTTATATTACTGAAGAAGAATATTGATCATAGACATGTTGTTTTTTTGGATCCATGCAGAGTAAGTTGTTATTCAAAGAACTATCAGATGATAGGAAATATGTTAAAGTGTTTGCATGTGAAATGTGCATCATATAAGCAAAGCTATTTTACACGTGAACCTGTGTTCTTACTTTTTTCCTATGCTCTGAGACTCAGTGATGATTCGTACAAAGACTTATGGCATGGAAACATGAAGATAAAAGCAACGAGAACTTAAGACTCAATTTTCATTTGCCACTTTGTTTTGGAACTATCCAGAGTCTCTCCTAATCTATGTGTGTGTTGTTATAACTCAATATCATGCCATGGTGACATGCTCATTTTCTTGTAATCTTGGGGGACATAGATAAGAATTTTGATGTATTCATTTTGAAATATATTATACCCTAAGAGTTTCACTTATGACTTTCTACCAAATACCTTAATCCAAATAGACAATCTCCACATACTAAACAATTTAAACTTGTTCCTGAAGAGCTTTTTATTAATTATGTTCAAAAATTAAGATTGAAGGCAGCTGATTACTACTGCGAAAGTGGCTCTAGATAATCTGACTCAAACCCAGTGGATGAACTTGCACCGATGGAACCTCAGCTGACACTAACTTGACTTAATAGGGCTTAAAATAAATGACAGAATGCATGGAATCCAATGAGGGGGGTTGGAGGATGCTGATGGGGAAGGAGGTATAAAGATGATTAAATTCCTTTATGAAATACACAAAAGTTCAATTAAAATATTTAAATTGATAAACAGAAGCACACATATAGAGTGTTATACACCTGCAGCAGCATGCTTACCTCCTCGCCTTCTGAAAAGACTTAACCTGTGTGCTCAGAAGCAACAGCTGAGTCGGTGGTTTGATGGTTTGATCAGCACCTGATACATTTCCAGAAGAAGTAGAGGATGATCATATATAAATCCTAATCCTTCCCATATTGAACGAGTTAGCAGGTGTTCACATTTTCCCTGCTCTTCACCCAACTCCCAGAGTCTGTGGTGTTGACTTTGCAGCCTACTTACCCCCTCCTTGGTCAAGACCTTGGAACCCTGCTGGCTGGCCCAGAGGAGGTTCACACACACACACACACACACACACACACACACACACACACACGGGTGGTGTATGCTGATAACTTCAAATGCATAATTTGATGTAAATATGAATCAAAACATTACACTATATTGCATAGGGCATGCCAATAAGAAATATTTAAAAACTCAAAACTAAAAAGGACTGAGAGATTTTTTTTCTTTTCAAAATCATGCAGGTGAACTCAAGGATACACTGGAGACTTGTGGCAAATATTTTCAACAGGACACTTGAATTCATAGCATACCACCCCATTAATCAGTAAATGCACTGCTTTGAATGCAGAAATGAAAGAAGAGTTATTGGAAAACATGTAATTTGCAAACGAGGCAGAAACAGTCATTTGCCAGAGAGACACCTGGAATCAATCACTGCTTTCCTACCAAATCAATGGGGTCCAGGTCAGGGGGCTGGGATATGGGCACAGGCACCACCGACTGAGGACTTTCATGTTGGCAAAAGCAGTGTTTACCCCACAGATCTATTAATTGCCTAAATATTGGGAGCCAGCTGGTGCCCTGTTGATGAAAGATGTTATTTGATATTGGGTTCTTGGCTTTCCTCCCTCCAGTGGACTTAAAATACAGGTTTGAAAATATGAGAAAGAACATGGCTTCTGCTGAATGCCTCAAAGCAAGTCCTCCTGTTGAAAAAATTGACTTTCAAACAATTTTCTTTCCTCTTTTATCTTCTTTCATCTTTAGGGACAGAATTATGTAAGTTACATAAATACCGTTTATATTAACACCTTAGTAAAACTTAAAAACTTAAAAACACTTTTTTGTTGTTGCTATTAACAGATGGCGAAAACAATGTATCAGGTCAGTTATTATCCATCCACAAGACACAAGTCAGATTCTTTTCTCTTCAGTAATCTAGTAACTAGAATGAGTAATGACATGTATAGCTATGCCACATCACCTGGTGAGACACATTCAAATCTTGAAAAAGTACATATTGCCATTTGAATTCAGTGAAGAGAGAGATTTTCCCCGCTAGGGGCAGCAGGCAAAGCTCCAAGCATTCATGCTAGGGAATGTGTCATCTTTCTCCTCTCCTTCTGCCTACTTTGATCATAACTGATGGAGGATTACACACTTCTTTGGGAATTCTTTAGTCAGGTAGTAGGCACTGACTAGCCAGGTCATGTGAAATTAGCTTTGGACATTAACCTCTTTTCCATACTGACACATTGCCATTTGAATGTTTTCTTTTCTCCCCCAGGGAGTGAAATGATTTAATTTCAAACATCTGTCAAAATATCGTAAATCTTCCATATGAATCATAATAGTTATTTCCCCTCCTCACTGCATAAAATTCAGCATTCCTAAACATGGGCGTGCTGTGCCCACCTGAACCAGACAGGAGATCAAGAGTTTATAGCCACCATGGACAACAGAGCAAGACATTGACAGCATTTCCATAAATATGATAGCTTGAGAAGAGTTTTCGAGGGGATAATTTAAAAACACAACTGGTTGTTTTTTATTAATGCCCTGAGAATTTTATACAATGTCTTTTGATCACATTCAGATCCCTTCCCTTATGTCCACCTTCACCCTTCTCAGCCCCTGGACTTCATGTCCACTAGTGTTATTTTCTTTCTTTAAAAACTCCCAAGCCTTTTCCAGGCACTGTGGCGCATGCCTTTAATCCCAGCACTCAGGAGACAGTGGCAGGTGGATCTCTGTAAGTTCAAGGCCAGCCTGGTCTACATAGTGAGTTCTAGGCCAGCTGGGGAGACCTTGTCTCAAAAAGATCAAAACAACAACAATAATAACAACAACAATAACAACAACAACAAGAACAGCACTCCCAAGCCTTATCTGTGTTCTCCAAATGTACTTCCGTTTCAGGCTATTTACTACAATGTGGTCAACCTACCACGTGTCACACTTCTAAAGGAAACAGACTCTCACCCCTCCCAGCAGTTATCAATTGTCAATAGATCCTCAAATAGGGAGCTTCTTGCTCACCTCCCCAATCCATGCTGGGGTTTGTTCTAGCTTGTGCTTGCAAAGGTCTCGTGCATGCTTGCTTGTCACAACTGCTAAGGGTTCATATGTGAAACTACCCTATGGTATTCAGAAAAGATCTTTCCCTTATATTCATCTATGACCTCTGGCTCTTATCATCTTTCCACCCCCTCTTCTGTAATAATATAATCCCTGATCCTTGGGAGGATAAAGTATGATATAGATGTCTCATAGGGCTGTGCATTCTGGAGTCTCTTATTCTCTGTACAATCATCAGTTGAGATATCTGTGTTAGTCATCACCTGCTATAAGAAGATACTTCTTTGGTGAGAGTTGAAAGATGCATTAATCAATGGGCATAACAGAAAGTCATTAGGTACAAGCTTAAAACTATGTCAATTTATCAGAATAATAGTAATAGGTTCTTTCCTATGATCTGTGACTTGTATAGTCACAGGTAACCAGGAGAAGTAGTAATAGCTAGTTAATACTCTTTGAGGGTCTATGGGAGCTCCCTGATCCATAATTCCAGAAGAGGGAGTCCATTCCTGGCATCAGGGTTTTTATTTGCTAGTCCATGGTATAGAATCCCATTATGGGGTGACTTCATTTAAAATTATTTTATTGATATTGCATTGAATATAAACATTGCTTTTGGCAGGTAGTCATTTTCACAGTATCAATTCTACCAATCCATGAACACAGGAGGTCTTTCTTTCTTTTTTATTTTTTTTTTTGGTCTTTTTGAGACAGGGTCTCCCTGTAGCCCCAGCTGTCCTGGAACTCGCTCTGTAGACCAGACTGGCCTTGAACTCACAAAGATCCGCCTGCCTCTGCCTCCTGAGTGCTAGGAGGAGGTCTTTCTATCTCTTGGTATCTTCCTCTTTCTTCAAAGTTGTAAACTTTTTACCGTAGAAGTCTTTAATGTCTTTAGTTAGGTTTATTGCTAGATATTTTTGAGGCTATCATAAATGGGAAGGTTTCAATGAACGCTTTCTCTGATTTCTTGCTATTTGTATATAGAAATGTTACTGATTTTTATATATTGATTTTATGATCTAACACATTGCTGAAAGTGTTAATAATTTCTTGAATTTTTTCTGATGGAATTTTTGGGATCTCTTAAGTACACTATCCTATCATCTACAAATAGGGATAGTTTGACTTGTCATTTCCAATTAGCAAATTTGCCCGGGCGGGGTGGGGGGCGATGGGATGGTGCAGATGGGAGAGGGTTTTTGTATGAAGGTTTTTATATGAAATGCACAAAATTCAATAAATATGTACATTGAAACAAAAATGTTTTCTATTGGGTATGGAATATTTAAGAAGCTTTTAACTCTTTATAGATTATATATTATTCCTGAATCAACGTAACTCAGATTTATTCATTCATTCATTCATTCAATAAATAAGGACTACTACTATGACCCAGTCACTATTCCAGGAACTTGGCAATAGGTAAGTATAGCAGCTATGGTGTTAGAGTGTCTTTGCTCTTGTGAATATTATAGTACTTCATGATTAAATTATGTACTTAAGTGAGCCGATTTATAAGTCAGCATGAATAAAATAGGGTGTTGTTACAATCAGTCATTGTAAGCTGCCCATTTAATGAAAATCCCAGAGAAAAGCCATGCCAGACAGACCTGCAGTTGAGTCCTGCTCTGAGATAAGAACATGCTGTGGGTGATGGAGAGAGTGAACTCCAAATGTTCGGAGAGTGCAATTCCAAATGAGAGAGCATCAGCTGACAAATTAGAGAGGCTGAAGGAAGTTTGGTTGAAGAAACTTCACCCCCCAAAAAGTGGCTGCAGCATAGTAAGAGGAACGGATGAAGCAGAAGGAACTCAGGGCACGTTGATAAGCACAGGACATCTGCATTTGGAGATTTCTTTTTTTGCAGTGGTACGCCAAGATATTAAAATCTGGCCAGTTTCATCTTGCAAGGTTCCTTCATGGGGTGGTAACTGTGCCATTAGAAGAAAGATGTATTAAAAGATCTTAAATATCTCACTCGCCGGACACAAAAGTATTCATGGAGATATGGACACATTCAGGGGAAATTTTTCACAGTGAGCACATAAGACATCTTTGGGTAGAGTGTGTGAGATTGTGTGTGAAAGGCAGCCATTGTCATAATTCAAAGGGGTTTTGCTGATACAAATGATTGGACTGATTTTACTTAGGTTGCCAAATGCTGATGTAAATTGAGGACTGCACAGATAGATGAAGAGTTGTACTGGTGTGTTATATTTTGACATATCTGTTAAATATTTAAGTACCAATTTGATGTAGGTAGTATAATGTATGAAGTCTGGGATGTGGGGAGTGTAACTAATGGTGTTCTTAAAGTTTTGCTAAGGACATTAAAGATTAAACACCCAGGAGAACACAGAGTTCTGGCAAAGAAGGGGATGGGAAACTCTGGGCTTTGCTTTGGGGAAATGTCTCTAACAGCATAATGATGAGGATTTAATAACTAACAATGCATGTGATAAAATCTAGTTAGTGCTATGGTTTATCTTGCCTTCTCAGACTGTTGGCACTGTGATAGGAGCAGCGTTAAACAATAAATAAAAAACTGTTTAAGAATTTCAAAGGAATTATTGTGTATTGGCACTAAGTATCCTCAAGTTTGAAGTTAAAGATTCATTCACTGAAGCTCAAATTTTATTTCATATTCCCATTTTATATATAAGTAAAAATTAATTTTAGAGTAATTTCCTATATGACAGTAACCAATAAAATTAAAATTTAAACCATGCCAGACACTGCAAAATATATTGGTGCAGTAGGGGAACTTTTATCTGGGTAATAATCAGCAGCTAACTAATAGGACTAATCTCCCACTCAATGAGTTGGAACTCATATGTGATACTATAAACATAGCCAAATATACATGGCTAGAGAGGTCATAGATCATAGAGAAAACCCTAAGGATGTCAAATTCCTAGACAAATGTAATTTCATACTATATGCTAATTAAGAATTCTTATTATAGTTACAACTATCCCAGTCACCACTCATCAAGTTAATGAATTTGTGATACATAATAAACCCTCAAAGCCTCCAAAGAAGCTTCTCTTGCCCCAAAGAGAATAACTGTCTGTGTGATGCTCAAGCCTAAGTAACATATCTACAATGGAACCTCTACATCTAAAGTGAAGGTGCACTGAACACAGTAGAACACTGAATTGAACAAATACTGATAAATCTCTCAACTCTCATCGATGAGGCTCTCTCACGGAGCAGAGGAGCAATGAACACAAAAGGCCACAAATAGCCAAAGCAGAGAGAACAACAGTCTGCAGAGTTTGTGGCCTTGGACAGGACTCGTATATTAAGGTCCACCCACCCAGGGCTCAGGGAACATTGTGGGAGAGGAAGCAGAAAGATTGTAAGAACCAGGGAGGAGGTGCATGACTTCATGGAAACAGAGTCTTACAGGCCTCTCTGGGACTTTACACTTATGAACCTACAGCTATAGTGTCAAGCATGCAGAAGACCCATGCAAACTCAATTAGAGGAAAACCCAGCATAGAACATGGGAAATGGGCAACAGGCCCCAGCCTTAGCTGAGGAACTGTTAGAAGCTGATTAATGCTAGATGAGGGAGAGTTGATCTTTAAAGGAATGACTCCAGATGGGCTGACTAGACCCCAGTAGATGAATTTTCACTGAGGAACAACTGGGTACAAATGCTTTCCTGGATAGGACTTAACATGTATGACAGAATGTATGAAATCTGGTGGATGTGTTGGGGGGCTCTGGTTGAGGGAGCAGGTATAAAGATAATTAACATGGTTTTATGACATGTACAAAATTCAATAATAAATGTACATATAAATAGAATCCACATGTCTAAAAGCTCCCTGTTTTAGAATCCAGACTCTGTATCACTGGGATCTTATTGCCCACTTGAAAGGACAAGATGTGGCCCACCCTCGCCGCTGCCATGGCTGCAGCTCCACCGCTCTCCAAGGCTGAGTATTTGAAGCGTTACCTGTCTGGGGCAGATGTTGGCGTCGATGGAGGTTCCGAATCCAGTCACAAGCGACGCAAAAAGCGTCCGAAGCTGGGCGGAGCTGGCTGCAAGGGAATGCGGATTGTTGATGAGGATGTGAGCTGGGCCGCTATCTCTACTGCTAAGCTGGAAAAGGAGGAGGAAGAGGATGGAGATTTGCCTGTGGTGGCTGAGTTTGTGGATGAGCGTCCAGAAGAGGTAAAGCAAATGGAGGCCTTTCGATCCAGTGCCGAGTGGAAGCTCCTGGGAGGCCACAGTGAAGACCTATCTTCACACGGACAGTTCTATCATGATGACCCAGATCCATCCCCTCCCAGGAGGGCCCGTCATGATACTCCGGATCCATCCCCTCCCAGGAGGGCCCGTCATGATACTCCGGATCTGTCTCCTCCAAGGAGGGGGTGTCAGGCCTCAGATGCTTCTCCTTCTAGGAAGTCACATCGTAATTCTTCAGGTGTATCTCCTAGAAGAGTGCATCATGGTTCCTCAGGAATCTCTTCCCCTAGAAGGACCCATAACCACTCCCCTGACACAGCCCTACATAGGAGGATTCTTGACTCTTCAGACCCACAGCATCGCAGGCGGGTCCGTCATGACTCCCCTGATTCAGCATTGCCCAGAACCAAAATTATTAAAGCACCAGAAAGATCCTCCAACAAAACTTCACACCAGAAGGAGCCAGGGCCCTCTTACCCCCCATTCTCTAAGACCAGCAGGCATGAACATGACTTGGACCTTTCTCCTCCACATAAAAGGCAAGCAAAACCCCATGTTGGAGCTAAGAAGCAGTTTGATTCTCAAGGTGTTTGCCAAAAAACTTCTGATTCAGATCTTTCTCCTCCATGGCAAAAATCAAATCCAGGGCACCAAGACTCTGATTCAGATCTGTCACCACCAAGGAATAGACAGAAATACCAAAACTCTGACTCTGACCTCTCTCCACCTCGAAGGAGTCCATCTTCCAGGAAGAAGGCTACGCACATGTACTCTAGAGCTAAAACTGGGTTGGTGACTACATTCAGCGAGAACAGCAGGAGCTCAAGAAGCAGGACCAAGACATCATGGCCTTTGGAGCTCAGTTTCAGTTTGCCGAAACTGCCGTTCGAGACAAGTCTGGTCGTAGGAGGAATTTGAAATTGGAACGTCTGGAACAAAGGAGAAAAGAAGAGGAGCGAGATGAGCTGTATGCCGAGTGGGGGAAAGGGCTTGCTCAGAGCCAGCAACAGCAACAGAATGTAGAGGATGCGATGAAGGAAATGCAGAAACCTCTGGCCCGCTACATAGATGATGAAGATCTGGATCGGATGCTTCGAGAACAAGAAAGAGAGGGGGACCCGATGGCCAACTTTATCAGGAAGAGTAAGGCCAAGGAGAGCAAGAATAAGAAAGTAAGGCCTCGCTACAGTGGCCCGGCACCTCCTCCCAATAGATTCAACATCTGCCCTGGATATCGCTGGGATGGAGTGGACAGATCCAATGGATTTGAACAGAAGCGCTTCGCGAGGCTTGCCAGCAAGAAGGCGGTAGAGGAGCTCGCCTACAAGTGGAGTGTTGAGGACATGTGATTTCTCCGAGGTTACATGGCCCTCTAGGTGGCAGTAGACATCCAGCTCCAGCAGTGGTTTCCCCATCAGAGGGACCAGCAACATTGTCTCTTCTGACTTTGCACCAGGTCCCTAACCGTGGCTGTGCGACACTGCTGTTACTGGCTTCAACAAGAAGCAGTGGCTGCTATATTCAGGGTTTGTTCTTGGCCAGCGCTTTCTGTTTTCTTTTTTAAAATAAACATTTATATTTTTGTAAGAAAAAAAAAAAAAGAAAGGACAAGATGTATCAAAATTTAAATGAGGTTTTCGGAAAATTCCTAGTTAACTGCATTTAAAATGAGTGGCATATTGCACAGGAGTCAGCCTTTAAAACAGGCAGACATACATTTGATAATAAACATTATTTTCTGGCTTCATGAAAGGCAAAAAGCATACATACTCTTTTTCTGAAGCTCCAATGTTCTTTTTGTGTATGAAGGAATGTGTACTTCCCAAAACTGTTTTGAACAGACTAAAAAACAGGCATGAGCACATAGTCAGCAGGCCTATGCGTATGTATTTCACCTCTGTTCTGCAATGAACAACGTAAGACATAATTAAACCCTCAAAGCTTTCACTGTGCCATAAACAGCACAGTATGAAACTAAACTCAACAGTGCCAAATATAATCTTAGGAATGGGTCAGGCACTGCTGAAAGGGGGATTTTCAAAAAGTGAAATGTTAAAATTTCAAGTAAAGGACCAAATCATGTCCTACTTTATTCTAATGAATAAGAATATGACTCATCAGATAATTTCTCTTTCACATTTGTACTGAATAGCCTTTCAATGTTACGTTGTGTGAGGACTTTTGTGTTTCATTCCAGTTATCTTCTCAGTCATTTTAATATTCATTAACTTTAAGTGTCCCTTAAGAAGCAAATTTTAATTAGATATGTGCTATTCAAATAATTAAATTGTTTATGACTATTAAAGCCACATATAAAATTACTAAAATTAATATTTAATGGACTTAATATTAAATAAAATTAATAATTTATCTTCACATAAAATATTGAAGTATATTTCACTGAGTATACATGATCTATCCTGCATGAAGATAAGACATTAGGAACATGATCTTTGTTGATAAAATAGAAGAAATTTAGGTTAAAAGTCTGCATTTATAATTTATTTGTTCATAATTTAAACAGCTTTTGGTTGTTCATAGTTTTATAACTATGCCCTGGTCTCAATTTGTACTAAAGTACAATTTTTAAGTTCTAAATTTTGTTCATAATTTAATCTCTGAAGCCCTGTGTTCAAATGGGTTTTTAGTAGGCTGGGGAAGTTACTGACTAAAAATCATGATCCATAAACATACAAGTAGGAATAAACCACATTTTCTTCCTCACCCTTGAGGAATTAACTGCCAACCTAGGGATATTCTATGAATTAAAGTCACCCACCTTTTCTCTTTAAATATGAACTGGAGATCCTGGTAAGGCTTATCTAATGCAGAACAGAACACCAGCAATTCTTGTGAAGTGAGCATCATTCTTAAAATTGACAATACTGCCTGTTTCCTTATAGATGATTTGGGAGTGGGAAAGGTAAAGTTGTTATGATGATGGTGGGGCCAGTTGTACATTATAGTAAACATAGAGTAGGCAGGTTTTCAAATGGTTGGAGTAGGTGGCAGCCCATAATATACCACATAAAATTATATGTGTTTTCAGGTTATCATTTCTGACTAAGGAACTAAAAAAATCAGTTTCAGTACTGCAGAAAAACATGAAAGTATTTCATGTCTGTGCTGTATTTTTCCATGGCTATAAAAATTTACCCTATCACGTTTTGAGAATTGCAAACGTGTTTCATTTTATATCATTTTCTCTTCCTTAAGTGCTTTTTTCCGAATTTAATATTCAATTGTGAGAGGAGGGGGTAATTACTGCATGTTAGAAGCTAGACAGGAGGATCTGGCCCTCTGTAGACGTGGGGGAGCTGGCTCTCTGTAGACATGGGGGAGCTGGCTCTCTGTAGACATAGGGGAGCTGGCTCTCTGTAGACATAGGGGAGCTGGCCCTCCGTAGACATAGGGGAGCTGGCTCTCTGTAGACATAGGGGAGCTGGCTCTCTGTAGACATAGGGGAGCTGGCTCTCCGTAGACATAGGGGAGCTGGCCCTCCGTAGACATGGGCTGGCTCTCTGTAGACATAGGGGAGCTGGCCCTCCGTAGACATGGGCTGGCTCTCTGTAGACATGGGGGAGCTGGCTCTCTGTAGACATGGGGGAGCTGGCCCTCTGTAGACATAGGGGAGCTGGCTCTACATAGACATGGGGGAGCTGGCTCTCTGTAGACATAGGGGAGCTGGCTCTCGTGTGGGAGGCTCCGACATGGGCTGGCCGTAGACATAGGAGCTGCCCTCCGTAGACATGGGGGTCGAGACTGGGGGCGCTCTCTGTAGACATAGGGGAGGCCTCGGACAGCGCTCCGTAGACATAGGGGAGTGGCTGGACAGGGCTCTCCTGTAGACTAGGAGCGCGTGAGGGGCTCGTAGCATAGGGGCTGGCCCTCGTCAGCCCTCTTAGACATAGGTGGCGTGCAGGCTGGCTCTCTGTAGACATGGGGGAGCTGGCTCTCCGTAGACATAGGGGAGCTGGCTCTCTGTAGACATAAGGGATCTGGCCCTCCATAGACATAGGGGAGCTGGCTCTCCGTAGACATGGGGGAGCTGGCTCTCTGGAGACATGGGGGAGCTCCCTCTCTGTAGAAATTGGGGATCTGGCTCTCTGTTTCAATTCTACCAACTCTTGAACAGGGCGGTAGTAGAAGAGAAAAATGAGAGCTGAATGCTTCACCCGCTGTAGTTAGTGGTCTCTGAAGGTAAGAGCAAACTGACTATCCATACAGGGTAAAAACAAATAACTTCCACGGTTCATGATATATAATTATATAAATATAGTTAGATATATATATATATATAAAAGAATATCCAAGCATGTAATTTAAGGTTGCTTCATTTAAGCAGAGAATATGGATTTTCTCACTTCTTCATTTTTTTGGTTTTTAAAAATATTTTTATTGAATTTTTTGATACATAGAGGAGGCTCATGACCATAAGGAAACAGTCTTACAGGCTCCTAGGAACTTGCTCATATAAACCTACAGTGATGGTGACAGCATGCACAGACCCATGCAAACTCAGTCAGATAAAACCCGGAATAGAACTGGGGAAATGAGCAGGAGACTCCTGTTGGGTACAGAACTGTTGGAGGCTGATCATGCTAGATAAGAGAGAGGTGATCTTCTTTAAAGGAATGACTCTGGACAGCATAAGTCTCCAGTGGATGAAAATCATACCCAGGACCATATGGGGATACATGCCACTTTTTAAAAGGTGACACAAAGTCAGAATTCCAGTGCAAATTATAAACGACATCCTCAACACAATGAAGCAGGAGTACCCTGCATCTCAGCTGCTGGTACTTGCCAAGCAATGTAATGTCCAGTTTATAACTATGTACACATGTGTGACTATGTATGTACATATGTATGCATATATATCACTGAAAAAATGAAACAACTGTGGGAGAAATTAGCTCCTTAAAATTTTTGATACATTTTCAAAATCTATCTGGGTATGCAAACAGATTAGCAGAAAGGAGTACAGGAATGAACACAGATGCCAAAATTCTAAACAGGATACTGGCAAATTGCATACAGACCCACATCAAGAAGATGATGATCTTCTTGACCAAGTTGAATTCATACCAGAGATACAAGTATGGTTCAGCAAACAAAAATCAATAAATATCATAAAACACATAAATGGACTGAAAGACAAAAAAAAGACACCATCATCTCAATTGATGTGGAAAAAGCCTTTGACAAAATCCAGCATCCCTTCATGCATAAAGTCCTAGAAGGAATTGGATTGGAGGGATCATTCCTCATGTAATCAAAGCCATATACAAGAAACCCACAGCCAATATCATCTTAAATAGGGAAATGACAGAAGCATTCCCTTTAAAGTTAGGAACTAGGCAAGGCTGCCCCCTGTCACCACTCCTCTTCAATATAGTGCTTGAAACACTTGCTAGGATAATAAGGCAAGAAAAGGAAATTAAAGGAGTACTAATTGGAAAAGAGGAAGTCAAGCTATCCCTATTTGCTGATGATATGATTATTTACTTAAGGGATGCTAAAACTCTACCAGAAAACTCCTAGAAATGATTAAGAGCTTCAATAAAGTGGCAGGATACAAAATTAACCTAAAAAATCAGTAGCCTTTCTTTACAGGAACAACAAGCAACTGAAGAAGGAATACAAGGAGACCTTCCCACTCACAATAGCCTCAAAAACAATAAAACACCTAGAAACAAAGCTAACCAATATTGGTTTGTCTAACAAAGACACCAAATATCTCTACAACAAAAATTTTAAACTCTTGAAGAAGGAAATTGAAGAAGACATCAGAAGATGGAAAAACCTCCCATGCTTATGGATTGGGAAAATTAATATAGTAAAAATGTCCATTCTACCCAAACTCGTTTATAGATTTAATGCAATCCCCATTAAAATCCCCAAGAGTTTCTTCACAGGCTTGGGAAAAAAAGTCCTTAATTTCATTCAGAAAAACAAAAGACCCCAAATAGCCAAATCAACCCTGAGTGAAAAGAACAATAGAGGGGGGATCTCTATAATGCCCTGTAGAGGTCAGAAGAGGGTGTCAGATCCTTGGAACTGATGCTATGGATGGTTGTTAGCCACCATGGTGGTTTTAGAGATCAAACCCAGGGCTTCAGGAAGAAAAGCTAGTGTTCATAATCACTGAGCTATCTCTCCAGTCCCAAAATTAACATTTATGAGCTCAACTTGATAGAGAAAACTATATCGCAAAAAGACGGAAATAGATTTATTTTTTCCCCGTTTTTCAGAAATTTACATAAATTTCCTTGGATACAAGTTTGAAAAGAGAAAAGTCATATTTGGGGGCTTCTTGTGCCTAAAATATTTCTGAAGGTCCTTACAATTTTATATTGCTCTTTGTGTTGCTTGTTTGACCATGTAGTCAGATCTTCAAAAGCAGCCATTTCTGCATGAAAAAACTCAAAGAAAACACCTTCTGTTAATAAAACTCACTTGGCAGATTACTTACAACAGGTGTATGCATTATCTTTCCATTTTAATTATTTAGCCTTTCCTGGCATTGAAGACGTTTCCTTTGGGGGAAATTAGCAATATTACTTCCTCCATACATAGACATCCTCCTCTGCCACTTGTTCACTTATTTCTGAGTTATCATAAATTAAAAATGTCTTTTGAAAAGGAAAACTCAATTATGTACCTACCTGACAGATTTACTATCAAGTAAAAAGAAATTTGAAGCAAACATACAATATCGCTATTTAAGAATGATGATCAATAAAAGTATCTAAACTTTTAGAGAGAACAGGATTTTTTTCTTTACCAATAAGAATATTTTAGGGTTTCAATCTTAATTGAATTAGTTACCAAATAAATTAAATAATATGTATGCACATATGTCCAGATTTAATTCTTTTTTATGAATATCTTTAAATATATATTTTCCATGCTACTCATTTGGTCACTGAAAAAATACATTTTTGCATCTATTATACAATTTCCACACATTGTCTTTTTAATTAACTTTCAATTTCAGCCGAGAAATTTATCTGGGCATTAGAGAGAAACTCATTTTGGTTCTTATTCTTAAATTATTTTATAAATGTTAAGAATGCCCTGAAATTTAAATTAATTTCTTTTTGAGTGTACGGTCATTCTTAGTATGAAAATATTCTTGCCAATTGTACAAATATTAGAAAGGCTGTGTTGGCTACTCCCTCTGCCCCCTTCGATGCCTACAGCAGGACATGATAGCAGATGGGCCACACCCAATCATGAGCTCTATCAACCACCTGCAGCCAGTCATCAGGACTTATTTTTCTTGAGCATGGAGCATGGGAAACACTGGGGATTACATCAGACACAGATATGAAGTCTAGGAACTTAGGTAGCATCAGAGACTTTCTAGAGAAACTTACCTTTAGTGCATAAAATCCCTGCCAATCCATCTTAAATTTGAAGCTCCTGAGGATGCCACAAAGAATATAGACTTTTTTAGAAATGGAAACTGGACAAAAAATAAGAAACACATGTATTGCTCATGTGATAAATTTGGGCCAAATCAGTAATCTTTTCTCTCATATGTAAAACAGATACTCAGAGTATCCTCCATAATATCTTGATTCAACAAATATATATATATATATATATATCATGATATATATATATATATATATATATATATATATATATATATAATGATATACCATGATGTCTTGATTTGCCTTTTTTGCCTGGTTTCATGCAATAATACAAAGTTTCTCTTCCTGAAACTATTACAAAGCATGACGTCTTCTCAGGAAGCAACAAACTTCTTGATACCCAGTTTTTTTTTTTAACATTTTTTTTATTGATGCTTTGTGCATTTCATACATCATTTTCCAATTCAGTTCAGGCCTATTTCCTTTTCCCTTCCCCCCCCACCCCCAGCCCAATGGAGATCATGCATTCTGCCATAACTGTCCTGCATATTTCTCTCAGTTTTTTTTTCACTTTTTAGCTATAAGTGATAATCCATGAGTACAAGCATCCTTCATGTAAAACCAATTTGCAGGCTGTTGTGCCCAAACCCCCACAGCCCCACCTTCCAGTGGGGGGAAGGACCTAGAGGGAGTACAATAGACAATCATCCGAAAGAACTAAGGAACAATGACAAACTCCAGAAGACTAAGAGGGGGATAATAATAAAAATACAGAGAACTAAAGAGAGAGAACGGAAAAACTCAAAAAGGACTAGAGGGATACAATGACAAACTCTAGAAAGAACTAAAGGGAAGCAGACCAAAAATCACAACAGGAACTAGAGGGATGAAAAACACAAACTCTTGAAAGGACAGTAGAAACACTAAAAAAGAAAGGCCAACAACCACGAAGTAAGGCACCAAAAGAGATAGGAGAGCACCAGAAGGATTGAGAGCTCAAAAGGAAATGGAGTGACTAAAAGAGAAACACAGGATGAAACGCAAAACAGGCATTGAACACTCATTCACAAAAAATAGGAAAGAAAACTCGAGAGAGTCAGAGGATGAAGCAGAACACAAGAATATCGAACATCTGGAAGTAAACAGAGCAACTAAAAAGCTCAAATAAGAGTTTATGAAATAATTTAAAAAAGTAAGCAGAAAGTGGAATCAACCAGGAAATATCGGACACTCATGAACAAGATCAAACTCCGCAACATGGAATAGTAGGAAGGAGAAGATCTCAAGAAAAGATGATCAGTTTCACAGATAACTAAGATGAAACATTTCCCAAACTAAAAATAGAGAAACCCATACAAATACAGAGAGCACTATGGATCCCAATAGACCAGATCAGAAGAAGCCACGCACACATAAGTCATGAGTTTAATAAGTGCTGATGCAAATACAAAGAAAAATTTCTTGAGGGTACAAAGAATACAGTCACATAAAGGGGAAACCCAAATACTGAGATCTGACTTCTCGCTAACTTATGAAGCAGGAGAGGCAGAAGCTTTCCCAGTGTTAAGTGG
>VZQC01007611.1:5133128-5264476 GCA_009823505.1 Rhizomys pruinosus
TTCTAAACATATGTGTCTATACCAAAGTTACCTACATAATTATTAATGCTGTTTAAATACCTATATATCTAATTGCTTGTGCTTCATCTAGTAGGATTGAAGTTATTCTGGAAACTGTCAGCCCATGGAAGGAAACAGCCAGAATTGACCAGAGTCCAAGACAACCGCTCCGAGAGAGTGGACTGTTTTGCTTCTCTACTCCACCTGTGCCCCTTTTCTAAGCCTAGGAATAATCTGCGGAAGAGGGGGCATGGGTAGAATGTAAGGGCTGCGATTGGGGTGAATGGTGAAACATCCAGCAATGTAGTCTGGACACTCATTTGATCAACCTGATTGAACATACAACCCCTCACTTGAGTTTTTCATTCTCTCTCTTTAGTTCTCTGAATTCCTCTTTATGTTCTTTAATTTCTCTGCATAGGTCTGCAATTATTCCTCTAAGATCTGTTCCTTGGGTCTCCTCCAAGGGGTTCCCATTGTAGCTATCTCCTACTGGTTTGGTAGCACTTGATGCAGGATTTTCCTGTGCCTTTCCCATGTTGTTCCTTCGTCGTGTTCCTGACATGTGGGCTTCCCTTTTGTGGTTCAGATCACAAATACCTTTTCACTATGTTAGGGGATGGTTTTACTTTCCTCCTTCAGATGCTTTTTTTTCCCTCTTTCCTCCTCCTTGTTTATGGAGTATTGACTTGTCTAGTTTTCAATTTTGTAAACCACTCTTCTCTTCTTGTTCTGAAGGTTCTCCAAGAAAAGGTCCACTTGGATTCTCACCAATCTTGGGGGGGGGGGTATGCCTGACCTAGCCCATGCCCCGGCAGCCTGCACAAAGGTGCACACCACTAGCCGGACCCTCTGGCCCCGGCGCCAAAGAAAGACGTAGGGCGGTCCCACCCAGAGACACGACCCCCTACCTGCGGCAGATGCTTGCCCAAGTGACTTCCTGGCTGATACCCAGTTTTGCAAAAGGAGGAGCGCCCACAGCCTACTCACAGCTAAAACTTCCTAATACTTCTTACATCTGAATTCTCTCCATTTCATCCATATTTGCCAGTATTTTAATACCAAACTTTTCATATATTTGTCAAAATGTTTATGTCTATATATCTATGTGTAGACATGTGTGCAGGTGCATGTGGAGGTCAATGGCCAATGGCAAGTATCTTTCTTGATCACTCTCCAACTTCTCTTTTAACCTGGATCTCAGCAATTGATCAGACTGGCTGTCCCATCAAGACCGAGACATTCTCTGTCTGACTGAGCAGTGGTAGGATCACAATCACATGCTGCCTTGACTGGCTTTTGATATGGGCACTTGAGACCCAAACTCAACTCCTCATGCTCACATGCCAAACACTTCCCATTTGACCCAGTTCCCCAGTTCCCATATGCTTCATATTTGCACTGCGTTTATCATCTACCACAATGTAGGTGACAACAGTATAATAACCAAAATACTTTCAATATCTTCCATTTGTCTAGTACTCTGTAATGAATTTGGTATGCATTGTCTAATTCAATCATCGCAAAACTGTACAAATACAGATATAAGTATCTTCTTTAAGGGCAAAAAATAAAGTCAGTAAAATATGGAGTGTTTCCTCAAATGACAAAGCCAGAATTAAACATGTCTTTCTGACCTTGGAAAGCTCCTTCTCTAAATCATTCTCTCCTGAAGTAAAGCAGTTTTACATTGATTTTTAAATAATTTTTATTAAATTTTGTGTCATCCAATATATTTTGATCATATTTAGATCATCACCCTTATCTTAACCTCTCATATACCCCCTGCAGTGGACTTCATGTACTCTGTCACATATGGTAATGTCTATGGAGCCAAGTGTTTGTCCCCAGATATCTCTAGATGTGCATCCATGCCCTAGAGCCTAGTTGACCTGTCTTACATCACACTCTTAAAGAAAACCAATTCTCTTTCTACTTCTCCAATGCATAGAGATAAAATATTCTCAATAAAATACTTGCAAAGCAAAAATACTTGCACCTCAAAAAGATTATCCATCATGAGAAAGTTGACTTCATACTAGAGGTGCAGGAATAATTCAACAGAAATCAGTAATTGTAGTCCACCACATAAATAGACACAAGGATAGAAATCACTTGATCATCTCATTAGAGGAAGAAAATCCTTTGATTTTTCCAACATACCTTCATTATAGAAGCCCTGGTGCATCTAGGACTTCAACATAATAAAGGCATTATAAGCAAACCAACAGCAAATATCATGCTAAGCAAGAAAAACTCAAAGCATTTCTATATAACCAGGAACAAGACAAGGATGTTCACTCTTTTTCACTCCTGTTCAATATAGGGCTTGAAGTCTTATCTGTCATAAAACAAGTGAAAGATGTGAAGGAAATACAAATAGGAAAGAAAGGGGTTAAAGTATGTTTATTTTCAGAGCATATGATTCCATGCGTAAAAGATCCCATATCTGAATTTCTATATTCCACATTCATCTAGTGGAAGAGACACATGGTAAAAGTATTTCTTATTATGAACCAGAAATGACAACACGATATTTACCTTGCAACATTGAAATTCAGGTTTGAAGAGCCACTAAACACCTGTACTTCTTCACCTTTCTGACTTTATTCCCTGTTTTCCTTCATAATCTCTTCCTCCATCTAGACCAGGCTTATGATGCTCCATTTTCATGACAAGTTCTTTAAATTCTGTATACACCCAGTTTTTATGCTCTTTCCTTACTATTATAATTCTCTTTATTGTAAAATATATTTCACTTCTAATTGCTCTACTAATTCATTGATATAGGAACATCTTTAAGTGTATAGCTTCCGATATGGGGGTGAGTGCATTTGTTTATGTAAATATGTTTTAACGTTTTCAGGTTTTATCTTTGAATTTCCTAGAAAATGTTTCAGTGATGTGAGATACTAAATCCATAATTGCATGCCTCCTTTATTGAAAAATCAAAATCCCATAGAATGGTGATTATCTTACAAAATCTATATGCTGTTGTAACATGATAAGGTGCAGTGTGGTCAGTTAATTTGAGTAAATTCTTTGTTTTCAATCTTAGTCCCATGTTTTATATCTTATATCTAGCTCTCTTGTAAGCTGTTTAAAGGGACTGTCACGATATCATGCCCATCTTTGGTTCTTTGTAAAGTTAAGTTTCCCACTGAGAAGAAGCACACAAGGAGCAGGGTATAAATTGCAAAGGATAAATGACACCATTCTGAACCACCTCTCACTGTCCTAGTGCTAAAACTTCTAGAACAGAAGCCAGCTAAATCAGATATTCTTAAAATCTTTGTACTTTAAAGATACCAAGCATTAACTTGCCAATGTATTTATTAAGCATAACTATGTATTTTAATATCACATGACTATGAGGTTCTTCTAAATTTCCTGATAATTTTAATAGCTAAAGAAAAGCCTAATCATATTTTCACTGGTGACTGAACAGATGAAGTCTTCACTTTATGTTGATACACAGCTAGGATTCTCCCAGGAACTGTCCTGGGAGCAGGCAACAGAAGCAAGCCCATCTGTCAACTTGGATAAAATCCCCTCTGGAGACAATCAGGGAGCACTTTGCCCTAGTCACTGATTGAACCGTTTACAGGGATTTAAACATGGTAAAGGAAGCATAACCTGAGTTAGCAGCTCAGGCTGTATATTTAGAAGATCTTGCAAACAGTGCCAGGACACAAGCACAAACATGTTGGCTATTAGATTTTCTTCACAACACAATGAATCAAAGTCTCAGGAAAGAGGTGGCTTGCCTCATGACCTTCCAAGGATTCTAACCAAACCCAGATCTCACTGCAGACACCTGAGGGTGAAATATGATAAAGTGTAGAGAGCTGAAATGTGAGTCATCACCACTGACATGTAATCATACAAATGAGACTGACTCTTGATGACTCTTGATCATAAGCATCATTATCGAATACTAAAGATTTTCTCAATTACAAATTCACCTATAAAGCATTCTAAAAATGGTCTTCTCATAACACCTATTGATGTCTGATCAGAGTAGGATACAGCGAACACAACTATTTGTAATGTGTCATCTTCCCTATTAAAAGGAGATAAAACAGAGTTTGGCTATTTTCTGAGCCATTCAAAGAAATGGAAATTTTACTCTCAGCATTGTTGTGATGGATGAAATAGAAGACAGCTTTTCTTGTGGGCTTATTCCCTGAGGTGTGGGAAGATATGACAGGGACATAGAGGTGATTTCTCTACCCTACCAACCTTGGATATAAAAATAATATGTAAAACTTACTGATAGTTTTATTTTAGTCATATTTCAAATTTTGTATTTGGTAGTTCAAAGTAAAATTCAAATTCATATAATGGAAAAATTAGAACAAGTTTAGAGGTCATTTATATAGACTACTCAAGTTACCAAGACTTAGATCAAAAATTTTTATAGTCGGAATTCAATCACTGAAATCCAAAAGCTGTAAGAAGGGAATCAACTATCAACTACCAGAAGTTGTCCTTGACCTCTACACATCTGCAATGGCATGTGTATTTGTTTGCAACATATAGACACAGATAAATAAATTAATTAATTTTAAAGTGTAATGTATGTAGTTTTTCAAGGCCCACATATTACAGCTTATTTCTCTCAGGCCACAGGGATGAGAGAAGAAGGATGATGGCCATCCAGGTCTTGTGTGTGCCAACAAAGACACACACATGGCTGAGGAAGGATGACAGCCGCATAGCTCATGTGGCTACCAAGTCAGGGATGTTGTCATTCCACATTCCTTATACTCCGTCATTACATTTTGGAAGAAAGCAGACCAGCCCTGCAGATCCAGCCTGGGTTTCTTCTGTTGGATACACATAATTTTATAGCATCAGTACAAATAGCTCCTCTGTGACACTGATGAGAATTAGTATGGTAGTAAATCATTGTGTATCATGGCTCGACTAAGATGATGTCAAAGATCAAACACCCTAATCCCAACCAACATGAGTACTTACCACATCCCTGACAATGAAATCTCTAATGCATTCTTTTTATTTCTTCTGCCTGGTCTATGGTACTAAGGAGCTTTGGGGTTTTGGATGAGAAATTTCCTATACAGACTCATGTGTCTGAATCCTTGGTGGCACTATTTGGAGAAGTTCTAGAACTTTTATCCTTGGATGCTTTCTGGAGGAAGTAAATCATTGGGGTCAGGGGCAGAGTTTGAGCATTTATAGACTTCTTGCTTATGTTTGCAATTGATGGTATATGATCACTCGCCTTTCTGCACTAGACGCCTGATGATATGCCTCCCCAGCCTTTATGGACTCTCTCTAAAACCAAAAGCCAAAATAAACTCTTGCAAAATATGCCTTTCCTCGTGATATTTTACCATAGAAACAAAAGGAAAGCACAGAAGCCGATCAGGGGATTGCTCCCTATGCACAGCAGGCAATCCGGAACAAAGCTCTGCTTTGTTGAATCCTCCATAAAGTCACTGAACACGCATTCAAATCTGACAAGTACTTTCTAACTGCTTCTTACTAAGACACTTTCCCACTATCTGTTGTCTACTTTCTTTTAGAGATAATACAACTTATTGAATTAGAGGTGACAGCCGTTACTATGAAATGCTGCCTTACGGTTCTGCCAGAATAAAAGCAGTCTGAGTCTTTCCATCCATTTACTGTTCCTTCAGAATTCCTCTTGAAACTGCTCCTTCAGAAAACAAGGCTCACTATTTCCTTTATTAAAAAGGAAATAGGGAAATAAAAGTGGACATTTATCATAGGAAACTGAATCTTATGACTTAGAGTCACACACACACAGACACACACACATACAACTACAAATGTTGTCAAGTTCTCTCATCTGTGAGATAAGTGCAGTTTGTATTGCTGAAATTTAAAAATACTCATATACATTCATACATTATTTAAGTCAAGGACAAGGAAGTTTCAAGAGAGGTGAAAGCCATGTGCCCAGAAATACAGGGCTCTGTGATCATGTCTACATTGTAAAGTAGCTAAACCACATTGACTTTTTGGTTGGAATATTAAGTAAAAGTGTTTGCACAGAGTATCACCATATTGTAAAAGTCATTATTGCAGTTCACCCTTCTTAATTTTATAAGTGAAAGCACATGTAAAGCTCATTCCCATGGTTCACTCTTGTTTTATTAAAGAATAATTGAGTCCATCAAGACCAGATCATTGGTGGTGGGCTGGTCATTATGCTGGGGAAGGGCAATGAGTCACCATGATGTCATCATGGGTAAATCTATAGAAAAGGTGGACTGGCCAGGGAAGCTCTTTGAGGAGATTAACAAACAGACAGCTGTTCAGGCAGTCAAAATCCAGGTGAGGACCTCTGCATTATTGCCAAGTTATTGTTTCTGGTATGACTCATGGCATGTCTTTACCACTCACACTGGGAACCAAAGAAGGGCTGTAGGAGAAAACACAGATCCAGTTCATGAGAGTAATGGGATCTACTCACTGGTTAGCCCTTAATGGAGTTACAAAAATCTTGCACTTTGGTAAACTTAAAAAAAAGAAAGAAAACACTTCTTTTTAAGGGATGCTTTTCCCTAAGGTCACTCCTGTACTTTCCAAGGCTTTAAGGACAGGACCAAATAAATGACACTGCCCAGCTCAGCTGCCATCTCGAGATGGACACTGGTCCACTTAGTTCTTATTAGCAGCTTTTGTGTGCATTGTTTTCTCTTTTTTTGTTTTTGTTTTTGTATTTATTACTTGCCTCTCATTTTTTCCAATTTTTTTAATTTTTTAACAATAATTAATAAGTTATAAGTGCAAACATCCTTCATGTAGAACCAATTTGCAAGCAGCTATGCCCAAACCCACACAGCCTATGTCTCCCACCATCCAGCTGGTCGGCTTATATGTACAATCATGTTGATCAAATAAGTGTCCAGACTATATTGCTACTGATCTTTCTAGATTTATTTTGTATCCTGCCACATTACTGAAGCTCTTAATCCTTTCGAGGAGTTTTCTGGTGGAGTTCTTAGGATCCCTTAGGTAGACAATCATATCAGCAAAAAGGGATAGCTTGACTTCCTCTTTTTCAATTAGAACTCCTTTAATTTCCTTTTCTTGCCTTATTACATTAGCAAGTGTTTCAAGCACTATATTGAAAAGGAGTGGTGACAGGGGGCAGCCTTGTCAAGTTCCTACCTTTAAGGGGAATGCTTCTGTCATTTCCCCATTTAGGATAATATTGGCTGTGGGTCTCCTGTATATGGCTTTGATTACACTGAGGAATGAGCCCTCCAATCCAATTTCCTCTAGGACTTTAAACATGAAGGGATGCTGGATTTTATCAAAGGCTTTTTCCACATCAATTGAGATGATTGTATGGTTTTTGTTTTTTAGTTCATTTATATGTTTGATGATATTTATTGATTTTCATATATTGAACCACCCCTGCATTTCTGGAATGAATCCAACTTGGTCATGGTGGATGATCTTCTTGATGTGGATCTGTATGCGATTTGCAAGTATTTTATTTAGAATTTTTGCATCTGTGTTCATTAAGGAGATGGGTCTATAGTTCTCCTTTTTGGTTGTATCTTTGCCTGGTTTTGGTAATAGAGTGATGCTGGCTTCATAGAAGGATTCTAGGAGAAATCCCTCTGTTTATATCCTTCTAAACAACTTGAATAGTAATGGTTTTAAGTCATTTTGAAATATTTTATAGAATTCTGCCGTGAAACCATCTGGGCTTGAGCTTTTCTTGGTGGGGAGGCTTCTTATTACATCTTCAATTTCTTCATATATTATTGGTCTATTTAAGCAGTTGATCTCTCCTTGGTTGAGCTTTGGTGATTCCCAGGATTTCAGATATTCATCCATTTCTTCTAGGTTTTCAACCTTAGTACAGTATAGGTTTTTGAAGTATTCCCATATAATTGTCTGGATCTTTTCATTGTCTGTTGTGATGTTTCCCCTTTCATCACAGATTCTATTGATTTGGAGTTGTTCCTTCTTTCATTTGGTTAACTGGGCTAGAAGTCTGTCTATCTTGTTTATTCTCTCAAAGAACCAACTTTTGGATTCATCGATTTTTTGTATAGTTTTTTTTGTTTTGATTTCGTTGATCTCTGCTCTGACTTTTGTTATTTCTTCTTGTCTGCTGCGTTTAGGGTTCACTTGTTTTCTCTCAAGTATTTTTAGCTGCAGTGTTAGATCATTCACTTGTGCTCTTTGTTTTTTTGATGTTGGCACTTAGGGCTATAAACTTCCCTCTTAGAACTGCTTTTAAAGTGTCCCATAGGTTTTGTTGTGTTGTGTTATCATTGTCATTCAGTGCCAGGAATGTTTTTATTTCTTTCTTTATTTCTTCCTTGACCCATTCATTATTCAGGAGAGTGTTGTTTAGTCTCCATGTGTTCTTGTAGGTTGTAGGGCTTATCCTGGAGTTGATATTAAGTTTTATTGCACAGTGTTCTGATACAATGCATGAGATTATGTCAATCTTTTTGTCTTTGCTGAGTTTTTTCCTGTGTACTAGTATATGGTCTATTTTGGAGAATGTTCCATGGGTTGCTAAGTAGAAAGTGTATTCTCTGGTGTCTAGGTGGAATATTCGATAGATATCTGTGATGTCCACTTGGTGTATTGTATCATTCAGTTCAGATGCCTTTCTGTTTATCCTTTGTCCTGTTGATCTGTCTAAAGGACTTAGTGGGGTATTGAAGTCCCCTACTATTAGTGTGCTGGGGTTAAGGTTGTCGTTATAAAGTTTGGTGCACCAGAGTTTGGTGCATATATATTCATGACTGTGAGATCTTCATTGCCAATTGTTCCTTTAATAAAGATGTAATGGCCCTCTTTGTCTCTTTTGGTTTCTTTTGCTTTGAAGTCTATTTTGTCTGATATTAAGCAACACCTGCTTTCTTTTTGGTACCATTTGCTTGGAATGTTTTCTTCCATCCCTTCACTTTAAGTTGGTGCCTATCCTTGAACTTGAGATGGGTTTCTTGTAGACAGCATATAGATAGATTTTGTTTTCTAATCCATTCTCTCAGTCTATGTCTTTTGATTGGAGAGTTTAGTCCATTAATATTTAAGGTTATAATTGAAAGATGGATGTTGCTTCCTTTCAACGTATTATCCATTTGGATTTTTAGTCTCTGATTCTACTCCTTTGGTTATGTTTTTATTAGTTTCTTTTCCTAGGTGCTTGGGGATAGTTGTTCCTGTCTTCTGCCCTTTGAATTGCTTCAAGTATTTTCTGAAGATTTGGTTTTCTGGCCATGTAGTCTATCATCTTGTTTATGTCTTGGAAGATTTTTCTCTCTCCTTCAACTATAATTGACATTTTTGCTGGGTAAAGTATTCTGGGTTGGCATCCATAGTCCTTTAACACAGGAAATGCTTTGCTCCATGTTCTTCTTGCTTTCGTGGTTTGTGCCAAGAAGTCAGTTGTAATTCTGATGGGTTTCCCTTTGTATGTGACTTGTTTTTCTTTTGTAGCTTATTTTAGAATTTTGTCTTTGTTTTGGGCACCTAGCATTTTAACTATGATATGGCATGGGGATTTTCTTTTCTGATCTTTTCTATTTGGGGTCCTATGTGCTTCTTGTATTTGTTTGGGTTTGTCTGTTTTTAGTTTGGGGAAACTTTCATTTATCATTCTGCTAAAGATCTGATCAATGCTATTCTCTTGAGATTCTTCTCCTTCCTCTATTCCTATGATGCAGAGGTTTGATCTTTTCATAGTGTCCGATATTTCCTGGTTGTTCCACTTTTGTGTATTTTTACATTTTTCATAATCTTTATTTGAGCTTTTTAATTGCTCTGTGTTATCTTCCAGGTCTGATATTCTTTGTTCTGCTTCCTCCATTCTATTTCCTTCCCTTTCTTCTTGATTGGATGAGTGTTCTATTTCCTTTTTCATTTCATCCTGTGATTTCTTTAGTATTTCCAGTTCCTTTTTGAGCTTCTCAATCTCTTCTTGGTGCTCCTTACTTCGTTGGTTGGCTTCCTTTTTCAGTGTTTCTACTTCCTTCCGGAGTTTGTTTTTTTCTCCCTCTAGTTCTTTCTGGAGTTTGTCATTCTGTTCCTTTAGTTGTTTCCGAAGTTTGTCATTATGTCCCTCTAGGTCCTTTTTGAGTTTTTCATTCTCTCTCCTTAGTTCTCTGACTTCTTTACTTTGTTTAATTTCTCTGCAGAAGTCTGCAATTATTCCTCTAAGATCTGTTTCTTGGGTCACCTCCAGGGGGATCCCACTGTAGCTATCTCTTGCAGGGTTGGTAGAGGTTGGTGCAGAATTATCCTGCACCTTTCCCATGTTATCCCTTCGCCATGTCCCTGGCATGAGGGTTACCCCCCCCCTTTTTTTTGCCTGTATTCTGATGCCAATCACAAATGTCTTTTCCCTATTTTAGAGGCTGGTTTTGCTTGCCTCCTTCCGATGATTTTTTTTTTTCTTTCTTCTTCCTTGTTTATGGAGTATTGACTTGTCTAGGTTTCAGGCTTTCAATTTTGTATATATATATTGGTTATTGGAAGTCTAAGTCACTCTTCCCTTCCTGTTCTGAAGGTTCTCCAAAAAAACCCACTTGGATACTCTCTCACAATTCCAGTTGATGGGGGATATGCTTGACTTATCTGGTGCCCGGGTACCTGTCTGAAGGGAGCTCCAGGCTCCTGTGCTTCAGGAGCCCCCACCTCCCGCACAAAGACACAATGGCGCCGAACCAAACCCACAGGTCTCCAGCTGCAAAGGCGAAGGGCAGTTCCGCCCCCTACAAGGGTTTAGAGTTTAGTCCCTTTTCCAGCAACCCAAGAATTAATCTACCCTAAAATCTACCTGTCTGGAGGGAGCCCCCCCCCCACACACAAAGAGACAATGGCGCTGATCCAAATCCACCCAGTACTGGCTGCAAAAGCAGCATTGTTTTCTTAGGTACAGAAAATTTCTTATACCTTTTCTGGTCCAAAGGTCTAAGATTAGCTGTATAGGTCTTGCCCTAAGGATAGCCCTTCCATTGTTCAAGTGAAAATGAAAGGACTCTAATATCCTTATGAAAAATACCCTCTTCAGCACACACCATTGCTCTGACATTAAAGTTCAAACCATGCAATCTGTGTTTCCTCTCACCCATTTGTAATTTTTCATTATAGATCTGCATGATATACACCATTAATAAACATGCCACAGATTTACTATTAGGCTGACTTGAAATATCCTCTTCCAAAGAAATTAGTCCACTACTTTCAGCTTAACCTCAGGCAAGTTTTTGGCCTTGGACAGACTTCAGCCAAACACTCACTGCAAATTTATCAGTTGCTGATTAAGTCCTTGCTTCCTTCTGCAACTATCTTGCTCACAGTTGTACTTACTTCTAGGTGATGACTAACATGTCCCATTAAGTTCTGCTAACAACAATCAACCACACTTTTAGGTCTAAAGACCTACACATTCTTCCCAAAGCCTACATTGTCAAGCTTTTCATAGCTACCACTCATTCTCTGATAGCAACTTCTCTATTAGCTAGTTTTCTGTTGCTGTGATAAAACACTATGCCAGGGCAACTTATAGAAGGATACATTTATTTGGCTTAGGGTTCAGGGAAAGAGTCTGTAATGACAGGGGAGGCATGGTAGCAGAGGAAGCCAGAGAAGAGACCTGAGTGCTTACATCTTCAAGCAGGCACAGGAAACAGAGAGAACCTGAAAGTGGAGATGAGGCTTATGAACTCTCAAACCCCACCCCAATGGCATGCTTCTCCCAAAGCTTTCATGCTGGAGAAGCTGCTCTAATAAAAGAAAGCCTAGCTGGGGAACTCAGTCCTGAGAGACATCTGAAGGAGCAGGTTCTCAGCAATTCAGGTCTGCTCTTTGCCTAGTAAGTGCTAACACTCAAGTTGTCTCCTTTTTAAACATTGTTTCAATGTGGCTTAGAAACACCACATCATTATTTATAATAGGGAATACTGAAAATGAATAAGCCAAAGATTAATCTAAGTATCTATGAGAAGACTGTCTTGGTTCTAATGCTCTAGGTACTGACTGTAGTTGGTTCAATGCAAGAAGATTTAGAACACAGGTTGAATTTAAGTCAGTGTCTCCATTATGAGAAGCACAAAAAGATGAGATAAACATAATCTGGAATTCTGAGAGAAGGCTGAAAGAGATTGATATTGTCCAATAGCTGTTGAAAGGAATTTAATGTTATCATTTTAAGAACAGTTGTAATTGATGAGGCTTAATAAAATAATGACAATGTATATAAAACAGTTGTATGGAACAGCTAGGTGGACATTATAAATGCAATTTTTCTATCATGTTTATAAACCTTTTAAAACAGTTGATTTATATCTTTAGTAGAGGAGGCTAATATGATGTCATCTATAAAATGAAATATATAAGCATTTTTTCCTAAAAGATACATTGCTGTATCATATTTTAGAGGAGACATAGGCACTTCATTAATGAATAGGAAATCTTTCAAATGATACTCTTTAAAGCAACAACAATAGCATGCTAGTTTTTAGGCACTATAACAGGAAAGTGAATGCTGGTAAGTTACTAAACACCCAGATCAGTTAGCAAAGTTAAATGTTCTTAAATAAACCTCGATTAGATATATATTTTGTTTTTAAGCATGTCTTTTTAATAGTTATCAAGTTTAGATCAACAACTATTGATTTAAGTAGAGATCTGATTGAAATTTTGACATAAGAAATCTTAAGATAATAGATATCTATCTTGTTGAAGTATTATCCCTTATTTATCTAAAATAACTTAAATATTCACAATTCACAAAAGCAATTTTTAGTTTTCTTTTCCCTTCTAGAATCATCCAGCCATCTTAAAACATAAACTTTTTAAAAATATTTCATTCTTATATCTTTCTAAGAGTTTCTCTTATATAATGGTTATATTACTGCCATGAAACATAATAACATTATTCAATTTACCATCTCTTGTGAGAACCTTTTCCTTGTGAGTACTAGGTAATGCATAGCCCTTCATAAATTTCTAGCAACAAACCAATATTTGAGTCCATTAAATCAAGCAATGAATCAATTTTCCCTATTAAATTAAAGATATGACTTCTTCAAATAGCTGAAATGAAGCTTAACAAAATTTGACAAGTATGCCATCTGAACAAGGAAAATTTTTCTTTCATGGTACAATTTAAATTATGAAATCAAATTTGAGTTCTAAACCAAAACATGTTGTTGAAAGGATTTCTCATGAGTTTGTGGGGAATTTTTTTCTAATTCTTCAATTATATATAACTTTAATACTTCACATGTAGATAAATCTAATTTATAAAACTACTGTCCTAGACCTAGGGAAGGAAAGGTCTTCCCTCCTTTATCATTTTAAGTTGAAGCAAGCCTGTGGGCAGCTTCACTTCTATGACCTGGGGACTGAAACATCATTGGGAGGTTCCTTCTAATCACACTATTAGTGACAACAAAGAGCATCCTATAAGGTCCTTTTACCATAAACATCTATATATTCTGAGAAAAATAATAATGTAATTCTTCCTCTGGAAGAATTTTACCTCTTAGCTACTCTCAAGGGCTCAATGCTTTTACTAGGGACATTTTAGTCTTCTTGGCCTTGTCACAGAGTCAGGGGGTCAGACTAACTCAGGAGATTTGAAGAACATTTTGTGATAAACATGTTTATGTCTAACATGAGTGGGGGGCAGCAAATCCCATCCCCAGAACCAGTTTTTCAGTGAAAGCAAACAGCACGCTAATAAAATGTGTACATAAAGGCATTTATTTCTGTTTAAATCTGAACTTAAAGTCTTTGCTTGACACATATGTTGTTGGGTCCATTGACAATAGCTGGACTCAAAACATTTGTCCTCATTAACCTATCTAGATTTTTCTCCCCCACATGATTTTCTCAATCTGCTGTGTCTTACATTGGGCACAGAAATTGGAAAGTGTCAAAGCTCTTGATTTTGAAGATCATGAGTGGTGACATATGCACTCAGAATCAAGGAGAATCTAGTCCACAAAAGAATCTATTTTTTAATAGTATTTGCCCTGAGTGTCTACCTGGCTATATTTGGGATAATCAGATGCTTGAGAACCTATACCTATAATTATTTATCCTATATCAGGCAATGGAGCAAACAATCTGAAAATCATAGTAAGTATCCTCTCTCCTATAAATAAATCAAGTTGTAGTAAAACTAATACTCTGAATTATAGTCCTCCAGTTTAACTTTAGTTCAGTCTTAAATAAAGAAAACCATCAGATATTTGTTTTTTTGTTTTTTTTTCCTTCTTTGGTTTTTGAATCAAATGGATATTGGCTAGAGGAGACTTGTTCCTTTTTTGTAAGACAAATGAACATAGCCAACTTTCCCTTCATTTGTCTCCAGAATACGTTTATTTTCCTCCTCTCATAAGCTAACAGGAGATAAAACCTTGGCAAATTTAGGTGCTTTTTTTTTTTCTGAAAAGACATGAGTTTGCCTGTGTCTCCTCTATGATCATTTGTGACCGCAAAGAAGGGATAGCCTATTCTATGTCCTTTTACTGATGTGACACTTTGTAATACTCTCTCACCTTAATAAATATTTACATTTTTACTCATTCTTCTTTCGTTTTTTTAAATTGTGCACCTAATTCAATTATGCCTGTTCAAAACCTACCATACATAAAATGTCAGGTGCAACATTAGGTTTAAATTTACCAGGGAATTAAGCTAACTACAAATGATTACATAAAGTAAGAAGAGCGTTAGCTCATTTAAGGTTTGAACTTTTGATGCACATCCCCTTAAGTTTTCCCTTTAATCCTTTTTAAAAACTGTGGAATTGTTGACAAGTATAGTCCTCAGGATATATTCCCCTCTTAAGAGAGCTTTCAGTTAGGCTTTCTAGATTAGAAAAGCTATCTTATCATTTGCCACATGCATTCTTGGATTAAGAATACTAATTTAAGGGCTGGAGAGATGGTTTCAGTAGTTAAGAGAATTGGCTGCTCTTGAAGAAGGCCTGGGTTCGATTCCTAGCACCCACATGGCAGCTAACAGCTGTCTGTAACTCCAGTTCCACAGGACCTCAACATCATCTTCTGACATCCATGGGCATCACACGACACTTACATACATGCAGGCAATACAACTCAACACATAAAATACAAATAATTTTTTTGGTCTTTCCAAGACGGGGTCTCCCCATAGCCCCAGCTGTCCTGCAACTCACTCTGTAGACCAGGCTGGCCTTGAACTCACAAAGATCTACCTGCCTCTGCCTCCAAAGTGCTAGGATTAAAGGCATGTGCCACCATGCCTGGCAATATTATTTTGGTCACAAATAATATTTTTAAAAATCCTAATTTAGAGAAAGTAGAACATAGAAAAATATTATCTAAAAGAATTTGAAAAAGGACATAAGAATGTTCTCCATTCATAACCTACCCATGCCATTGTAATTAGAAGGTCCACCTGAAAGCTGATATGCCTATGCAATGATGAGACAAAGTTGAAGTAGGCAACAGGCACATAACCAAGGAGATTTGATGAGGGAAAGGATATTCTTTAAAAACAGGCTTGGAGACTCAAGTCAGTAAAGCAGGTGTTCAGAGCCCACATGTCCCTGTTCTGCAGATTCCAGGATCTAGTTAGACTATATATCCTGCAAGACTCTTCCAGTACTTCCTGCCCTGTGGTAGGGGCTGGCTGGACCACAGAATTAGGAAGAGGAGGAGCATGCATTTCTTTTTTTTTCATGATGTTGTCTGTCTTTCCTTACCACTAAATAGTAGTCCATTGTGTAGATGTACCACATTTTTGTCATCCACTTGTCTCTTGAGGGATATTTGGGTTGGTTCGAACTCTTTGATATTGTGAAGAGAGCTGCAATAAATGTGGTTGTGCATGGACACCCAGGAGTGGTATGACTGGGTCAGGTGGAAGGCTCATTCTGAGTCTTTTAAGGGTTCTCCAAACTGATTTTAATAATGGTTGTACCAGTTTACATTCCCAACAGCAGTGGATGAGTGCTCCCCTTTCCTGACAACATCTCCAGCATTTGGTGACTTTTTGATCTTAGCCAGTCATATCGGAGTGAAACGATATTTGAGAGTGGTTTTCATTTGTATTTCCTTAATTATTAATGATGTTGAATACTTTTTAAGGTGTTTCTTAGCCATCTTTAATTCCTCACTGATGAACTCTCCGTTTAGCTTTTTACTCAGTCTTTTGAGCAGGTCATTTGTTCTCTTCTTTGTTTTTTGAGTAGTTTATATATTCTTGACATTACTTCTCTGTCAGATGTATCACTGGTGATAATTTACTCCCACTCTGTGGGTTTTCTCTTCACTTCCTTGATTGTTTTTTTCACTGTGCAGAAGACTTTGAGTTTGATGAAGACCCATTTGTCGACTGTTGACCTTATTTCCTGTGCAGTTGCTGTCTGATTTAGAAAGACATTTCCTATGCCTATGTCTTGTAGGTTGTTGTCAACTTTTTCTTCTATCACCTTCAGGGTTTCATGTTTCACTTGAGATCTTTGATCCACTTGGAGTTGATATTTTGTACAGAGTGAGAGGTAGGGGTTTAATTTTGCTCTTCTACAAAGGGTGATCCAGTTTTGCCAGCACCATTTGCTGAAGATGCTATCCTTCCTCCATTGAGCGTTTTTGCCCCTTTGTCAAATATGAGGTGGCTGAAATTGTATGAGCTCAAGTTTGGATCTTCAATTTTGTTCCATTGTTCAATGGGTCTGATTTTTTTGCCAGTAGCAGGCTGTCTTTATGACTATGGCCCTGTAATATAGTTTGAAGTTTGGTAGAGTAATACCCTCCGTATTGCATTTTTCACTCAGGGTTGCTTTAGCTATTCGGGGTCTTTTGTTTTTCCATACAGATTTAAGGATTTTTTTCCAAGTCTATGAAGAAGCTCATGGATGTTTTGATTGGGATTGCATTGAATCTGTATACCAATTTGGGTAAAATGGACAGGTTTTTTTTACTATATTAATGTTCCCAATCCGTGAGCATGGGAGGTCTTTCCATCTTTTGATGTCATTTTCAATCTCCTTCTTCAGGGATTTACAATTTTTGTTGTAGAGGTCTTT
Source organism: Rhizomys pruinosus (assembly GCA_009823505.1). Classification (NCBI taxonomy): domain Eukaryota; kingdom Metazoa; phylum Chordata; class Mammalia; order Rodentia; family Spalacidae; genus Rhizomys; species Rhizomys pruinosus. The sequence goes on from VZQC01007611.1 coordinate 5,150,185, forward strand.
GGTATCTTTGGTGAGGTTTGTTCCCAGGTATTTTATTATTTTTGAGGCTATTGTGAGTGGGGAGGTCTTCTTATATTTCTTCTCCACTTGTTTATTGTTGGTATAAAGAAAGGCTACTGATTTTTCTATGTTAATTTTGTGTCCTGCCACTTTACCCAAACTCTTAATCATTTCTAGAAATTTTCTGGTGGAGTTTTTAGCATCCCTTAAGTAAACTATCATATCATCTGCAAAAAGGGGTAGCTTACATTCCTCTTTTCTGATTAGTACTCCTAGCCCAATTAACCAAAAAAACAAAAGAGCTACTCCAAATCAATAGTATTCATGATGGAAACATCACAACAGAAAAAGAAAAGATCCAAACAACCATACGGAATACTTCAAAAACCTATACTTCACTAAATTTTAAAACCTAAGAGAAATGGATGAATCCTGGGAACCAGCAAAGCTTAACCAAGAAGAGATTGACAGTTTAAACAGACCCATGATATTTGAAGAAACTGAAGATGTAATTAAAAACTTCCCAACTAAAAAAGTAAGCCCAGGTCCAGAGCATGCAGTTCTTTAAGGAGTAGTTTCTTTGAAAGTTCCCCTCTTTTCTTCTGACAAGACTGAATATCTTAGTCTAATCTGGGTCCAAAACACTGAATGCTTGAAGCCAAATCAAACCATTTCTAAAAATCAACTTAATCATCTCTGGGTGCTTCTCTTGCTATGAACAGGTACAGCACAGTCCTGATAAGGGAAGGGGAGCACAGTGGCACTGTGGGGAACTGACCCCTTGGCACAGAGTTCATTCAGGTACTTCCGTAACTGAACCTCACAGGTACTTCCAACTCAGGTCCTTAGCCTGGGAGAACGGAAAGTTTCTCATCTTGACTGTGCTTTTCCACCTGCCCAAAGTTTGTTGACCTCTGGACAGGAATTTCAGGCTTATAGCTGATTGCCTATCTTCAGCCTATATTCACTCACAATTCACTTCACAGCTGGTGATCTGATCTCCTTCCTGCCCCACACCATCCAACCCACTGGTCACTCGAAATTCAGGCCTGCTTCATCCTGTATGCTCACAGAAATAATGGCCGGGAATTCTGTGTAATGTTGGTAATGAAGAATTCAACTTAATGCCTGCTACAGCTTCCTTTTATAGGCAAAATGACTTCAGCTCCCAGAGCCAATCACAGTTCTGAGCCACTACACACTGCTGCTTTGCCTAGCATAGTGTGCCTGGGCCATGTTACTTGCTCCTTCTTGGGGCAGGGTCAGAGAAATCCCAGGACTCCCACATGGTGCCCTGAGGGGTGCTAGCTGAGAACTATCCACTAATTCAAATTAGATCTTCCTACAATCATCATCCATTTTTTTTCTAAGATTTTTGAATCAAATGTCCTATGATTGGGATATCAGAAACAATATTTCTAATTAGGGGTTAGTGCGCTCTTGAACAATGGGCCCACCATTTCTTTTATTGAAACTATGTCCTTTATGAAATGGAGAAAGAAAGCTGGACCATTATCAGAGGCTCTTGTTCTTACTAATCCCTACTGACTTAGAAACACACACACACACACACACACAAAACCACAAAGATATTATCAATTTCTCTCATTAATTTCAATGATATAAGTGGTGTTTGCCATGTTTGATATGTAAACATACATATATATATATATATATATTCTTATATTATTTGGGATCAAGAACAAGGAAGGGTCAGTCATGAGAGATTAAGGCCATATGTCCAAGTCACAAAAGAAACACTCTGCTGAGTAAACTTTTCTCTATTATAAACAAGCTACTATAAGATTGGATTTTGGTTGCAATATTAAGTTAATGCTATTTGTCTAGAGTATGTCTGTATTATAAATGTGATTACCACAATATGTTGGGTCCCAATAGTTTTAGAGAAATGATGGTGTTCAAAAGAAACAACTTCTTAGCAGAAACCATCATATGATCTATATTCTATGTTAGATGGTATCTCAAAGGTAATTCAATACTTGGGTGAAAATGGCACATTTAAGGAGCTTTATTACATTACTTTATCAAGGCAAATATCTAATTGCAGTTTCCTCACTTAATTAAACCTAGGGACGGTAACTTGCAAACAAACACCTCTCTGTCTCACCAAGTGATTGCGCCTCTCTAAGATTCCTGATGACTCCTTTTAGAGAAAAAATATCATTAGACTTCCTTTCTCAGACAAAATCAAGTAAGGGCAACTAGATGACCCACCAAGTTTAAATAAATAAATAAATAAATAAATAAATAAATAAATAAATAACTTTTAGAATGAGGAACATACGACATGAGACAGAGATCCCTGAGGGCTGGACAGTGGCAAGGAAGACAGTCTCCTGGAGAAAAGATTTAACCCACAATGTTGACTGAAGAAGATGAAATATATCTTCATGAATGAAAGAGATGGAGTTAAGAGTCCAGAAGTCCTGGATGTTAGAGTTTTAATGATAAAGTTCTACATAGAAGAGAAATGCACTGAAATCTTACATAAGAGCCATACAGTGCCTTCCTGAATCTGCACATTTTATTACAAGTATTGAAGCAACTACCTGGAGTCAGAGGAGGAACACAGACCAGATGATTCCAGCGTCCAGAAGACAAAATGAAACTTTCTAACTCACAATTAGAAGCCAAGGAAGCAACTGGCATCTTTCTTCCAATAGACTTCCAGAGGTTCTTGTGGCCGTGTGGTCTTTGTCTGCAATGGTCTCACTGCAAGTGCAGCGGGAAAGTGGACAAGGAAAATAGACAATTGAATAGGAACAGTTGTTTGTCAATGAACTCTATGTCTAAAAGCATACCCTGTCCTTCAAGCAGTCTGCTCTGAGGGCAGCTGAGAATGTACCCTGCTCTATATATTGGGAAAATACCTTACCTAGACTAAATTATAAAGGTCAAACTATAAAACTGGGTCAAGACCCATCTTCCTAAATTATGCATAACTCAGGAAAGATCATAAGAATATTTTATGGATATATTATACGACATTCAAAAGAAAATATTTTAGAGTAATATAAATTTAAAAAGGAAAAATATGAATCCTGAAATATGGTATGGAAATGACAGTTTGTGTACAGATGGTATTATTTTAGTACAGGTGTGTCATATATATATATATGCATATGTCAAAGTGGTACAGATTGAAGTGAATAGCAGAGGAACAGGGACAGAGAACCAACTGAAACAATAAAGTCCCCCCAAGGACAATAATCCTCTGCATTAAAAAAAAAAAAAAAACTTTGAAAAGAGTCAGAAAAAGATACAGGGCAGGGATAACAGGGCGCATGAACTTGGGTGGGGTGGGGGGTTACAGAAGACAAGATGAGTCTGGATTGGACTGAGAAACGATATATAAAACACATATAATTTCAATAAAAAGTGGAAAGCAAAGCATCAGCAGAGGGGCCTGCTGGGTTGCCAACTGGACCAGAAGGATGTGCCTTCCAGACAGCTGGTCGTGTCACTGCCAACTATTCCTAGACCTGTCTCCCTACTTGACAGTAATGGCTCTGGAGACAGACAGTCTGGGTCAGAGTTCTAGCCATACTGGTTTACTGGCTTATCTTCTGTATGACTTTTTCCACATCTGGGAAATGGGTAATATTTCTCAACCTGATGGAACTGTTATAATGACTTTTCTTATTTTAAAAAATGTGTAGCAAATATTTGCTGCTATGTGTGGAGGTTTTAAAAAGATACAGATGTTCCTTATACCCCTAATAACTCACTGTCTGGCCCATGGGGTACTTAAAAGCCTGTTTTTTCTGTGATCATGAGAAAGACATTTCAATTCTCCAGTCTGTGAGAAATAAAGATGTGTATTAGAGTACGCAAAAAAAAAAAAAAAAAAAAAAAGAAAATATTCTGCAATTCATTTATTAAACCAAAATTAAAGAGGTGGCTCAGTGGATAGAAATGTTTGCTGCAGAAGCATGGGGACTTGAGTTCAGAGCCTCATCTCACACATAAAAGCTCAGCATGGCACACAGTATAACCCCAGTATGAGGGAGAGGAGGAAAGCGGATTCCAGGAGCTCTGTGGCCAGCCAGCCTAGTCAAAAGAGCTTGCTCTGGGTTCAGTGAGAGACACTGTCTCAAGGGAATAAAAAGGAGAGTAGAGAGAATGACAGATGCCTTCTTCTGGCCACACATAGCATGTACTACACCCCCCACCCACACATATGCATACACCTTCACCAAACCCATACACATGATACACACCATACACATGTACACTCACACATATGTGCACATATGTATTCACACATATGACTCATAGCATACCTCCCACATGTACACACATATTTACCCCATTCACATGACACCCATGCACCGTGTTCATAGGCCCCCACATGCATGTGCACATATGTATTCACCCAACACAGGTACTCATGACATTCAAACACAAATTAAATAAAATATAAAATTAAAAAGAGGGAAAAACTTATCAAACTTAAAATTATAGAAAATTATATTTCATAATGTATACTAAACTTTTTGAATGTAAATTAATTGAATTTACCCAAAGTTCAAAAATTGTACAAATACCAGAAAACTGTCATTAAATACATATTAAAAGTATGTTAGGGGGCTGGAGAGATGGCTTAGCCGCTAAGAGCGCCAACTGCTCTTGCAGAGGATGGGGGTTCGATCCCCAGCACCCACATGGCAGTTGAGAACCATCTGTAACTCCAGTTCCAGGGGAATCCGACGCCCTCCTCTGACCTCCGCGGCATTGCACAACATGAGTGCACAAATCTCCACGCAGACAGTACATTCATATACATACAAAAATAAATAAAATAAAAATAAGCTAAAAAAATAAAAGTATGTTAGGTATACTAGTAAATTGGAGGATCTTGAGCACAGTAAGTAAATAAAGATTCAAACAGAACTTTTAAAAATGTATATAAGGGGCTGGAGAGATGGCCTAGTGGTTAAGAGCACCGACCGCTCTTGCAGAGGACCCGGGTTCGATCCCCAGCACCCACATGGCAGCAGAGAACCGTTTGAAACTCCAATTCCAAGAGAATTCCAGTTCCAGGGGAATCCGACACCCTCTTCTGATCTCTGTGGCATTGCACGACACGGGTGCACAGACTTGCATGCAGACAGTACATTCATACACATACAGAAATAAATTTAAAAAAAATTAAAAACTTTAAAAAAATAATAAAAATAAAAATTTATATAAGTAGCCAGGCATGATGGTGCATGCCTTTAATCCAGCACTCAGGAGGTAAGGAGGCAGAGGCAAGCAGATCTCTGTTGTATTAAAGAACAACACCACTTAAGATGGAGAGAAAAGACAAAAGATGGAAGAAAACAAAGACAAAATCATAGAACAGCGAGTCAGCTCAAGCAGCATCATTTACAGTGTAATTAAATTCCCTGAGAAAAGAAATAGGTAGAAAGTTATAGAAACATGAATAAAATTTCTCCAGGTATTTTTAAAAAAAAAACACTAAAACCTCATGGCTTGATTTAACTCACCCATAATGATAATGATGATGATGATGATGATGATGATGATGATAATATACATCAAAGGATATACTGCTCCAAGTGCTTTAAACCTATGATGCAGAGAAAATCTAACAGTAACTGGAGTATATGTGGAACTGACTCCGTATCAGGGAACAAAATAAGGACAACACAGTTTGTAGAGTATTTTCAAGCTAGAAGACAGCTGCCATTTTTAAATTCTTGAATAAAAACTATCAGGAACAAAAAAAGAAAAAGAAAGCCTACAGCTTCCCAACAGAAAACTATTCGCTCCCCCTTTACATGTTGAATCCCTTCAAACCAAGTCAAAATAAAGGATTGTAAACACATAATGGAGTCAATTACCATAGCAGAATAAATTAGAAAAACAGTTCCTTAAACAAATTTAAAAAATGTCATACCACAGGAATGTCAAATAAGCCATCACTAGACCCAGCAAGGTTCTTTCCTGGGTGCTCCAGAGAAACTGATCCTCCAGTGTTTCTCTGATATTAAGTATGAAAGATTCATTGTAGTCATAGATGGTGCACAAAACCTCTCTGAGTTGTTGGCTCCTTGTGATCCTCTGGATATCCAGATCACAGAAGAGCTGCCCATCAGTGCAGCCAGGCCCCACAATGTCCTCTGGAGAGAACATGGCACTGCACTGTCAGTCACCAATACAAGTGAACACTTTCCTTCTGGTAAAAGAAGGGGCAACCCAGCCAGTGATAGGTCTAAAATCAATGATCAAAGCCAGGCAGCTCCAGACAGAATTCCTTAGGAGTGGTGTGACTGCCGACATAGCTGTTCTGAGGCTCATCTCCCTTCCATGTGTCTCATGCCAGTGACCTCTGAATCTTGTGGTCTCAGACATCACTGGTGTCCATGGGCTGGAAACTTTCGAGCAGGTTCTGATTGCCTGTTCATTATCCTTCCTCTCCCTGATTCTCCTCCTCCTCCTCCTCCTCCTCCTCCTCCTCCTCCTCCTCCTCCTCCAATACTTGCCACTGCAAACACAGGAAGTCAGGGCTCAGCTCCGCAGTCTCCTCCCCAGGCTAGTCATTTCACAGTGCTGCAAACAAGCTGAGGAACAATGGCTGTGTGGATAAGAGCAGTGAGGTTTTATGGAACTGTCTAGAGACGACCCTCTGAGAAGCAGAGTCCTGAGGATGGAGGGAACCCAGAAGTGACCTCTGCCCAGGTCACTGGAAAGCTACTAAGAGGTGACTAGATCTTCCTTTCTTTTGGAGCAATTCAGTGGTATGAAGATTAGACCATCAGGAGAGGTGGGGCAAATGGACAGTCAGGATGTGACTTATGCTCAACTGAATATCTACAATGTCAGAGAGGGGCCAACCACACCTCTTTCCTTTTGGGAAGAAAATCCCACAGCCATCTCCACTGTGTGCACATCACCCATTAGAACAGGACAAGCCTGAGACCACAGTCAATAAGGGGTGAGAAAACAGGAACTAAGGAATCATCTTGGACACTCAGCAGTGACCTCCAGCTACTATCATGGAGCTGACATGGAGGTTCTGAGATCTAAAATTCACCTCATTATGCAGTCAGACACAATATTATCACATTTGAATATAGTATAATCTCATTATTTATGTTTGATATTGAAAGTATTTTTCATATATATATATATATATATATATATATATATATATATATATGAGATAAAGGGTGAAGGCAGGATTCTTGCCTAGACAGTGTGAACTCCTGAATATGAACCTAAAAGGTAAATGGAAAATGGAGAATATAAAAACATACCTTCTCTTGATATATAAATATGCTATTTTTATGTATTATTAAATATGATCAACTATTTAAAGACAAATCACAAATGTCCACTGTGTTGCAGGGTTTTCTATTTTTGGAAGAATGTTGTACATGATCATACAAAGAGAGGAAGGGATAAATGTAAGGAGGTAGTTCCAGGATTTTATATTATATATTTATATTAATCAATTTGCTACTAGAAAACTCACTCTGACCTATAAAAGACTAGAGCTTTCTTAAGCAATCTGTGGTTCATGGATGTGGAGATCTGGTGTCACATTTGTTATGCAGTGTGAAGGTAAATTTGTACAGTCATTCTTGAAAACAATTCATAGTTTCTTTAGCTTCTTCTTTGAGGTTTATTATGTGGACCTACATTATAGTGATTGCTGTAGTTATTGCTATTGTAGATATACATAATATAAACTCTGGAGACACCAGGTAACTATATAAAATATTTATCTGTGTTATTTCTAATAAGTGTATATAAACATACATTTATGTAAAATTATTTAAAATTAAAATCGAAAGCATGGAAAAAAGTTTAAATATATTTTAAAACAAAACTTATTAGCAAAGCTGTTAATAGTTTCAACTCAATATATTAAACTTCAATTTCCCATACCTAAAAGTAGTTTTAAAAATTCATGCAGAAGCCGGGCGTGGTGGTGCACGCCTTTAATGCTAGCACTTGGGAGGCAGAGGCAGGCAGAGCTTTGTGAATTCAAGGCCAGACTGGTCTACAGAGTAAGTTCCAAGACAGCTGGGACTACAGGGAGACCCTGTCTCGAAAAGAGCAAAAAATAAATAAATAAATAAATAAAAATAAAAATAAAAAATAAAAATTCATGCAGAAGAAAGTTATGATTTTTACAAGAAATACACGAAATACTCTGGCCTACAATGATATTTGAGTATTTCAACATCTTCCTGGCAACTAAAAGAGTAAGTAGATAAGTCGTAATTACCTAAATAATCATCTCTTAATTGACTTTTCTAAGACATGTATGTTTAACAAATTGTAACCAGTACTCAATTACACTTTTGATTTTATTAGTAAATTATCAAAATCTATAGAAATGTTTGAAAATAAGTTATTACCAAATAAATTTAACAGAAATTCCAAGATTTGTGGAGTGAAAACAATGAAATATTGCTGAGGGAAATCAAAGCTCTTAACAAGAGAAAGAGATCCAGTTTTGCCAACACCACTTACTGAAGATGCTGTCTTTCCTCCATTGTGTCTTCTTGGCCCCCTTGTCGAATATGAGGTGGCTGAAATTGTATGAGCTCAGGTTTGGATCTTCAGTTTTATTCCATTGGTCAACTGGTCTGTTTTTGTGCCAGTACCAGGCTGTTTTTATGACTATAGCCCAGTAGTATAGTTTGATGTCTGGTATAGCGATCCCCCCTGTATTGCTCTTTTCATTCAGGGTTGCTTTGGCTATTCGGGGTCTTTTGTTTTTCCAAATGAAATTGAGGATTTTTTTTTCCAAGCCTGTGAAGAAACTCTTGGGGATTTTGATTGGGATTGCATTAAATCTGTACACTAGTTTGGGTAGGATGGACATTTTTACTATATTTATTTTCCCAATCCATGAGCATGGGAGGTTTGTCCATCTTCTGATGTCTTCCTCAATTTCCTTTTTCAGGGGTTTAAAATTTTTGTTGTAGAGATCCTTGGTGTCTTTGGTTAGGTTTGTTCCTAGGTATTTTATTGTTTTTGAGGCTATTGTGAGTGGGAAGGTCTCCTTGTAGTCCTTCTTCAGTTGCTTGTTGTTGGTGTAAAGAAAGGCTACTGATTTTTCTAGATTTATTTTGTATCCTGCCACTTTACCAAAGCTCTTAATCATTTCTAGGAGTTTTCTGGTGGAGTTCTTAGCATCCCTTAGGTAGACAATCATATCATCAGCAAAAAGGGATAGCTTGATTTCCTCTTTTCCAATTAGAACTCCTTTAATTTCCTTTTCTTGCCTTATTGCCCTTGCAAGGGTTTCCAGCACTATATTGAAGAGGAGTGGTGACAGGGGGCAGCCTTGCCGAGTTCCTACCTTCAAGGGGAATGCTTCTGTCATTTCCCCATTTAGGATGATATTGGCTGTGGGTTTCCTGTATATGGCTTTGATTACATTGAGGAATGATCCCTCTAGGCCAATTCCCTCCAGGACTTTAAACATGAAAGGATGCTGGATTTTGTCAAAGGCTTTCTCCGCATCAATTGAAATGATGGTGTGGTTTTTGTCCTTCAGTCCATTGATATGTTTGATGATGTTTATTGATTTTCGTATGTTGAACCATCCCTGCATCTCTGGTATGAATCCAACTTGGTCATGGTGGATGATTTTCTTGATGTGAGTCTGTATGCGATTTGCCAGAATCCTGTTTAGAATTTTGGCATCTGTGTTCATTAGGGAGATGGGTCTATAGTTCTCCTTTTTGGTTGTATCTTTCCCTGGTTTTGGTAGTAGCGTAATGCTGGCCTCATAGAAGGATTCTGGGAGAAGTCCCTCCGTTTGTATCCTTCTAAACAATTTAAGTAGTAATGGTTGTATGTCTTTTCGAAATATTTTATAAAATTCTGCCGTGAAACCATCCGGGCCTGGGCATTTTTTGGTTGGGAGGCTACTTATTACATCTTCGATTTCTTCCTGTACTATTGGTCTGTTTAGGCTGTCAATCTCTTCTTGGTTGAGCTTTGGTGATTCCCAGGATTTCAGATATTCATCCATTTCTTCTAGGTTTTCAAACTTAGTAGAGTATAAGTTTTTGAAGTAGTCCCGTATGATTGTCTGGATCTTTTCATTGTCTGTTGTGATGTTTCCCCTTTCATCACAGATTCTGTTGATTTGGAGTTGTTCCCTCTTTCTTTTGGTTAACTGGGCTAGAGGTCTGTCTATCTTGTTTATTCTCTCAAAGAACCAACTTTTGGATTCATTGATTTTTTGTATAGTTTTCTTTGTTTCTATTTCATTGATCTCTGCTCTGATTTTTGTTATTTCTTCTTGTCTGTTCTGTTTAGGGTTCATTTGTTGTTGTTTCTCAAGTATTTTTAGCTGCAGTGTTAATCATTCACTTGTGCTCTTTCTGTTTTTTAATGTAGGCACTTAGAGCTATACTTCCCTCTTAGGACTGCTTTTAAAGTGTCCCATAGATTTTGCTGTGTTGTTTTATCATTGTAATTCAGTTCCAGGAATGTTTTTATTTCTTTCTTTATTTCTTCCTTGACCCATTCATTATTCAGGAGAGTGTTATTTAGTCTCCATGTGTTCTTGTAGGTTGGAGGGTTGGAGGGGCGGGAGGGGGACATGGGTGTATATTTGATTAATGCATATTTAATTGACATGAGTTCAACAAGTATCCAGTTTTGCCCAGACACTGTATACAGATTATATGGAGGCTTAGGACTCAGTAAAAGTAAATTTGTGCGTATTAAACAACATTGGCTTACAGGCTCTGATAAAAACGGTAATGCATCTGAGTTAAACGGAGATATAAATTGCTCTTGTCCACGTTTGTTCTACATAAAATCTGTATAACAATAACTTTGGGATTGGCACATACAAATGTTCTCTATAATTTTTCTGTTGTATGGTATCACCTCATAGCATTCTCTTTCACCTATAAGATGACTTAACAAAAAAAATTAAGTATGCTCCCCAAGTTAATCACATACAGTCACCCAAAACAGCATGGGTGAATTTGATGAAAGCTGTGCCTTGATTCCACCCTATAGGTACATATATTACAACTGCCTTCTGGAGACTCATGCATCAAAAAACAACCCAAAATAAAAGAAAAAATGGAGGGGGATACAGATAGAAATGAAACCTCTCTGTCAAAAACCTTGCAATTCAAATCTTAAAACTAACTACTGGAAAAGATTGATATGTTCCAACAGGTCAAAATGTCACCAGTTTAACAGCTGAGAAAGAAAAGTTACAGCTTTGCATCGAGTAGGATGTACCAGAAAGTGCCAACAGAAAGGTTGGCCCACCGAACAGTGAAAGGAAGAAAAGCCTCAGATTGCTACAAACATCAAAACCCTCCATGGATCCTACTTGTAACAACTATGTATAATGAGTCCTAATGAAACTTACCTTCTAGGAGCCGCAAAGGTTTTAATATGAGAGACTTTCTTACCCGCCCCCATAGAACAAGGAGAAACATGATGATGATGTCGTCCTTCAACTGTAAATTGGAGACAACTATTATGGAGGTAATCTCTTATAAAACCAGTAAAACTGACTTTTTGAATTGACTAATAGACATAGGAACCATGAAAAGGATTATTCTCTATTCAGAACCAAAGATAATACTAAAGTCTCCTTAATCTATGCACTTAAGCAAAATATATTAATGCAGGAGCTCTGACATCAGCAATGGATTATTCCACCAAGGAGATGTTGGCCAGGGGATCCAAGCCCCCACAAAAGGTAAAGGCTCCTTGCCTCTAAACTGGGATACCTGCAAGAAGAGAGGCAATAAGGCCCTGCTGTCGAAGACCTGATGTTAACATGGGAAAGATGTATTGAGACCACACATGCAAGTGTACAGATGGTCTCTGGAATACCAGAGAGTGTTAGCAAAGGCCACTATACCAATAAAGCAAATATGGATCTCCTTGAGTCAAGCAAGACTCCTCTATCAGCACCATCTACACCTCGCCTGCCTGGAAATACTGTGCAGCAGAGGCAGCCATATGCCTGTATATCCCAAATCTAATTGGCTATTGGCTATCTCCTTTGAGGAATAACCCATGGCCAATGCCACAAGCTTGCACCCTTTAATGGTCAGGAGATGTTATAAGCCACAGTAAGACCCTGTCATATTCAACAGAAAAAAATGCAATTCATGGATTAACATACCATCCAAATATCTGTGTCTATACCAAAGTAACCTATGATAACAATTAATACTGTTTAAATACCTGTATATCTAATTGCTTGTGCTTCATTAGTAGGATCGAAAGGTTATTCCTGGACAAACTGTCAGCCCATGAAAGAAAACAGCCAGAAGTGACCAGAATCCAAGGCAACAGCTCCAGAGAAAGTAGACTGTTTTGCTTCTCATCCACCTGTGCCCCTTGTCTAAGCCTAGGGAAAAATCTGCGGAAGAGGGGGCGTGGTAGAATGTAAGGGCTGTGATTGGGGCGAACGGTGAACCTACAACAATATAGCCTGGACACTCATTTGATCAACTTTATTGAACATACAATCCCCCCCCCCCTGCTGGATGGAGGGACCAAGGGGCTGTGTGGGTTTGGACACAACTGCTTGCAAATTGGTTTTACATGAAGGATGCTTGTACTCATAAATTATCACTTATTGCTAAAAAATGGAAAAAAATCTGAGAAAAAAAAAAAAGAAAAATAAAGAAAAAAAAAAAAAAAAGGAAAGGGAAGAGTGGGATGGGGGGAAGGGAATGGGAAATATGCCTGAACTAAATTGGAAAATGATGTATGAAATATACAAAGCATCAATAAAAAAATTTAAAATAAAAAAAAGAGAAAGAGAAAGTACTAGTGTGTCCATGTGCACACGATTTCACACCGGTTCTTCATTGGTTCAGTCAACTTATTTTAAAATTTTATTTATTTGTATTTCATGTATATGTGTGTTGCTCGCATGTATGTAAGTCCACCATGTGAATACAATGTCCACAGATGCCAAAAGAGGATGTCAGATCCTCTGGAATTGGAGTTATGGGTAGTTGTTAGCTGACATGTGGGAGCTGGGAACCAAACCTGGGTCATCTTCAAGAGAAGTCGGTGATCTTTACCACTGAGCCCCTTCTCTAGTCCCCTCAGTCACTTTGTAGTCAAATTTTTATTTCAAAGATGAAAACTCAGATTTTTAATCTGTATGGATATATAAAATACCTAGCTTAAAAATCCAGAGACAGAGGAGAAATGTGGAGAATTTATAATGCTGAACTTCAAGGTGTTGTTAATCTAGTTATTAAGGTATGATATTAATGTAATTATGGGAATGGAGATTTGTAAAAATAACAATTGGAATTGAAACACACTTCTCCAGCAAGTTGACTTTAAGCAAAACATTATAAAGTAATAAGGAGTTTACAGGCTCTGTAACACATTCCTGGCACAGTGCCTCAGGTAAGTGAGAATTACTATTGCTATTGTAATTCCAGCTTTGTGAAAGTGGTTAGACCTTATGGTGTGGAGTCAACATGACTCTAACTCCTGAAATCCACAGCTGAACAGTTATGTCACTAGCTAGTTTTCTTACCTGTTGAATGAAAATAATAATAAAAGCAAATATGTAATGTGATTGTGTTAAAATCAAATGCATTAACATACCAAAAGTGGCAAAAACAGACACAAAGAGCCTGATAAATAGTAAACATCCAATAAATGTTAGGAATCTTTATTAGAATAACTTATTAGAAATGTATGCCTGCTAGTATCATTTAATATGTTGGCTGAAGGAACAGAGAGAATATTCATAGTTGATAAAGAACTATGCATGAGCATAAAACATAAACTTAAAGTTATGATGTTAACCAGAAAACTCTTTTGAACTTTGACACAATAACAATAATGTTTTAAAAATACATTACAAATTTGAAATGAATGCAAAATATAGAATGCCTTTTGGATTCCTTTTATCCTTTCCCTAAAATGGAGATAGACCTGAATATACTAATTAAAGTATACCTCATTTTTTCTTATAACTATGCTATTCAAAATTCATCTGAAACCTAGAGTAATTGAAACAGAATATTTACATAAATGAAACCGTGCCTCTCCTCTTTACAAGCCACCAATTAATTACTGCTAGAGGCAAGATTACTGCTCTGTGTGTATCTGAAGAACAGAACATTACTTATGCCTGTTTAAGAAATCATATTTTGAGGAAGAAGTGAAATAGACATTATAATTAAGATATTAATTCTCAACTCTAATAAATATGGGTGGGGACACAGTTTTTACTAGTTTATTTTCATTTGGGTTACCAGTAGCTTTATTGTATTGCCAAAGATGATCTAGATGGTCTTTAATCACAAATCATACAATTACACATAATAAGAAAACATCCCAATATACTCAGTTTCTTATCTTTCTAATATTAACATATGATAATCATTTTATTCATTATGTCCCTCTTATTGATAGTGATTACTTCTTGAAATCATTTCTCCTTTAATTCATAAAATATTATAATTTGTAATCTTATAAATAAAAGGAGAGGCTGGAGAGATAGCCTTTTGCAGAGGAGTCGGGTTCTATTCCTAGCACACATATAGTGTCTAAAAACCACCTATAACTCCAGTTCTAGTGGATCTGCTAACTTCTTCTGGCCTCCATATCACATGGGTGCTCCTAAGCACATGCAGGCAATACATTCACACATCAAAAAATAAATAAGTAAAAGGACACATTCTTGTTTTTAAATTAGGAGATTCTAGGCAGGTTTACTATCCCTCTGTTTCTCATTCGTCCATAGTAAGGAACTTGGACCAGTAAAGACTGAATAAAGATGTTCAAAGTCTCTGTCACTGATCATTTCTTCAATTGTTCCTTAATTTAAACATATTTATTAATGATACAAATTTATAAAAAGGGGCTGGAGAGATGGCTGAGTGGTTAAGGGCAGTGGCTGCTCTAGCAGAGTACTTCCCAGAACCCTCATAGTGGCAAACAACCATCTCTAACCCCAATTCCAGAGGAATCCAAAACCCTCTCGTACCTCCACAGGCATTGCACAACATAAGTTCACTTACACGCATGCAGGCAATACTCCCATACATATAAAAGAAAGATAATAAATAAAAATGAAAACATATATATTGATTGCTCATGGTAATGGAAAATTCTCTATGCCTTGTGGGGAAAGCAATGGGAAATGCAGCAAAAAAGCCTCACACCTACATGGCATTTGTAAATGGCTTGATGTTAAGGCACGTCTGTATTTGTAAATATAAA
The DNA here is from genome assembly GCA_009823505.1 of Rhizomys pruinosus. Taxonomy (NCBI): domain Eukaryota; kingdom Metazoa; phylum Chordata; class Mammalia; order Rodentia; family Spalacidae; genus Rhizomys; species Rhizomys pruinosus. The sequence continues at coordinate 5,165,425 of VZQC01007611.1, forward strand.
GCAGGACCATGAGGAAAATTATTCCTTTGTGTATTTGTGTACACATGTAAATACACACACACACATATATATGTGTGTATTATATATATTATATATACATATATATGTATATATATATATGTGTGTGTGTATAAATATATATATATTTATATAGTGTAAATGGAGTTACACAACAGGGGCTAATAATACTCTTTCCAAGAAGCAGAGACTAACAAAATCCCAGTACCAGAAACAGGAATCTTCCCTTCTCCCCTCACAATTTTGTTCAGTGGGCTCCATGACACTCCCCCCAAATTAAGGTATTTCTACTGCATTTATTGCCTTCTAGAAATTGACAGTAAGACACTATTGCTGAAGATATGACACATGAAGGCTGGAGAGATGGCTCAGAAATTAAGAGTACTGGCTGCTCCTTCAGAGAACACCATTTCAATTCTCAGCACCTACATGGTGGCTAAGAACCATTCATATCCCCAGTTCCAGGGAATCCTATGCCCTCCTCTGGCCTCCATGGACATTTCAGGAAATGGGTTCACTTACATACATGCAGGCAAAACACTCAAACACATAAAATAAAAGTAAAATAAACAATTTTATTAAAAATGTATATCACACACTTCTGACACAGGACTTAGAAGTTTCAAGCTAGTACTGACCTGGAAGCCCCCTCTCTAAGGTCCATCTCTCACAGTATGGGAAGGTACTATGCAAATTGACAAGGGAGAAAAATCAATTGTGTGATAAATAAAGGCTCACCATTTTTTTTTCACCAGCAAGTGCAGAGGGCATGGAGTTTGGCCAGGAACAGGTGGCCATGTTGAAAGAGAGAGAGCTAGTTCTGCTGTGTGGTTTGCCTAAGGTATGTTTCCCACCACAACAAGCTGCACCCCAGGCTCCAGCAAACATATGCTTCCAGCCATCACTGCATAAGCAAGCCCAATCCAATAAATTCTCTAGTCTGAGATTGGAGCTTTCTCTGCTTGCTTTGCCTAGCACTGGATAAGGGAAACAGCAGAGGCGGGCTGTTTTGTGGGGCCCAGTGCATGGCTGCAAAGCTCTGTGTGCATGGCTGTGAGGCTGCGTGTGCTTCCTATCATGGGAAGACAATTCCTCTGCAACAATTTGGCATAGTGGGGGCAGGATTAGGCAAAGGCCAGCTTATGGGATACGTACTGGCAGAATATTTTTTTATTGGGAACGTGGAAGGAAAATACACATGGTGGCATGGTGGATAGTGGATTGCTTGCATAGTGTTCACAGCAGCCAGCTCAGTGTTCAAGGTCGCAGCTGATTGGATTGCATGATTAAGATGCAAAAGGCAGATGGAGTTAATGGAACAAATTCCCACATGGCCACCTAATTCTAACTGGTTCGGAGTAGCATGTTTACTTGACCTGTGGGGGCTGCGACGGGCTGCAACGTGAATTTGGAGATGTTTTGTTAACCACAGAGGACTTGGAGCAGAGTTTATGAGGCCTGAAAATGGAAGGTCAAAAACAGGGTTTGCAACAAGCTGTAGCTGAGGTGGCCTGGATCACGGTGAGTGTTATTAACAAAACATCTCAAGTAGGATAGACGGCCTAAAGAGAGGGCAAAGATTTAATGGAAAAGTTAGAGCAAGAGAAAGTTAAGAGGTTGGCCTCTGACCTGGGCAATAAGTTGCATAAAGGAGAAAAGGAGGTAGATGTGTCACCCTGCCACTTTTTGCAGCTAGGAGACCCAGTGATGCTGATAGTGGCTGTAGCCACGGCCCAGAGCAGGAAGCTAAGGAGGTTAGGGAATATTCAGCATTAGAATTGTTGAAATTGTTGAAAGCAGGCACTGCTGGAGCCCCTCACCTCCTGGCTTGTGAGGCTGTAGGACCTGGGAGTGGGTGGAATTATTCTAAGTGCTGCAGAAGCAGGAAAGTGGAGTAATATAATGTCCAAATATAATATAATGCCCATCCCACCTTGAGACATAAGCTACACAGCCTGAGACAGCATAATGGGAATAAGTCCCTAATGGATTAGCTGATAATAGCCATTAGGGACACTTGGTCATCCACAACAGAAACTCCCCTACATACTAGGGGGTAGAAAGTGAGAAAAGATGGGCAAATGCTACTAAGAGAACTAGGTATGAGAAAATCAATATATTATGAACAATTTACTGGGGAAATAGAGATGTGTTTACCAGTGATTAAGAAAAAGCATGATTGAACAAGGACCTCCAGAATGGCATGAAACTTTAATGGATGTGATGAACCCATTGACAGGACAGAGTCTATTTTAAGTAAGGAAGGCTTTGTCAAATCTAGGTGAACTAGGTCAGCATGTAAAATATGTCTGTAGAGGAGTAAATCAATATAGAGGTTATATAAAAAGGACTAATAAAGGGGTCTACTTTTATTAGTAGGAGGAAAATGTGGCAGAATATGTGTGAAGCCCAAGTTTCTAAAGAAAAAAACTTGTTAAAAAGTCAAATTCTATGCTGAAAAGCCCCTAGAAGGTTTTAAAGACTGAGGAAATGATTCATAAGAGGTATACAAAGAATAAAAACTGTCCGAGGGATAATGAACCCCCACATTAAACAGAGTGCCTTTCTTTGATGAGAATAATCTTGCTGGGGGTGGGAGCAGTTTGCCTAGGTGGGCCCTCCCCCAACCCCCAATGGTGTCAATACAAAGAAAGCAGGTGTTTTGACTACATCCAGAAGGCAGGCCCAATGCCTGCCTGACTCGGCTAATCCACAAATACAGCAGAGTCAAAAGGAGACATTCCTCCTTGGCTCTGTGCAGGGCTAGGCAGCTTGAGCCAGACCTAATGAGTCTATCAAAACTAAGAAAATACAGGGAGGCTAAGGGTAAAACCCCAGGATGCCAAATGGGTTCAAGAAAATGAGTAAATTAATGTGTCTCATTCATGCTGTTGTACCCAACATGGGTCTTTTGAGACAATTGGCACATATAGATAAAATCCTTTCCATTCTATGTAGGACCTGGTTTATGTTTGATTTAATACCTAATGTTAATGTCTGAGTGTTTTATAGATGTGAGACTGGTTGGAGACATATACCATATATCTGAACAAACAAAGATACAAAGTAAATTCAGTAAGGTGGGGTACCAGGGCCAGGTATAATTATGAAATCTTTGGGAGCTTTATGGATAAATAAAACATATTAGTAGATAAAGGCTTCAATACCAGACATGGACTGCCCTGCTAGGAGCTATTGGGTGTGAAGGCTCTAAATGCCCCCCAAAGGCCAATTTGCCTATGAGTTTGGGTGCACACAAAAGTGTATAGTAAGACCATATTGCTGAAGAAACTATGGGATGTGAATGTGAGAAAAGAAAATTATGCTGAGACCTTCCACTGCAAATGGACAGCTGACCTTCACAGTGCTGAAAAGCACTGTGAAAATAACTGGAAAGAAATGGTCTCTGAATCTCTATAGACCTCACATGCTGCAATTCTCCATAGAAGATATAAGTGCAATAGTGGCTGCCAAGGTGCATGTACACCCAGAGAAATGTCTAATTGGATCTTTGACCCACTCCTTTATAGGGTAAGATACATGAGTGATACTGCAAGCATTGCAACCCATAGTGGTGGAAGACTTTATAAGCCTCATTAAAAAGCTATAATGCCAGGATTAAGATACAATCCAAGAATTTATTTTCTGTGGTTCTTACCCTCAGCCTTTAACCACTGCGCTATCCCCACAGCCCTCTCCAAGCATTTATGTCTGTGCTCATAGAGTAATGTATAATGGTTAATGTTTGTTTAGATGCCCATGATTCTGGCTATTTGCATTGTATTTAGTAGAGATGGAAGGGAGATTCCAGAATAAGCAATAGGCCCATTGACGACAGAACTTGGACTGACCCAAGAATTTGATGTGTTATCTCAAGACACACTTATCTCTCACCCTTCCAAGGCTCATGGACTCTCTAGGAAGAGGTTGACATGTCCACTTTTTAAGGGCCAAAGAAGGTGGAGTGTGGGATAAATTATTTCTTCTTTGAAATGGGCTTATTGCCCAGAGAAGCTGAATACTTAATGAGAGGGGCTGATATTGAAACCCGACTACCCAGCAAGTTTCCCCACAGTGCTGAGGTTTGCGGTGTGGGCCTTCCCACCAAAGGTGCACAGGACTTTGAAATTCTGGGACTTTGGGGGTGGATATATATAAAAGGCCCACCATATGAGGCTGGGCTCTCTCTTGCCATGTTTTTTTTTACCAGCAACGGCAGAGGGAATGGAGTTTCAGCTGAGATGGGCAGCCATGTTGAAAGGGAGAAAGACCTGGCTGTGCGCTGCAGCTCACCTGAGGGTATGTTTCCCATCAGGACTGGCTACATTGCACAGCTCCAGCAAATTCATGCTCCCAGCCATCACTTTGTAAGCAATAAATTCTCCAATGCATTCTCTTGTCGCATCCCCCTTCATCCAGTGAAAGAAGACACAACACGAGAGCGATCTTCCTTGAGCAGTTTATTCGGGTAACCTTACATCCGCTCTCTCCCCTTTCCCTTCCCGGTTCACCAACTTTAAGGCATGTCACAACCAATCAACTTCCACCACGTGGGTCTCAAGGATAGGATATCTCTATGTGGAACAGAGGGCTTCAGCAAGGCCAAACCAAATAAGGACATGTTTACTGCATGGAGCACTCACCCCCGTGGGGGTGGAGGCGGAAACTGCCGCCATCTTTGAGGCGCGGCACTTCGCAGCTCCCAACATTCTCTAGTCTAAGATTGAAGTTTTTCTCCTTGCTTTGCCTAGCAACCAGGAAAGGAAATCAGCAGAGGTGGGTGAGGCTAGGAGGTGCTGTGTGCGTGTGAATGGAAGGCTGAGGGTGTCTCCCACACTGGGAGGAAAATTCCTTGGTGACAATTGTCTTACCCAGCTGTAAAGCCTATAAACCACAACAATGACCATCCCAGCTAGGTAATCTTAAATGTGCAATAGTGGCACTTCTATCTTGGGAGTAACCACAGCTGTCTAATTGGACTTAAGTAATGTCATTTTCCCAAACCAGTATAATTTATAGTTGTATTCCAATTGCATACCCATAGACAAGGATAGTTCTTGCCCGTCATCAACCAAGCTTATTTTTGTAAAAGATGGAGATGATTACAGAGAGCCATCCAGCCAAATGCAGGGAATGATTGACTGTGGGATGCCTAGCCCCAACTGATATGTCTAAAATGTAACCCCTGCATCTAAGGCCCAAGGAGCATAGTGGAAGAAGGGGAAGAAAGATAAGAGCCAGAGAACAAGGAACCTGCTGCTAGATGGTGTCATCTACACAGGAGAGGCAATCTGTGCCCACAACATCTCAACAGTATTTCTGCATAAACAAGATTTACATAATGACACCACCAGCTGGCATGCCAGCACAAGTGGGGGGATTTTCACAGTCACACCTCCAGATGAAGAACTCTAGGCAATCAATGGCTTCTCTGGGAGGGAGAATCAATTTTCCCAGGGACAGGCTACCTGATAGTTTATCCCAATCCAAGTGGCCAATCCTAAACACATGTACATACCAGCACTAATAAATGGACTCAGTGAGTTGTTTATATACATGTATAGATATAGATAACTAATAATTAAAGAAAACGTCAGGATATTGAGAGGAAGTAGGAGGAAATGTGGGGGGAGTTGGAGAGAAGGGAGAAGAAGAGAAGTGATGTAAATTGCTGCACTTAGTAATGAAATCCTCAAAAATTAAATTTAAATAACTAAATATAAAAAAAGACAAGGAACGTATCTTCATTGTATCATATTTTCCTACCATGTGTGAGATCCTGGCTGTGCATCACCAGCATTATGAAAAAAAATAATCATATAAATAATCAATAAAATGAATAATATATGTTAACCAGTAATGCCTGTTCAGATGGAAAACTCACAAAAAGGATTTGAATTTTCAGAATATTCATTATGTTCTCCATTCATATAAATACACTGGATCTTCATGTAAGACAAAGCTAAATTAATTATAATATTGATCACTTTGAAAATAACATTCCTATTAATACTTGGTCCCTACCTAACATATGACTAATATACTAAAAGTAATTTTGCTAATGTGATAGTGTGTACTTTATTTCTCTTTGGATACAATCTCTTTTACTTTATGAGGCATCTCTAATCTCCTTTATAACTTGATTCTGAAAAGGCTTGATTAGTAAGGTGTCATTTACAGAGATAATCTACATCAATAGCATGCAGAAACTGTGTTAGCTTTGTCTTATTGGATTTAGAAAGGCAGCTTAAGGAGAGATTGGGTTTATTTCGGTTTACAGTTCCAGGGGCTAGCATCCATCATGGTGGAGAAGGCAAGGTGCAGACCATAAAACTGTTAGCTGCTCGCATTGTATTCGCAGGCAGAAGCAGAGTGTAATAAAGCCTGGTCCTCAGCTGGGACGACAGCCCATGGACTGTGCCATCCACATTCAGGGTGCATTTCCCACCTCAATGTACCAAATGTAGGTAATTCCCCACAGGCTTTCCCAGAGGCTAAGCTACATAGATAATCCCCCACAGGCATGCCCAGATCCTGTCCCCTAATTGAGTCTAGATCATTTCTGTTGACCAACATTGACCATGACAAAGGCTCTTGGAAAGTTGAAATCCAAACATATATATTCCATCCTCCTCTCAATCTGCCTACTGGTAAAACCAGCAGAATTTAAGTACAGTTAACGTGATATCGTTTATTCTTAAGTAAAAGAATGTCATAATATTGTAATATTTTACAGAAAATCTCTTTGCTCTGAGCCAGTGTATATTGGTTATTCCTCCTCAGTATTCTATACTAGTCTAAGAGCAGCCCCTAATCTATCCTGCCCCTTGATCCTTAAATTGTTGCCTGCTGCTAGGAAATCCTCTACGACCCCCATCCCACTGTTCACTGTTCTTCAGTCACTCAGAAAGCCTCCATTCCCCTGAGCAAAGTGGGTGACACAGTTTCATTGTGGTTTGAAATTTACTTGATTTCTTTTTCTCAAACTTCCATTCTTTGCTTTTATCACTATTTATATATTCTATATGTGTTCTAACAAAGAGTAAGTGTTGGGCCATTATAAACTCAAAGTCTCATCTTATAATATATATATTAGTTATATAAATACTATATATTATAATATATATTATTCGGTTTCTCAACAATGTCCCATATCTTTTTTCTTCTTCTGCTCATGATTTTATTTTTGTGCTTACATAACTTTTTTCTAACATGCTTTTTGATTTGTATGCTTACATGCTCAAGAAAAATAGGTTATTTGTGTGTGTCTGTATATTGGCTTTGAGAATTTAACATATAAGCCCTGATTAAGGATAAAATACACTCAAGTTCTTTCTTAAATCTAACCTGCTTTAAGCTTTCCTAACTCCATATGCTGTTATAATCTTGTTCAATTATACCTTCTAAAATTTCTTTAATTTAGATCTTATCCAGAGCATTACTTTTTGCTATCATTCAATAGTTTATGAATTATTATAGCTCCTATGTATTAGTTTTGTGTGAGGAAACGCATTGTCCTGGCGCTCTGTGGAAACATTGGAAAGTACGTCTGAATTTATGTCAGAAAGATTCACAGGGATGCTATATAAGTAATTATCTTTAAAATTTTTTCAAAAAGCCATAATCATATACTCAGGTCCTAGTGGTTGAACTAGGCAAAATATTACATACAGGAAGCTCTGACATCAGAAGGATGTTCTACTAGGGGGATGTTGGCCAGGGATCCAAGGCCCCACAAAAAGATAAGGCACCTGCCTCTAAACTGGGATTACCTACATGGAGGAGATGGCAAAGACCCGCTGCCGAAGACCGAACGTTAACATGGTAGGGATGTATTTGAGACCACAATGCAAGTGTACAGATGGTTTGAATGCCAGAGAGTGTTCCCAAAGGCCATAAACCAATAAAGCAAATCTGGGTCTCCCTGAGTCAAGCAAGACTCCACCGTCACACCCGCTACACCTACCGCCTGGAAATACTGTGCAGCAGAGGACAGCCATGTGCCTGTATTATCCCAAATTTAATTGGCTCTTGGCTCTCCCTGGAGAATAACCCTGGCCTGATGCCACAAGCTTTACACTCCTCTACAGGTTAGGAGATGTTATAAGCCACAGTAAGACCACTGTCATTATTAACAGGGAAAAATTAATTCATGGACTAACCTAACCAAACATGTGTCTATGCTAAAAGTAACCTTTACCATAACTATAGTGCTGCTTAAATACTATATATTAATGCTGTGTCTTCATTAGTAAGGATCGAAGGTTATTCCTGGACAAAAGTTCAGCCCATGAAGGAAAACAGCCAGAATTGAGCTCAGAGTTTCAATCCAACAGCTCCGAGAGAGTGGACGTTTTACCTTCTCATCCAACCTGGCCTTTTCTAAGGCTAGGAACACCAGCGGAAGCTAGGGGGCGTGGTAGAATGTAAGGGCTGCAATTGGGGTGAATGGTGCAAACTACAGCAATGTAGTCTGGACACTTTTTGACCAACTTGATTGAAAACAAACCTGTCACCCCACCTGATGGTGGGGCTGTAGGTTGTTTGGGCACAACAAGCCCTCAGATAGGTTTTGCATGAAGGATGTTGTACTTCCAGGCTTACCAATTATAGCTAAAAATGAAAAAAAAAAAAACTGAGAGAAAGATGCAGGACAGTTATGGCAGAATGCATGAACTGGGATGGGGTGGGGGTGGGGGGGAGGGAAAGGGAAATAAGCCTGAACTGAATTGGAAAAATGTATGAAATGCACAAAGCATCAATAAAAACTAATTTAAAAAAATGCACATAATCTAACTTAGATCCAAAGACATATAAACATTTTATTTGTTGGATTTTGTTCCTCAAATGAGCCAAATTCAGACCAATGGAATTCCCTTGTGGTGGGTTTTCCGAGACTGTGCCAATCTGCCTTTAACTCAGTCTCAGCTGAGTGTGGGGTGGTCTCCAAAGCAATTCTTCCTTATTCAGACAAGAATTTGGTGAAGAACATCCTCCCCCTCCTTCAGCTACTGTTTTTCTTCTGGAGTATGTGAAGTCTGTAAGGAGGTCTCATTTTCCTCTTAGTCTTCCAGAAATGCATTCTTCTGTAACATTCTCATCTGCCTCCAAGCCTTCAACCACCCATCCATGAATGCAACCATCCATCCGTAAATATTTTATCTGGAATAGTTGTTAATGTCTGTGGTCAGAGAACCTGAAAGTCTGTGAAATGTTTCTCTGTCTCCTTTCCCAGTTCCATTCGCCTTCTTCAGTTGTTACATAAGTTCCTTCACTAAGTCTAAGATCTGTTTTTAAAAGGACATCTCTGTAAAAGATTTGACATCTAATTCTCTGTTTTCAATGTATAAATTATAATTATAAAAGAGAAAGATCATTTATTTAGGAAATTTCTTCTTGTCCTGTGACTAAATTCTGCAGTTAGAAAAAAAATAGAATTAGTAAAATATGGCAAAACATCCATCAGATATCTGAATAACATCCCACCTTGTATATCGGCATCATTCAAAAAAGAGTGAGTGATAAAAGGACACTGTATGCCGCACACACATAGAAAATTAGCAGGAACACTTTCTCTTGTGCATGGAACTCTGCCATGGAATTCCATTCACCTCTCACAGCAAAAGACAACTGAGGGTCTGAACAAGTCATGAAGGTCAACTTTATAGAACTGCTAATGAGGATATGAAACCGTACTGGGAAAAAAAAGACTCCAAAAGAGTTCTCTGTCTTTGCTAAGATCCCTTATGAGAGAATGGGCTCTCCACCAATGGGTAGGGAACAGGGGAAAGTCAGACACCTGAAAAGGTCCCAAGACACAGAGGATAGAGGCAGTGGCTCAGATTTACACACCTTAAGTGAGGCCAGCAGAGAACAACAGTGGATAAAACATTTTGTTTAACTCACTCAGAATTACATTACTGCATGAGTCCTCTTGTCTACCCTGGGCACTCCTCCAAACACCCACCCACCCCCATACTTCACAAACAGAGAGAATGTACAGAAAGGAGGCTCTCTGAGGAAGCACAGTACTGAATGAGTTAATTAAATCACAAATCACTGCTTACCTATCTCATCTGCCATCATCAGGAAACTGGCCTTGCTTTACAGCTTCTGCTACACACAACCATGCCAGTGCTTTCATTTGTGAATTATTGGATTGTTTCGGGATTCTCATTGCATCCAGGACTCTGCTCAAATGCCAGCTTCTCAAAGAGTCTTCTTTCTTTCCATAAAGAGATATTCTTGTCACCATCTGTCACCCTTTACTTTCTTTTCTCTCCACAGCCCGTAAGACTATGAGATACTCTAGATTTATTTCCTCATAAGATGTCAGTCTTCTTTGTAGAAATAAACTCCAATAGAAGGGCTAAATGAAGTTCATTGTGCTGATCTAACACCAAAGGAAGTCTATAATACAAAAGGTCTCAATTTCGAATATGATAGAAGAAATAAATGCTCAGATACACATTGGGCTTTTACATTCGTAATGCTGATATATACTTATTGAATATATAGATTGTATGTATGTATGTATATGTGAAATGAAATGTATAGTAGCAGTTTTCCCAGTGCAGTTTGTATAAAGTATGTGATATTTTTTCTTTTCTCTTATTACTTTTTAAACAGTTTGTGGAGACATTAGAGTTATATTTTGATGATGCTGAAATGAGGAATTCACAGCATCTGGTAGAAAAGGCAGATTCATAGTTTGTGCTCTAAAATCATGGAAGTGAAAAAAGTATGTTTTCATATTTTATAATGTTACCAAATTATGACCTTTAATATATAATATTCATTTGAAGTTTTTTTTTCTGTATTGATGAATACACTATATCAGACTCTGGAAGAAAGGATGGACCTTTAGGGCTTTCAAGGTTCTTTCACTAGAAGTTTTTAATCACATTGGAAGATACCCAACGAGTTATATCCATTAATATGGTGCATATCATTACCGTTCCATACCAGCTGTATCTTCTCTAGCTTTGTCTATCATCTATCCAGCTATCTTCTCTCTTCATCTTCTATTTTCTATCAATTTATCATCCTTCACGGGTGGAGAAATGGCTCAGTGGTTAAGAGTGCTGGCTGCTCTAAAAGAAAGAAAGAAAGAAGAAAGAAAGAAAGAAAGAAAGAAAGAAAGAAAGAAAGAAAGAAAGAAAGAAAGAAAGAAAGAAAGACAGAAAGAAACCAGGAAAGCATTCTATTTAAAAATCCAATGTATCTTCATGATGTTCATCATTTAAGAAAGGTACAAATAATATTTTCATTGTAAATTATGCCTCTAAATAAACCTGCTTCATGGTCATTTTTAATTCATACAAATACCTAGTTTTCCAAGGTAAGAAAGGTTAGAAATTATTTTCTATATTATCAGAAAAGATTCTACAGTTATGTGTCTATGTACACATGCACCCCAGTATCTTTTCAAAAGGACAAAAATACGCAGTAAAGCTTTCTCCTGCCGTGAAGGACAAAAACTCAAGACAGCGTAAAGTGTGTTGCTTTGCCAATCTCTGAAATGTCACTTCATGGGCAGCCTGCTGGGCTCGGCTCAGAGCCATGGTGCCAAGCCTACTAATAAAAAAGAATAAAGGTTAATGAAGGCATTGGATTATTTATTATTTTGAATAAAATAGCTGTAGTTCTGTCTAGGTGGTTTGTTCAATGTATAATGTCTTGCCTTTTATTTTTTAAATTGTTTCATTCTTTATGCAGATTTTGAATTTCAGAGGTTTTGCTGGAATACAGTCTTCTCATATTTATCAGATAGGCAATTATATTATACAAATGAATGGAAAACCCATAGATGTGAAATATGATGCCTGATATACATGGAAAACACATCAACAAATCTATCAGAAAACTCACTTTGCAGTTCAGGCTGAGGGAGTTGTGTTCATTAAACATATCTTTTGTTGCTTGGAACAGTGTAATGAAAGAAAATAAGACCTGACATTGAACTTTGAAGGAGTGACAAATGAGAAAACTGACCTTTTATGAAGAAATACTTATTTGCAGATTCAGATTTAGTTTTAGGAAATGTCGTTGCATTGAAAGAAAGCAAATTATGCAATAAAACTAGTCTTTCTGTCAACTGACAATGTATCAAATACTCGAAGCCTCGTGAGAATATAGACTGCCATTGTTGGACTACTTGGGCTGTATCATGGAGGCCAGTACAGGGCAATCAAGACAGGACACATGCTTACTGGTTTTAATTTGGGGGACCATGGGAGGGAAAGACCCCAATGTGGAGCAAAAGTGCAGGATTGATGGTTGTTTGGGATTGCCAAGGAGGAACCTTCAAGCACTTCCTTAAGGAAAACATGACACCTTTTAGGAAGAAAAATCCTCCAATTCAAGTATATATATTCTATATTATTTATACATATATAAATATATTATATATAGAGAGAGAGAGAGAGAGAGAGAGAGAACAGCAACAAAAGAACTTTAAAAAATCTGGAAAGACTCAGAAAAACATTCAGGACATGTATGGCAGAGTGAAGGGACTTGGGTGGGGTGGGGGCATGGAAAGGGAAGCTCCTCTAGATTCAATTGAGAAATAATGTATGACCTATGGAAAAAGTTTATTAACAATAAAAAAATGTGAAAAAAAGATTTTTCTCTCATCTGGTGATGAGACTAAATCTCTTTTTAATGGTGAAACTAAGTCCAATTTTTGGTGTGTATTTACAATATAGGATGATTAAACCATGTTGATACAGCCATCACCTTAAGTGATTATTCTTTTGTGCTAAAAATTTAAAATATACTTTTTCATGGAATTTTGAAATAAACAATCTTTCTTTAAAAAATACTCTAAGTAGGTCTTATCCCACAGCCAGAATCCTATCTTCAAGTCTGCTGAGGGTACACGCGCTCTTCCATTCTCAATTGGTAATTCTAAAGTAGCCACATGGAACTAAAATCATTTAATTCTCTACTCTGATTCAGGATAGAAATCAACTGAATTTAAAACACAGTGTTTGAACCATTACGTTTGTTTGTTGTGTCAAAGTCTGGAGCTTATGCCCAAACTCTTGTTTATTCCCAAGCCAGTTTCTGGATGAGGCCACTTTCCAGTGACCACTGGCCATCCCACACTGCCAAACCTATGCTGTCATATCAAATTCAATAACTATAAAACAAAAATATGTTTTCTGTGTTTATTACTTTATAATACCTAATGCTTAAACTCCAGATGTGTGTGTGTGCCTACTAATGTCTTGTGTTTGAAATCCTCTTCTGGTTTCTTACATCAACTTGTACTGCAATGAGATACAGACTGTGGTACCATTTCTTCTTGATGAAAATAGTGTCGATGTATTATTTTCTAAAAGCATTCTACTACTAGACTTGCTCAGATTATTCACTCAATAAATATTCTTGGGAGGTTGATATGTTCTAATATTGAAGTACAGTCAGAAAATATTCCCTAAGTTTGTTGTTGTATGTTATACCTGAAATATCTGTGATCATTCAGAAAACTAATTTCTCTGAAGCTGTATAGATCATCTGCAGAAAATAATGTTTTTTTTAAGTAAAATCAACAGAGTTTGTGTTGGCTGGTAGAGAAGAATGCTTAGTGTTGTATTCAGGGAGATCAGAGAGTTTCTGCCTTTGAGAAATGTTCAGGTCTATTCTGGTCCCCCTTCTAAGAAGCATTGTTTGGCCAATCTCCTGGGAGATTTTGAGTAAGCCCACATTATTCATGGAAACTGTTAACCTCTGGGCATTTAGATGTTTCCTGGTAGTGTAGTGGTTAGGATATTGGGGCAGTGAAACATAAAGGAAAATTTGAATATTTGCACAGGAACCTTTTAGAGATTTCAATGGGTTCCTCTTTTCTCAGATTATGTGAGGTGATGGCTTCCCACCCAGTGTGTCTCAGTCAGAATGAGCATTCCATAACAACATCTTTCAGCTGGCCCATGATGGATGCAGAGACACTGAGAAATAACTACTTCATACACAATCATAAGTCAACCTTCTGTAGATAGATGTTAAAATTTGTCTTTGTGGATGTGCGTTTGGGTGAGCTTTAGTGACTGTTATAATCCTAATAAAGACAGATATGTGTATTAGTAGCAAAGACAGCAACTGCTCACCATAGCAAATAGTTTCTTTTTTTCATTCTTCACATTGTTGTTCCCTTTAATTAATCACTTCTCACAAGGTTAGAAACATGCTTCTTAAATATTTCTTGTACAGGTATAAAGCTACAACATTCCTGAATATATTAATCTGGAATAGATTTAACAGATTTAAAATCAAATAATAATTTACATGTGTAATCACATAGCATCATAGATCAAAATCAGGAGCAATCAAATAAATCAAATCATCCCCTTAGATTTTCAATACAACTATTATGTCTATTAAGACCACCTAATATTATAAGAAAATGTTCCAAGTTATTTTTATACAGGAAAACCAAGTTAAAAACAATAAAGTACAACATAGTTATGAAAATTATATCCTACATAGATTTTATAGCTTAAATTATTTAAATGATTCTCCCCTTTGAAAAGATAAGAAGTATGCTTTTATGACAAAGTTCATAGCATTGAAGCTGTGTCCAGACCCAGTCTGTTAGTGTTCAGAGAAGGAAATCACTTAATTATCACATTAGTGATAGATTACAAGATATCATGCAGAATTTTCCACTTGTACTTTTGTAATCTTAGGAAGGATACTTTAAAAATTTAGCTGGTTTATTTGAAAAAATTTTATCTACATAACACAAATAAAAAGCCATAGCAGTAACAACAGCGCCTACAGGAGTGGAGACAGGTGGGCCTTATGGAGTAACTGTGATCATGGAACAGTTCAAATAGATGCCACAGTTTTTCATGTTGTGAATAAAAATAAGTTACCAATCCCAATGCATAGTTCCAAATTCATGGTTCACAAAGACTCCAAGTTAAATTTGGTAGCTCTCAAAACAAAACAAAGCAAAATGAAACAAAATACACAAGAAAACAAACAGCAAGTAAAGAAAAATTGAGACCTGATGGTTTAAAGGAGAATTATAGAGAGCAAGATTATTTAATAAGGTGAGAGATTAGACAGTATCAGGGATGACAGTAATCAGAAAGCAGTGGAACCCACTGCAATGAGAAATCAGTTTCATTATGTATGCTTAGATGAGAGTGCTGCCTTTGCACAGTCATGCACTTGCTGTATCAGCCACCCCCCACCCCCCACCCCCAGTTATCATGGAGAAAGGACAGCACATGGTACATATGTAACTAAATAAAACTGTGCTCATTTCCCTTCCAACACGCCAAATGGAAGCCAAAAAAATTCCACTCGTCAATGACAGTGATGAGTAAACCATCGCAGAATCCCTGGGAAAAATGTTCAAGAACTGTTTGTTAAGCATGGTGACTGGTTTAGGACCTTTGGGCTGGAAGTGCTCAGAGCTTAACAGGCTGCCACTTTGGTGATTTGTAATGTGAGAATGCTGAGAGCAATGTGACATTGGTGCGCATGCTTGAGAAGTTTCAGAGGAACCAAAGACTGCCAGGCCTCTTCATGTGATAATGTCTGCTGAGAATCTATAGGTTCCTGTTAACTGGAGTTGAATAATCAGCTGTGATTAGCAAGCGACCACCAGCATTGAAGCAAAACTTGTATTTTCCCGGAACAACTGAGCTGAGGTTGAAAAATCAGCTGTGATTTATAAGAGAACAGCATCACTGAAGTAAAACCTGAAAACTGTTCCCTCAAAGTTAGCACACAGATACTGTGGTTCAGGGGACCAAGAGTCTCCCATGTGGTATGAAGGAATCATAGAGAAGGGCCGAGGCTGGACACCACCACTTCTCAGGATCGAGTCTCTGCAGAGAGGTCAGGAAGCAAGCTAGTACGCAGCAGTGTCCCAGGGTCACTGCTTTAGCTCCTGGCTCCAGGTTTCTATCTGCCTTGTGTTCACTTAGTGTGGGATTTCGACCTGCGAGTTTGAGGATTAAAAAAAAAAAAAACACTTTCCTCCAAGTTGCTTGGGGTCACCATGTTTATCACAGGAACAGAGAAAAAAAACTAAAACAAGAACCTATATACTAGTCAGGGTAAGTTGCGGGAAAAACTAAAAGAGGCTGCGGGCTCTTTCTGCTTCCATGAACTTTAACCTAAGGTAAGGTAAGGAAATTAGAAATGTCCAAATATTGTGAGCACCATAATGGCAATTAAAGGATAGGAGAATAAAAAGTATTTCTATGTGGACGTTGAGGGGAAGCCCTGACTCTGCTTCAAAACTCTTTTTCAAGGTTGCTGTATAAGAAACATCATGAGAAAAAGATGTCTTCCTGTAATACGAAAGGAAGCTCTGCTCCCGGGTGTGAAAAGAGACAGTGCCTCTCCGGAGCAAAAGATAGCTTTGCTTTCCGTTTGGTAAAAAGTGAAATTAAAGACATCAATAACATGTGCTAGAGATGTTTAATTTTGCAAACATGATAAGTTTGTTTACAATGGTTTGAATGCTATATTAATTTCCAGGGATATCAACATAGAAGAAAGAACGGTTCTTTGAAAACATTCAGAAGACCAAATTGTATTCTTGTACCATAAAAATTAAAATGTTCACATGAAAGCTGACACAGCTACATATGTTAAATGGAAGTATTAATATGCCACATGTGGTGGCAAACACCTTTAGTGCCAGCACTTAGGAGACAGAGGGAGTGGATCTCTGTGAGACCGAAGCCTTCCACCTTTTACATAAGTGAGTTCCAGGCCAGCTGGGGACATAGGGAAACTCTGTCTCAGAAAAAAAATCAAGGTAGATTTAGTACTTCCAGTTTTAGAGGTGGCTGAAAATTCGTTTTGAAGGCTGTTTTATATAATGTTTCATCAAAATCCCTGAGTCTAGATAATGTGAGGGTAAAGACTGCTGTGCTGAAAGTCCAGAAAAAGAGATAAGGAGGTAAGGAGATCACAAAAATGCCACCTAAACTATTGATTGAATAAACATTTTCATCAATTATATGTTACCTTTATCCAGCATTTATCTAGATATAATTGGCCATACCAAGTGGAAAGATTTTGAAGTTTGGTACTATGCATTAATCATACATGAGGAAAATTATAATTTCAGGAGAGCTACATTAAAGATCAATATTCTAAATAAATGGTTGATTCAGGATGATATGTACTGTGTTTGTTGAGATATAATTGAGACTAGATAAATTATATGCAATTAAAGGTATATAATTTGATGTCTTACATGTCTCACAAAACAAGACAATGAAAATAACGTTTCCTCACCAGCAATCCCATTTTCCCATCTCTTTATCCCCTCATATCTGCAAGCAAATACTGACTTGGTGTCTGTCATTGTAGAAAATGTTGGCTATGCTTCAATTTTATATGAATGAAATTATAAAAAACACCATTCTTTTGTGTCTTGTTAATTTATTTTAGCATATCATTTTTAAAATTCATTCATGGTATTGAATTTATGAAAAGTTCATTCCTAATTATTGCTAAGTCATATTTTATTAGGTAGATAGTCTGTCATTTGTTCTTTCATTTACCTCTTCATGCAAATTTTGCTTGTTCTAAGTTTGAGGAAAAATATAAACTTCTATAAAAACTACATGATCTCTTTTGTATGTACATGTATTTTTATTTCACTGCCTTAAATGTCTAATAGTGAGTGGCTGAGAAGAGGGATAGAACACCTTTTAGTGTTCTTTTATTTTCCTACAAAAGTGACCAAATTCATTTTCAAAGTTGTTCTATCATCTGAGAGTCCCAGTGGTATTATATTAGAGTCCCACCTTCTCCATGCTAAGATAGGACCTTAAATATCCTCCAAAAGTGTCCACATGGCAAAGGTGAGTTCTACAACTGCGTATTGGGAGGTAGAGGGATCTTTACGAGATGAGGCCCAGTGGGAGTTCTTATGGTTATTGAAGGACGTTGTGAGATCCAAGAACCTCTTTTTGTCTTCAACCTCCTGACCACAACCTGACTGACTTTATTCTTCCAATGCTCCCTGCCATGATGGACCACCTTTTCATAGGTCCTAAATCAGGACCAAACAACCATAGACCCTAATAATCCTTCCTCTTATAAATAGGTTTCCTCAGATGCTTGTTTCTGTGGTGGAGCATGTGAGAGAACAAAGAAAATCACTTCATGAACACTACAATAAAGAGAGGAAAAAGTGCTTGAGACATTTAATTTTTCTCACCAGGTCTTGAAATATGCTATTTATTTGCAATAAATTAACCATTTTAGTGGGTATTCTGTTACATTGTGTCTCTAATTTGCTTTCCCACAATTGATGAATATTACTCAGGTGTCCAGTATCTTCAAATTCTTGTTTGCAGTAGTACATTTGCTTTACTGTAAGCTGTGTTCCAAAAATTTGTTCCTTCTTAGGTTTAATTTCATTGCTATTGAGGATTAAATTATCAGCATTTATTTTGGACTAATCAAATGAGGCTGTGTTTGCACCAATTTTTATTGGGATAAAATATACATATATATATATATATGTATATATATATATATATATATATATATACATATATATATATCACGGGCTTTAGTCTACAAATGTGCCTGACATACCTTCTCATTACAGTCTATTTAAAATAAAATGACTACTTTATTGTGGGGCACTGACTAAATGTATCTTTGATATGGAAGGGCACTGGGTTACTCTGAGGCCAGAAATATTAATCACACTCAAGAAGATGTCAGAGAAGAATGGAAAAAAGAAAACTCTAGAAATTTTGCACATAAAATGCAAGTGCTGTATTAAAAAAAAATCCCATGGTGGGTAAAGGCAGTGTGTAGGGACAACATTGTGTATATGAGCAGTGTGTGGGGACAACATTGTGTAATGAACAGTGTGTAGGGACAACATTGTGTAATGAGCAGTGTGTAGGGACAACATTGTGTACATGAGCAGGATGCCTCACAGACAAGGGGTCACAGTGCAGCCCTCAGGGCTGTCAGTCTCCCTCAGCATATGTCTCAAACCTGTGCTCGTTGTGGCAAAGAAATTTGCCTGGTGGATAGAAACATGAAGCCCAAATCATAGGAAAATCTTCTTAATTAATATTCAGTAAAATGAAAACTTATCAACTAAGAAGAATTTCAACATGATGCAACCAAATATTAGTAAAAAAATCTCTAAATACACATGCTAGAGAGAGGGTAGGTTTTCAAATCATTTTCAAAATAATCTTGTAATATTTAATGACTATAAAAATTGCTGGACATGGTGGCACATGCCTTTAATCCTAGCACTTGAGAGGCAGAGGCAGGCAGATCTTTGTGAATTCAATGCCAGCCTGGTCTAAAGAGTGAGTTCCAGGACTTCTGGGGCTACAGGGAGACCCCATTTTGAAAAGACAAAAATAAATTATATGAATGACAACAGAATTTTAATTTCTAAGTAGGTTACTTACAGAAGATATTAAACATGTTCATAAGAACATTCATAATAGCTTTTAAATATATATGTATGTGTATATACAAATTATTAAAATAATATTTAGAATCAAGGCAGATGGTAAAAGCAGAACTGACTGGGGAAGAATAGATAAGACTTTAGTGCTACTGGTGTTTCCTATTCCTTCAACGGTATGGTGAGTACACTGGACTATATTTTATTTTAAAAACAGTCTCAAAAATACAAAAAGAAAAAAAAAAACCAGTCAGGAATGCATAGAGCTCAGAGGCTTCTGCCAGACCACCTGGAGCACAAGGTAGGGGCCAGATGCATCAGAGGCAGAATATTGGATTATTGGATCATTGGCTTGTGCAGCTGTGGGGACAGAGTTGCCCAGCTAGCTGGTACAAAAGTGGGCCTGTTGCCAGTAGGCGACTCAAGTGCATAGAGATCGGGGGCTTTGGCCAGACCAACTGGAGTATAGAGTAGTGGTGAGCAGGCTAAGCAAGGAACTCGCTGTGCCCCCACCTCCTCTCTACAAACTGGAATTGCAGAGTGAGTGTCCAAGTAGAACTACAGTAGTGATTCCTGGGCACAAGGCAATAAATGAAACAGTGAACCTGACACAACTCCAGTCCCACAACACTATGCCCCACAAACAACCTAGAGGAATTGGCTGGAAGGAAGCAGAGTGAGCACAGTGCTCAGCAGGGTACTGTCAGCTACCCACTTTTTGGAGAACCTTCAGAAGAGAAAGGGAAGAATGAGCTAGACTTCTGATATATAACCAAAATTGAAAGACCAAAACCTAGACAAGTCAACACACCATAAACAAGGAGAAAACAGTGAAGTCATCTGAAGGAAGCAAGCAAAGTAAGCCTTCAACAGAGTGAAGAAACATTTGAGATTCACATCAGAATACAAACAAAAAACAAACCCACATACCAAAAACAAAAGGAAAGAACAATATGGGAAAAGTGCTGAATAATTCCACACCAAACTCTACCAACCCTATAGAAGATTCCTACAATGAGATCTCCCTAGAGGTAACCCAGGACACAGATCTTAGAAGAACAATCATAGATACATTCAAAGAAATCAAAGAATATAAAGAACAAATCAGAGAACTAAGGGGAGAGAATGAAAAACTCAGGACCTAGAAGAAGAGAGTGACAAACACCAGAAGGAAGTGAAAACACTGAAAAGATCCCATGATGAAAAAATGAAACCAACCAGCGAAGCAAGGAACTACAGGAAGAGATTGAGAAGCTCCGAAAGGAAGTGGAAATACTAAAGAAATCACAGGATGAAATGAAAAAGGAAACAGAACGCTCACCCAATCAGGAGGAAAGGATGGGGAAAAAACCTCAGAAGCAGAATGGAAGAAGTAGAAAAATAATATCAGACCTGGAAGATAACACAGAACAACTAAAAAGATCAAGTAAAGATTATGAAAAGTTTAAAAATACACAAGAGTGGAACAACCAGGAAATGTGGGACACTATGAAAAATCAAACCTCCACATCATAGGGATAGAGGAAGGAGAAGAATACTAAGAGAATGGTATTGATCAGATCTTCAACAGAAAAATAAATGAAAATTTCCCCAAACTAAAACAAAATAAAAAAAAAACCCCAAAGCATACAAATAGAAGCACATAGAACTCCAAATAGACAAGATCAGAAAAGAAACTCCCCACACCATATCATAGTTAAAATGCTAGATGCCCAAAACAAAGACAAAATTCTGAAAGCCACAAGAGAAAAACAAGTTACATATAAGGGGAATCCCATCAGAATTACAGATGACTTTTCAGTGCAGACTATGAAAGCAAGAAGAACGTGGACCAAAGTATTTCAGTGATAAATGACTATAGGTGCCAACCCAGTTTACTATATCCAGCAAAAATGTCAATTGTACTTGAAGGAGAAAGAAAAAAATCTCCATGTCATAAAAAAGATCATAAAATAAATGTCCCAAAAACCAACCCTTCAGAGAATACTTAAAGCAATTCAAAGGACAGAGGAGAGGAGCAACTATCCCCAGGCACCTAAACAGAGAAATTAATAAAACCATAAGTGCAGAAGGAGAAACCTAGGTGAAAAATGCAAATGGATAATAAGGTGAAAGGAAGGAACACACATCTCTCAATTATAACCTTAAATATTAATGGACTAAACCCCCCAATAGAACTGGGAGAACAGATTAGGAAACTGAACCCATCTATATGCTGTCTACAATACAAAAAAAAAATCAATGAATCCAAAATCTGGTTCTTTAAAAAGATAAACAAGTTAGACAGACCTCTAGTCAAGTTAACCAAAAGAAAGGAAGAGCAACTCCAAATCAATAGAATTTGTGATAGGAGGGGGAATATCATAACAGACAATGAAAAGATCCAGACAATCATACAGGAATACTTCAGGATTCACGTTTTTCCATTTTGATTTTATATTACTCTAAAATATGTATACATATCCTCCACCCATACACCAAAATTCCAAAGTCCGAAAATAAATGGCGTGTTAATTCAAGAACATGTTAAGGGATTCACACTATAAGAGCACAGCTGTTTTCAGATAATGAGGAATATAACATTAACATTGCTCGGTTTGCCTTATAACTAGGTACTTGGTGCTAGCATCCACAGATGAGGAATACCATTCATTTGTTTTTCTGGGACTGTGTTACTTCATAACAATATCTTCTAGTTCCATCCATGTACCTGCAAATTCCATGATGTCATCTTTCTTTACCACTCCATAGAACTCCATTGTCTAGATGTACCACATTTTCTCTATCCACCCATCAGTTGAGGGGCACTTGATTTGGCTCAAGCTCTTTGCTGTTGTGAAGAAAGCTGCAATAATTATAGATGTGCATTACCTTGCCTGGTTTGGCTGTCATCCTAGATGAAAATGTGAGTGTCATGCTTATCTAGAGACTACACCTCATAGAAGCAAAGTGGAGTTGTATAAAGATCCCTGGATGACCTCTTCTGACCTCTGCAAAAATGTGCAACCACCACCCCCTCCCCAGGAGCATGCAACACAGACACACACAATTAAAAATAAAATTTATAAAACATGGATATATATTTTGCAGGTGTATGTGTTACACACATAGATGTGTATACTTAAGATTTACAAGGGCTAGCATGGTGGCTCAGTAGTAATAAAACTTGATGCCAATCCTGGCAACCTGGGCTTGATCACTGAAAGACAGAACTGACTCTAGCAAGTTGTCCTCTGATCTCTGTATTTGTGCTTACACATCCATACACAAATACATACACACACACAGAGTCATACACAGATACAGCTACACACAAATAAATTAGAAAATAATTAGTTTAAAAATGCTCCTTTGCCAGGCATGGTGGCGCACGCCTTTAATCCCAGCACTTGGGAGGCAGAGGCAGACGGATCTTTGTGAGTTCAAGGCCAGCCTGATCTACAGAGTGAGTTCTAGGACATCTGGGGCTACAGGGAGACCCTGTCTCAAAAAGACTAAAAAAAAAATGCTCCCAGTGTTTTGCATCTGGATTAGCACTTGTGCAGGAACAGAATGGATGCTCATTTCAGGGAAATTTCATCAGTCATAAAATTATAAACAATGTTTATAAGTAGCCCTCCTTAATGAAACTTTATCTCACTAAAAAGACTAAAATAAAATGTGGTCTAGTCACATTATACTGTAGAAGGATATACTTGGGCTATTAGTGACTCTAGACACCAATTTTTTTTTCAACAGCCAGGATTCAAATAATTAACAACTAACAAACTGAGAATTGAACAGAATGATAATGTTTGGCCTTCCCATGTGGCCAATAACCTGTCTAGCCTCAGTTTCCTGGGCATGATCCAGTGCCAGGTAGGGGCTCCATCCTACAAAGGGGGTCTTAAATCACATTGGAAAGTGCTTGGATGCTCCCATATCATTCCTGCCCCTATTACACAGGTGGTCCTATCTTGCCAGGCCAGTTGCTGTGTTAGCTCACAGGATTAACAATGGAGTAAGAATGATGAATATTTTCTCTTCCAGTAGCACACATTGCAACTTCTAGCACTATGCAAGCTAGCCAGTAGAGACAAAGCTTTGAAGTGAATACCAGTGTAATTTCCCCGTGTTTGTTCTAAGCACTTGTATATAATGTCCTTAACAATCGGATATTATCATGAATTCTGGTGGATACCCAAGAGAAGAGGTAGTGAACAGTATTGTTTGGGAGTCTATGGGACCCCTGGTTAACAGCTTCAAAAAAGGGAGTCTAGTCCCTGCATTGGGCTTTTAATTTGCTAGCCTATGGTGACTATTAGGGGCAATGACCCCTGTTTTAAGGTAACTCCTTTTAATCTACTTTTCACAATGTGTATATATACTTCAGCTTCTATAATGGTAGTTTTCCATATGGTCTTTTCTATAGAACTCTAGTGTCAGAGAGTCTTCCCCACACTCTCTCCTCTGCTCTGCCCTCTACTCTCCAACCCCTTTAACCTTCCTACTCTAGTATTCCCCTTTCCCATTTTATATCATTACTCTGCTAAATATAGTTTTAAACTGATCCTTAATGACTTGTTATCTACATAGGTAAATGCTTAGCTCTCAACAGAGAAGCTTCCTTACACAGCAGATGTTGATTAATACAGAGAATACAACTGGTCAATGTACCAAAAATAAGAGGCTAAAGATGAGTTATCCATGAATATAACACCTGTATAAAATGTCTGCCTCCTGGGACTGGAGAGGTAGCTCAGCAGTTAAGAAAACTGGTCAATTCTGGCTGTTTCCTTTCATGGGCTGACAGTTTGTCCAGGGGTAACCTTTCGATCCTACTAATGAAGCACAAGCAGTTAGATATATAGGTATTTAAGCAGCACTAATAGTTATGGGAGGTTACTTTGGCATAGACACATATGTTTGGATGATATGTTAATCCATGAATTACATTTTTCCCCCCTGTTAAATATGACAGGGTCTTACTGTGGCTTATAACATCTCCTAACCTGTAAAGGATGTAAGCTTGTGGCATCAGCCATGGGTTATTCCTCCAAGGAGAGAGCCAATAGCCAATTAGATTTGGGATATACAGGCACATGGCTGCCTCTGCTGCACAGTATTTCCAGGCAGGTGAGGTGTAGCTGGTGCTGACGGTGGAGTCTTGCTTGACTCANTTAAAATTTACAGTTTGCTTCCCCAAGTTAATCATAATATGTCCAACCCAAACAACATGGGTGAATTTGCATGAATCATAGGGTGATTTGGATGAAATCTGTGTCCTTGATTCCACCCTATAGTATATAAAACAACTGCGGACCAATAAAAAAAAAAAAAGGTTAAGGGGGGGGAGAAAGACAGGACATGAACCTTTTCGTCAAAACCTTGCAATTCAATGCTAAAACTAAACATGGGAAAGAGATATGTTTGTTCCAACAGGTCAAAGCAGTCACCACTTAAGGCTCGAGAAAGAAAATATACAGTGCATTGAGTAGGATTACCAAAAAGCGGCAAGGAAATGTTGACCGCGTCTGAACATTGAAAAGGTAAGAAAAGTCTATCAGATTGCCATAAACACGAACCACTTTGTGTGATCTACATGTAACAACTATTTACTAATGATCGTCAATGAAAACTTAAACCTTCTATGGTGCCACAAAGGTTTTGATGATGAGAGACCTTTCTTGCCTCCCCCATAAAACAAGGAGAATATGATTGATTATGAGGTGTATCTCCTTACTGAAAAATTGGAGACAACTATTATACGAGGTAATCTCTTATAAAATGGTAAAGATGTGCCTTCTTTAATGACTATAGACTATAGAACTGTGAAAGGATTATAACTTCTGTTCAGACAAAATATAATATAAAGTCCTTAGGCTATGCACTTCAGGCAAAATATATTAATGCAGGAGAAACTCTGACATCAGCAAGGAATTGTTTACCAGGGGGATTGCTTGGCCAGGGATCCAGGCCCACAAAAGGTAAGGGCTCCTTGCCCTAAGTTGGGACTCCTGCAGACGGAAGTGATAGACCGCGCTGCCGAAGACCCTCTGACTAACAACGAGAGGGAATGTACTTAGATACGCACATGCAAGTGTACAGATGGCCCTCTGAATGCCAGAGAGTGTTACCAAAGGCCATAACCAATTAAAGCAAAATATGGGTCTCCTGAGTCCAAGCACGACTCCACCGTCAACACCAGATACACCTCACCTGACCTGGAAAAGTGTGCAGCGGAGGCAGCATGTGCCTGTCATATCACCAATCTATTTGGCTATTGCCTATCTCCTTGGGGAATAACCATGGCTGATGCCACAAGCTACATCTCTTACAGGTTAGGCAGATGTTTACTAAAGCACATAAGACCCTGTACTACTAACAGGGAAAAAAAATGAATCAGAAAAAAAAAGATTAACATATCTCCATAAACATACTGTCTATACCAAAGTAACATACATACCATAAAACTTATGTATGCATTAATACCTTAAATACCTACTTAATATCTAATGCTTGTGCTTCCATTAGTAGAATTCGAAGGTTACTCCTGGCAACAAAACTGTTCAGCCTATGAAAGGAACAGCCAGATTGCCCAGTTTTTCTTAACTGACTGAGACTACTCTCCATGTCCAGGAGCAGCACATTTATAAGTGTTGATATTCATGGATAACATCATCCTTTAGCCTTCTCTTCTTTGGTACCATTGACAGTGTGTTACTCTTATTAATAACAACAAACATTCTGCGACTTGTAGGAACTTCTGTTGAGAGCTAAGCATTTACCTAATGTAATAACAGTACATTAAGGATCAGTTTAAAACTTAATTAGCAGAGTATGATAAAATGGGAAAGGGGAAACTGAGAGTAGGAAGGTTAAAGGGCTTGGAGAGTATGCAGGGCAGGCAGAGGAGCAGGAGTGTGGGACAGACTTCTGACACTGAGTTCTATGTAGAAAGAACCTATGGAAAAACTACCATAAGAAGCTGAAGTTATATATAAAAATTCGTGAAACATTAGATTAAAAAAGTTAAATCATCTTAAAGAGAATGCTACAAGGTGATACTGTACAACAGAGAAATTATAGAGAACATTTGTATGTGCCAATCCCAAAGTTATTGCTCTACAGATTTTGTGTAAAATAAATGTGGACAACAGCGAATTATATCTACATTTAACTCAGATGCATTACCGTTTTTATCAGAGTCCAAGTCAACAGCTCCAGAGAGAGTGGACTGTTTTACTTCTCATCCACCTGTGCCCCTTTTCTAAGCCTAGGGAACAACCTGCGGAAGAGGGGGCGTGGTAGAATGTAAAGGCTCCGATTGAGGTGAATGGTGAAACTACAGTGATGTAGTCTGGACACTCATTTGATCAACTTGATTGAACAAACAACATGTCACCCCCCCACTGGATGGTGGGGCTGTGGGGGTTTGGACACAACAGCCTGTAGATTGGTTTTGCACGAAGGATGCTTGTACTCATGGATTATCACTTATAGCTAAAAAAGGAAAAAAAGAAAAAAAAAACAGAGAAAGATGCAAGACAGTTATGGAAGAATACATGATCTGGGATGGGGTGAGGGTGGGGGGGAAGGGAAAGGGAAAAATGCCTGATCTTAATTGGAAAATGATGTACGAAATGCACAAAGCATCAATAAAAAAAAAAAAAAAAGAAAACTGGTATTTCTTGCAGTAGACATGGATTCAAAGGCCAGCACCCACATGGTGGCTGACAACTGTCTATAATTCCAGTTCCAGGGGATTCGATGCCCCCTTCTGTCTTCCATGGGCATTCCATGACACAGGTGCACACATACACATACATATACACATATGTATGTGTGTGCATGTGTGTGTGTGTGTGTGTGTGTATGCAGGCAATATGCTCATGCATGTAAAATAAAAATGATAAAAAAAATTTAACACTCTCCCTCCCAAGGCTCAGGGATCATTGGGGATAAGAGTGGAAATATTCTAAGAGCCATATGTCATGGGTGACACCAGGGAAACAGTTTTCCAGACAACTGGTCAGTTACACATATGAACTCACAACAGTGGTGACAGCATTCACAAGTCCCACCTAGTCTCAAGGCAGACAAAATCCCAGCAAAGAGCTTACAAAATGTGTAAGAATTCCCAACCACTTACCTGAAGAAGAACTGGCAACCATGGATGCTGGGAAAAAGAGAATCAGTCTCATTGAAGAGTGAGACTCCTTATGGGTTGACCAGGATCCAGTGGATGAACCCACTTTGAAAGGCACTCGGGGACACATTGACTCAATAGGTATGTATAATATACTACTAATATAATATAATGTAATATAATATAATATAATATAATATATGAAATACATATTTATTTATACTAGAGTACATGATTTTGGAGGTTGCAGAGAGGAGGTGATCTAAACATGATCAAAATATGTTTTATAAAATTTACAAAAAAATTAAGAATCAAAAAATGTAAGTGAAACTAATCTGAGCATAAGGATGCATGGGCTACCTAAGGATTGCAGCCAGTGCCTCCCAGAGGCACAAGTGAGAGTCATGGGACCTCCCTGGCTACACACAGGAACTGGGATGTGATGATGCAAAGGGCTGGGACTGGACCCTGGGAGGTGAGGTCACACTGCCTATATAATGATCTGTGTTCGGATTCATAATTTACCATGTGTCTTTGTACTGTGCTCTTCTGCATATGCTTTCTACATGGTGCACTATGGAAGTGACAAGGCTGAACCACGATTGGCACCTAAACATGGGGCTGGAAGTAATACTGGAGAAATTCGTTATGCAAACCCCACAATCCTAGCTCTCTGCCATTAATCTTTTTTTTTTCTCTCTCTCTTGATCTCTACTTTGTGTGATGGGGCTGGCTCTCCTGTTTGGTTAGAGGGAGGCCAACCTGAGGACAAGTGGTTTTGCATGCATGGAGGAATCAGCCAGATCCCTGGCCTGGTTAGTGAGGCCATATGTTCATGCGTGGGGCTGTGGAGGCAGGGAGCCTCCTGGCCTGTGTGGCCACAGGGTCATCTATTGAACCATTAGTTTTTTGTAGGACATGGAAGTAAAAAATTTCCTGGCCTGTTGGGGATCAGGCGGGCATTCTTCTTGGTTTTGTGCTGAGGACTGTTCTCTTACTGTCTAGAAAGTTTTTCTAGTTTGGGCCACAGCCAACTCTGGCCTACATCCTCCTATAAAAATTCTCCCCACACTTGCTCTGGTGTTTCTCTGAAAGGCGGTGGAGCCCAGATATTTTAATGCAAATTCAGAAACTAAGTAACAGGGAGAGGCTAGAGACCAAGCTTCTGTAATGCAAATTCGGGGATTTTCACCACTAAGCTACAGTGCCTTTTGGGAGAGACACTATCTCTTGAAAATTAATAAATTAGTATTAACCTGGGCATGGTGGTGCATGCCATTAATCCCAACACTTGAAGGCACATTACTGAGCTCAAGGCCAGCCTGGTCTACATAGTGAGCCTCAGGCTAGCTGGAGCTAAAGGGAGACCTTGTCTCAAAAAGACCAAAAACAAATTAGTATTAAAATTTTTTCTAACGTGTTCTAAAATTTTCAATCTGTCTTGGTCTTCATTCTAAAAGGTTTTCTCATTGTTTCAATAGTCCTCATATTCCAGGTAATCCAGACCCCATGTCTCCTGACACACCTGACCTTCTAGACAGTCTCTCCCACCCAGGATGCTGGTAAGTCAAAACCTGATTTTCCTTTCCTCACAGCTTCCCCAACTTCATCCTGCCAGCCTGAGGCACAGGCAGGCACCTAATTTTCCACTTTGGGCCTCTTATTTATCTCCCGAAATGATACTTGATAAACACCCTAACACAGACCACTAAGCACCCTTCGGGTAGTCTATCCCTGCCCCCAACCTCTCTGGCACTGACCTATCTCAAAGACCTGCCTCAGGGAAGAACTTGGTAAGTCAGAACCTGCCCACCAGCCACCCCATTCAATTCCCCTCCCTTCTCCATTCTGTTCTCACACAGACTAAGAACCTAGCCGACAACAATCCCTTTCCCAGACTAAATCTCTCACTCTAAGTCTCCAACCACCCTAGCATATAGGTGCTAAGCACCACCTCAGGTAATCCCAGGCCCCATCTTCTTTGGCTCTTGACCTGCTGGACAATCCTGCCTACCTAGGACTCAGAATAAAAAGTAGGCAAACTATATTAACAATAGAAATATATCAAAACTCAATTAAATGAAAGTCAAACAGAAATACCTACTGGGCAGATAACCAGTAAAGAACATGCATATGTCCAAATAGCAGTACAAAACCACAAATAATATGGAAAACCAAGAGAATATGTCCCTGACAAAACCCACTCCTCCTCCAGTGGGCCATTATAATGAAAAGCATTCTGAGAAACAGCTGGACTCAAAATTTCAAAGAATAATCGTAAATATGATCAAAGAACTTAAGAAAAATACAAACAACTCAAAGAACTTGAGGTGCAAGCTCAGAAACATACAAATATGCAGCTTAATGAAATATTAAAAGTAATTCATGACTTGACAACTGAATTCACAAAAGAGATACAAATAGTGACAAAAACACAAACAGACATCTGCATGAATCTAATGAACCCAATTGGATGATATGACCCAATTGGAAATAGCAACAGATGAATTAGACAGAAAACAGAATATCAAGACTGGATGACAAAGTTGAAGATCTGGAATCCTTAAGCAAAGATTATGTAAATTTAAAAAACCTCACGAGAATGGAATATGCAGGAAATGTGGAACAACATGAGAAGTCCTTAAGCAAAGATTATGTAAATTAAAAAGCCCACAAGAATGGAATATGCAGGAAATGTGGAACAACATGAGAAGACCAAATCTAATAAATAATGGGCATACAGGAAGAAGAGTCACAGGCCAATGGTGTTGGACAGATCTTCAACACGATTATGGAAGAAAACTTCCCAATATTTTTTTTGGTCTTTTTGAGACAGGGTCTCCCTGTAGTCCCAGCTGTCCTGGACCTCACTCTGTAGAACAGGCTGGCCTTGAACTCACAAAGACCTGCCTGCCTCTGCCTCCCAAGTGCTAGGATTAAAGGCATGCACCACCACGTGAAAACTTCCCAATATTAAGGAAGGAACTACCTACAGAGATTCAAGAAGCACATACAACTCCAACTAGACATGACTAAAACAGAAAATCCCCTAGGCACATCATAGTGAAAACATTACACATACAAAACAAAGACAGGGTACAGAAGGGTGCTAGAGAAAAACAAGTTACATATAAATGTAAACCCATCAGAAGCACACCTGACTTCTCAATGCAAACTATGAAAGCCAGAAGACACTGGGCAAAAGTATTTCCATCTCTAAACTACTTTGGATGCCAAACCAAAATACTGTATACAGCAAAACTATCTATCAAGGTTGAAGGAGAACAGAAAATTTTCATGACATGAATAGGCTGAAAGAATTTGTGTCTTCCAAACCAGCCTTACAGAGAATACTTGAAACAACACAAATGAATGAATACATGAATGAGCATACTCAAGAGTCTATTTAATGAAAACAAAAAATGGTGTAATAATGGAAATTCAAAATAAATCCAAAAACTTAAAGGAATTAAATCGACAGTATCCAATACATAACTGTATTATTCATTTTTCTGTTGCTGTGATAAAACCACCATGAGCAAGGGAACTTATAAAAGGAAGAGTTTATTTGAGCTTACGATTGATGGTTCGAGGGAATCGGAGTCCATTGTGGCGGGAAGCATGGTGGCCGGGACTGGAGCAGGAAGCCGAGGGTCACATCTCGCAATGAGCACAGGAAGCAGAGAGAGAGAGACTGGAAACTGCAAGGCTTGTTAAACTCACTAAGCCTGCTCCCAGTGACACACTTCCTCCAGCACGACCACACCTTCTATCACCTCCAAGAACAGTGCCACCAACTGGAGACAAAATGTCTGAATACTTAAAGCCTATGGGGGGACACTCTCATTCAAACCACCACAATAACTTTCACAATTATCATTAAATATCAAAGGCCTCAACTCTCCTGTCAGAAGGCACAGAATGACAGAATGGATCAAAACAGAAAACCCATCTTTTTCTTGTCTTCACGAAACTCATCTCACCTTCAAGGATAGACACTATCTTAGGGTGAAAGGATGGGAAAATGGATCTAAAAATCAAGCATGTGTTGAAATTATAATATCTGACAAAACGGACTTCAAATTAAAACTAGTCAGAAGAGCTAAAGAGGGCCACTTCATTCTAATGAAGGGGACAATTGACCAAGAAGATATTACAATTATCAATATACATATACCAAATTCTGGTGCACCCAAATTCATAAAAACAGTACTCTATGACTATAAAACACAGATTAAGCCCATTTTAATAACAGTAGATAACTTCAATATCCCACTCTCTTCAATGACAGATTAACTGGACAAAGAATAAACAGAGGGCATCTGAATTAAATAACACCTTACAAGACATGGATATAAAGGATATCTACAGAATATTCCACCCATGCACCAAATAATTCATTTCTATTCAGTACTGTGTGCAACCTTTTCTAAAATTGATCACATTCTGGGACACAAAACAAAATTCAATAAATTAAAAAAAATAATAATTCCATGCATTCTATCAGATTACAGTGGAATATATAATCAACAGCAAAGGAGGCTCTAAAAACCACAGAAATTAGTGGAGATTAAACAACATACTCCTGAAAGATCACTGGGAGAAAGAAAGAAAGAAAGAAAGAAAGAAAGAAAGAAAGAAAGAAAGAAAGAAAGAAAGAAAGAAAGAAAAAGTAGGAGCCCAGAACATGCTCAGGGGGCCAGTGTGCTGGCCAAGGGAGAAAACCTGCTACCACCACCAGTGACCAAGTACTGGTGAAATGATCCAGTAAGCTGGTGGAGTTGTGGTGCAGATAATCCAGTTGTCACAGTGTTAGTGATTCTACATTGCAGAGCCAACAAAGAGTAACTGAACAGCAGGGAGCACAGTGAGTGACCAACCAATCCTCCATAATAACATTTGAGACTAGGACCAGGATCCAAACAAAAAATAAATAAATAAATAAATAAATAAATAAATAAATAAATAAATCCACATGTTGAAGCCACAATGAAAAAATAACATGGGAAAAGTCCATAATTAATCCACACTGAACTCAGCTAGTACAATAGAAGATCCCTACAACAAGATACCCCTAGAAGGAAACCAAGACATGGACCTTAGAAGAACAGTCATAGACATATTCAAAGAAATCAAAGAATATAAAGAACAAATCAGAGAAGTAAGGGGAGAAAATGAAAAACTCCAGAAGGATCTAGCAGGGAAGAATAATAAACTCTGGAAATAACTAGAGGGAGAGAATGAAAAACCAAAAAGAACTAGAGAAAAAGAAACACAAACTCTGAAAAGAAATAGAGGAAGAGAAACACAAACTCCAAAAAGAGCTAGAGGGAAAAAATGACAAACTCCAGAAACAAATGGAAACACTCAGGCTGGAGAGATGGACTAGCAGTTAAGAGTGCTAACTGCTCTTGCAAGGGACCTTGGTTCGATTCCTAGCACCCACATGGTGGCTGAGAATCATCTTTAACTCCAGTTCCAGGGGAATCCGATGCCCTCTTCTGACCTACATGACATGGGTGCACAAAGCTACATGAAGACAGTATATATATATATATATATATATATATATGAAACAACAGGGACTGAGACATTGAACATGTCTGAGACAACAGGGACTGAGACAGTGGACATGTCTGAGACAACAGGTATGGAGACAGTGGACATATCTGAAACAACAGGGACTGAGACAGTGGACATGTCTGAGACAACATACATATCTGAGACAACAGTTTCTGAGACAATGGGCATGTCTGAGACAACAGGGTTTGAGATTGTTNTAGGAAAAGACTTCCTAAATCAGACAGCAGCTGCACAAGAAATAAGATCGACAATTGACAAATGGGACCTCATTAAACTCAAAAGCTTCTATACATCAAAAGAAATAATAAAGGAAGTGAAGTGAAAACCCACAGAGTTGGAGGAAACCTGTACTACAGATACATCTAACAAAGCATTGATTTCCAGAGTATACAAACTACTCAAAAAACAGAGAAGAAAGAAAACAAATGAATCACTCAAAAGATGGAGCAAAGAACTGAATAAAGATTTCACAGAGGAGGAATTAGAGATGGCCATGAAACATATTAAAAACTGTTCAATGTCACTAATAATTAGGGAAATGCAAATTATGACCACTTTTTTTTGAAGGATGCTTGTACTCATGGATTATCACTTAAAGCTAAAAAATGAAAAAAAAAACTGAGAGAAAGATGCAGGACAGTTATGGCAGAATGCATGATCTGGGATGGAGTGGGGATGGGGGGGGAAGGGAAATATGCCTGATCTGAATTGGAAAATGATGTATGAAATGCACAAAGCATCAATAAAAATTAAATTAAAAAAAAAGATATCATCTCACTCCATTATTGGATCCTGGACTGGCCAGGATCAAGAAAAGCACATGATATCAAGTGCTGTAGAGGTTGTGGGGAAAAGGGAACACTCATCCAAAGGGAAGGTAAACTTGTACAGCCACTATGGAAAGCAGTGTGGAGAACCCTTGGAATACTCAAAATGAGATTGCCATTTGACCCAGTCATACCACTCCTGGGCATATACCCCCAAGACTCATCTTACTGCAGAAATACATGCACAGCTATGTTTATTACAGCTCTGTTCACAATAGTAAAAAGCTGGAACCAACCCAAATGCCCCTCAACTGACGAATGATTAGAGAAAATGTGGTACGTGTACACAATGGAGTTATATGCAGCAGTAAAGAAAGACAACATCATGAAATTTGCAGGTAAATGGATGGAGCATTATATTAAGTGAAGTAACACAGCCCCAGAAAAACAAACGATGAATGGTATCCCTCATCTGTGGATGCTAGCATCAATAACCCAGTTGTAAATACTTCTTGTGGGGAGGGAGGTAATACTTCTAAGTTAATTGGAAATATAAATTGTTGTTGCTCATATTTGTTTTACTTAAAATCTGTATTACAATAACTTTGGGATTAACATATACAAATGTTCTCTATAATTTTTGTTTTATACAGCATCATCTTGTAACATTCTCTTTTATCTGTAGGATAATTTAACTTCAGGAATTAAGTGTGCTTCCCAAATTAACAAAATACAGTCACCCAAAACAGTTTGGATAAATTTAATGAAATTTACACCTTGATTCCTGCCTATAGCTATGTGTACTGCAACTGCCTTTTTGAGACTCATGGGTCAAAAAGTTAAAACCTAAAATAAAAAAGGGGGATACAGTTATATATTAAACCTTTTTGGGTTAAAATTTTTTCAATTTAATCTTAAAACTAACTATGGGAAAAGATTTGTATGTTCCCACAGGTCAAAACATCACCTTAATGGCTGAGAAAGAAAAGATACAGCCTTGCATTGTGTAGGATGTACCAAGATATACCAGCAGAGAAGTTGGCCCATCTAAACATTAAAAGGAAGAAAAGCCTCAGACTGCTACAGGCATCAAACATCTCCGTGGATCCTATTTGTAACAACTGTTTATAATGAGTCCTAATGAACCTTACCTTCTAGGTGCCACAAAGTTTTAATGTGAGAGACTTTCTTACCTCCTTTTCATAGAACAAAGAAAAATATGATGGTAATGAAGTCATTCACTAACTGTAAATTAGAGCCCACTATTATAGAGGTATTCTCTTATAATACCAGTAAAACTGCTTTCTTTAATTGACTAATAGACATAGGAACTGTGAAAAGGATTATTCTCTATTCAGAACCAAATATAATACTAAAGTCTCTTTAAGCTGTGCATTTAAGCAAAATACATTAATATAGGAGAGCTCTGATACCAGCAATGGATCATTCTGCCAAGGAGATGTGGGCCAGGGGATCCAAGCCCCGCTCCCCCCAAAAAGGTAAAGGCTTTTTGCCTGTAAACTGGGATACCTGGAAGAAGAGAGGTGGTAAGGCCCTGCTGTCAAAGATCTGATGTAAGCATGGGAAAGATGTATTGAGACTACACTTGCAAGTGTACAGTTGGTCTCTGGAATACCAGAGAGTGTTACCAAAGGCCACTAAACCAATAAAGCAAATATTGGTCTCCTTGAGTCAAGCAAGACTCCTCCGTCAGCATCAGCTACACCTCACCTGCCTGGAAATACAGTGCAGCAGTGGCAGCCATATGTCTGTATATCCCAAATCTAATTGGCTATTAGGTCTCTCCTTGGAGGAAAAATTCGTGGCTGATGCCACAAGCTTACATCCTCTAGTGGTTAGGAGATGTTATAATCCACAATAAGACCTTGTCATCTTTTACAGAAAAACCGTAATTCATGGATTAGCATGCCATCCACACCTCTGTGTCTATACCAAAGTATCCTACCATAATAATTTGTACTATTTAAATACCTATATATCTAATTGCTTGTGCTTCATTAGTTTGATTGAAAGGTTATTCCCGAACAAACCATAAGCCCATGAAAGGAAACAGCCAGAACCGATCAGAGTCTAAAACGACATCTCCAGGGAAAGTAGACTGTTTTGCTTCTCATCCACCTGTGCCCCTTTTCTAAGCCTAGGGAACAATCTGGGGAAGAGGGGGCATGGTAGAATGTAAGGGCTGTGATTGGGGTGAATGATGAAACTACAGCAATATTTACTGGATGCTTATTTGATCAACTTGATTGTACATACAAGCCCCTCCAGCTGGATGGCGGGAGCCTTGGGCTGTGTGGGTTTGGGCACAACTGCTTGCAAATTGGTTTTACATGAAGGATGCTTGTACTCATAACTTATTACTTATTGTTAAAAAATGAAATAAAGTATAAAAATTAAAAATAAAAAAATAAAAAAGAAAAGATCCCAGGCTGAAATGGAAAAAAAAAAAAACTGATCACTGAAGCAAGGAGCTACATGTAGAAAATGACAAGCTCCAAAAGGAAGTGGACATACTGAAGAAATCACAGGAAGAAGTGAAAAAGGAAATTGAACACTCATCCAATCAACAGGAAAGGATGGAAGAAAGCCTCAGAAGCAGAATGGATGAAGCAGAAAATAGAATATCAGACCTGCA
The DNA here is from genome assembly GCA_009823505.1 of Rhizomys pruinosus. Classification (NCBI taxonomy): domain Eukaryota; kingdom Metazoa; phylum Chordata; class Mammalia; order Rodentia; family Spalacidae; genus Rhizomys; species Rhizomys pruinosus. Next base: position 5,202,009 of record VZQC01007611.1, read on the forward strand.
GTATAACATGGATCAACTAAAATTCTCAAGTGAAGATTATGAAAAATTAAAAAAAAAAAAAACAAGAATGGAATAACCAGGAAATGTGGGATACTATGAAAAGCCCAAATCACCACATCATAAGGATAGAGGAAAGAGAATCCCAAGACAACTGTATTGATCAGATTTTCAACACGATAATAGAAGAAAAATTTCCCAAACTGAAAAACACAAACCTATACAAATAAATGAAGCACATAGAACACCAAATAGATAAGACAAGAAAATAAATTCCCCATACCATATTATAGTTAAATTTCTAGATTCTCAAAACAAAGACAAAATACTGAAATGCATGAAGAGAAAAACAACAAATTACATATTACAGGCAAACAATCAGAATTACAGCTGACTGCTCAGTACAAACTATGAAAGCCAGAAGAATGTGGACCAAAGTATTCCCAGTAATGGGAATGACTTTCAAGCCAACCCAAATTACTATACCTAGCAAAAAATGTTATATTATAGGTAAGGAAGAAAATATTTCTTATGTAACAAACTAGAGACGAAAGAATACTATATACTCATATAGTATATAAATTATATATATATATCTTCAGAAAATAGTCAAAGCAATTCAAAGAACAGAGGAAAGGAGCAACTATCCCTAAGCAACTAAAGAGAGAAACTAAAAAAAGCATAAAAGCATAAATACAAACTTAGACCAAGAATGTAAACAAAGAATAAGATGAAAGGAAGCAACAAACATCTCTCTATAATAACCTTAGATATTAGTGTTCTAAACACCCCAATCAAAAGACATAGACTGGTAGAATGGATCAGGAAATAGAATCCATCTATACGTTGTCTATTATAAGAAACACATCTCACCCTCAAGGACAGACACCAACTCAAAGTCAAAGGATGAAAAAAGCTATTCCAAGCAAATGGTACCAAAAAGGAAGCAGGAGTTGCCATTCTAATATCAGACAAAATAGACCTCAGAATAAAGTCAATCAGAAGAGACAAAGAAGGCCACTACATCCTTATCAGAGGAATAATTAACCAGGAAGACTTCACAGTCCTAAATGTTTATGCACCAAACTCAGGTGCACTGAAATATATAAACACAATTCTGCAGAATCTCAAGACACAGATTAATACCAGCACACTAATAGTGGGGGACCTCAATACCCCACTGAACCCCTTAGATGGATCAACTGGACAAAAAATAAACAGAGAGATAATAGAACTGAACAATACAATATACTAATGGACCTCACAGACATCTATAGAATTTTCCAACCAAACAGCAGAGAATACACTTTCTACATAGCACCTCATGGAACATTTTTCAAAATAGACCACATCCTGGGGCACAAAAAAACCCTCAACAATTATAGAAGGATTGAAATTATTTCATGCATTCGATAAGACCACAGTGCAACAAAGCTCAATATGAACACCAGAATAAGCCCAACTAGCTACAAGAACACAGGGAGACTAACCAACACACTCCTGAATAATGAGTAGGTCAGGGAAGAAATAAAGAATGAAATAAAAGTATTCATGGAACTAAATGAAAAAGGCAGTACAACACAACAATACCTGTGGGATACTTTAAAAGCAGTCCTAAGAGGGAAATTTATAGCCCTAAGTGCCCACATTAAAAAAAAAAAACAGAAAGATAACACATAAGTGATCTTACACTACAGTTAAAAACACTTGAGAGATGACAACAAATGTACCGTAAACCCAACAGACAGAGAGAAATAACAAAAATCAGAGCACAAATCAATGAAATAGAAACAAAGAATACAATACAAAAAATTATTGAATCCAAAATTTGGTTCTTTGAAAAGATTAAAAAAGATAGACATACCTCTATCCCAGTGAACCAAAAGAAAGAGCAACACCAAATTAATAGTATACAGGATGAAAATGCAAACATCACAACAGATTAAAAAAAAGATTGAGACAATCATGAGAATACTTCAAAAACCTATACTCTACTAAGTTTGAAACCCTTGATAGGGCAATAAGGCAAGAAATGAAAATTAAAGGATTACTAATTGGAAAAGAGGAAGTCAAACAATCCCTGTTTGCAGATGATATGACAGTTTACCTAAGGGACGTTAAAACTCCACCAGAAAATGCCCAGAAACAATTAAGAGTTCCAGTAAAGTGGCAGGATACAAAATTAACCGAGAAAAATCAGTCACCTTTCTTTACACCAACAACAAGGAACTGGAGAAGGAATACAAGGAGACCTTCACACTCATAATAAAAAAAATAAATAAAACACATGGGGACAAAGCTAACCAAAGACATGAAAGATCTCTACCACAAAAATTTGAAACCCCTGAAGAAGGAGATTAAAGAAGACATCAGAAGATGGAAAGACCTCCCATGCTCATGGATTGGAAAAATTAATATAGCAAAAATGTCCATTCTACCCAAATTAATATACAGATTCAATGCAATCCCAATTAAAATCCCCATGAGTTTCTTCACAGACTTGGAAAAAAAATCCTTAAGTTCATATGGAAAATCAAAAGACCCCTAATAGGTAGAGCAACCCTGAGCAAAAAATGCAATACCGGGGATCTCCCTTACCAGACTCCAAGCTATATTACAGGGCTATAATCATAAAGACAGCCTGGTACTGGACAAAACAGATGTTTACCAATGGAACAAAACTGTAGATCCAAACTTGAGCTCATACAATTTCAGGCACCTCATATTCGATAAAGGGGCCAAAAAAGCTTGTTGGAGGAAAGACAGCATCTTCAGCAAATGGTGCTAGCAAAACTGGATCACCATATGTAGAAGAATAAAATTAAACCCCTACCTCTCACCCTGTACAAAAATCAACTCCAAGTGGATCAAAGACCTCAATGTGAAACCCGAAACTCTGAAGGTGATAGAAGAAAAGTTTGGCAGAAACCTACAAGACATAAGGCATTGGAAAAGTCTTTCTAAGTTGGACAGCAGCTCCACAGGAAATAAGGTCAACAATTGACAAGTGGGACTCATTAAACTCAAAAGCTTCTGTACAGTGAAAGAAGCAATCAGGATAGTGAAGAGAAAACCCAGAGAGTGAGAGGAAATTTTCACCATTGATACATTTGACAGAATTAACTTCTAGCATATATAAACTACTCGAAAAACAAAGAACTAAGAAAAAAAATGACTCACTCAAAAGATGGAATAAACAGCTGACCAGAGGCTTCGCCAGTGAGGAAGATGGCTGAGAAACATCTTAAAATGTGTTCAACATCATTAATAATTAAGGAAATGCAAATTAAAACCACTCTAAGATATCATCTTTTTTTTTAAATTTTTTATTTTATTTTATTTTATTTATTTCTGTATGTGTATCAATGTACTGTCTGCATGCAGGTCTGTGCACCCGTGTCGTGCAATGCCGCGGAGGTCAGAAGAGGGTCTCGAATTCCCCTGGAACTGGAGTTCTCCTGGAATTGGAGTTTCAGACGGTTCTCGGCCGCCATGTGGGTGCTGGGGATTGAACCTGGGTCCTCTGTAAGAGTGGTTGGCGCTCTTAACCGCTAGGCCATCTCTCCAGCCCTAAGATATCATCTTACACTGATACAACTGGCTAAGATCAAGGAAACAAAAGACACCAAATGCCTGCCTGGCGTAGTGGCGCACGCCTTTAATCCTAGCACTTGGGAGGCAGAGGCAGGCGGATCTTTGGTGAGTTCAGGCCAGCCTGGTCCTACAGAGTGAGTTTCCAGGACAGCTGGGACTACAGGGAGTCCCTGTCGTAAAAGAAAAAAAAAAAAAAAAAAAAAAAAAAAAAAAAAAAAAAGACACCAAATCCTAGAGAGGTTCTGGGGAAATGGGAACACTTATCCACTGCTGGTGGGAATGTAAACTCATACAACCACTATGGAAAGCATTGTGGAGAACCGTTAAAAGACTCAAAATGAGCCTACCACCTGACCCAGACATACCATTCGTGGGTACATACCCCTAAGACTTATCCTATTGCAAAGATACATTCACATTTGTGTTTATTGCAGCTCTTTTCACAATAGCGAAGAGATGGAACCAACCCAAATGCCCCTCAGCTGATGAGTGGATAACAAAAGCATGGTACATCTACACAATGGAGTTCTATGCAGCAGTCAAGAAAGATGACTTTTGCAGGCAAATGGATGGAACTCGAAGCCATTATGCTAAGTGAAGTAATACAGTGCCAAGAAACCAAACAGGGAATGGTTTCCCTCAATTGTGGATGCTAGTACCAAATACCCCAATGGAAATGCAAGCTTACCAGCATTATTATTAGATTTCTTTCTATCTGAAAGCAACTGTGATGTTATAATGTGAATCCCTTAATGAGCCCTAGAATTAACTTACCATTTACTTTCAGACATGGTAATTAATGTATATGGGTGCAAGGTATATATTCATATTTTAGAGTAATATAAAATTAAAGGGAAAATGTGAACTCTTAAACATATATCACTGTTAACATACAGTTTATTCCTGGAGGACATAATTCTGGTACATCTATAATGTTTATATAGGTGTATTTTGGAGCAATTCAATAGGGAGGAAACCACAACAACATAAGGACTGGTCAAAGAAAAGACTGATAAAAAACTTGGCCCAAAACAATAAACCTTTGCAGAGAAAAACATTAAAACAACTGAGAGAAAGATGCAGGACATGTATGGCAGAATGCATGATCTGGAGTGGGTGGGGTGGGGGAAGGAAAAGGGGAATATGCCTAAATTGAACTGAAAAATGATGTCTGAAATACACAAAACAAGTATTATAGAAAAAGAAGATAATACCAAAAAAATAAATAAAAGTCATCCTCAAACTAAATGAAAATGAGTATACAGCATGACAATTCCTCTGGGACACCTTAAAAGCAGTCCTAAGAAGGAAATTTATAGCTCTTGGTGCCTACATTAAAAAAAATCAGAAAAAAGCACATGTAAAAGACTTAACAGCATAACTCAAGACTCTGAAAAGGCAAGAACAAAGGAACCCCAAACCTAGCAGATGATAAGAAATAACAAAAACTGGAGGAGAAATTAATGAAATAGAAACAGAGAAAGCAATACAAAAACTCAGTGAACCTAAGAACTGGTTCTTTGAAAAGATAAACATGATAGACAGAGCCTTGACATGGCTAACCAAAAGAAAGAAAGGGAAAATCCAAATCAAAATAGTCAGGGAAGAAATGGGAAACATCACAACAGACACCAAAAAAAAAAAAAAAAAAAAAAAAAAAAAAAAAAAAGTACAGAACTTTGTAAGGGACTACTTCAAAAATCTATACTCCAGTATAATTTTAAAACCTAAACCAAATGTATGAATTTCTAGAGACATGAACACTACAAATGTTAAACCAAGAAGAGTTCAACAGATTAAACAGACCCATAACAAAGGAGGAAAATGAAACAATAATACAAAACCTCCCGACTAAAAAACCCCCAAGCCCAGACAGCTTTACAGCAGAATTCTACCAAACATTCATTGAAGATCTGAAACCAATACTGTTCAAAATATTAAAAAAATATAGAAAGAGAGAGAAAACTCCTAAACTCTTTCTATGAAGCCAACATCACTCTAATACCCAAACCAGGGTAAGATACAACAAAGAAAGAAAACTATAAGCCCCATAACCTTAATGAGCATAGATGCAAAGGTACTCAACAAAATGGTCACAGACCACATACAGAAGCACATCAAGAGCATCATCCACCATAATCAGGTAGGCTTTATTCCAGAGATGCAGGGATGGTTCATCATATACAAGACAATAAATGTCATAAAATATATAAATGGACTTAAAGACACAAATCATATGGTCCTATCAATAGATGCAGAAAAGGCCTTTGACAAGATCCAACATGTATTCAGGTTAAAAGTCCTGTCAATCCGTGAAGAGAAACAAACTGAACAGACCGGAGTCCAAAATGAACACTCCAAAAGAATTAACTGTTTTCTTCTCACCCATTTGTGCCCCTTTCCCAAAGCATGGGAACAAACTGTGGAAGAGGAGGCGTGGTAGAAATTGTAAGGGCTGTGGAGAGATAGGGGTGAATTATGAGACTATAGGAATATAGTCTGGACACCTGATTGATCAACATGCCTGTGCATACAAGCTTCTCCAACTGGACTATGGGAACCTTGGGTTGTTCAAAATTTGGACATAGATACTTGCAAAATGCACCAATTACTTATTTGTATGACATACTGAGTAACATCATTGTTATCTGCAAACAACTGTGTCATTGTATTGTAGAATCCCTTAAAAATAAAAAAAAAATTAAAAAAAAAATAAATGGCAAGTAATTGAACAGCCTACTAAATAAAAAAAATAAATAAAAACAGTTATCCAAACACACACACACAAAAAAAGTCCTAGAAGGAATAGGTGTAGAGAGAACATACCTCAATATCATTAAAGTTGTATACAACAAACTTCATTCTAAATGGAGCCAACATCATTCTAAATGGAGAAAAACTAGAAGCATTCCCACTAAAATCAGGAACCACGCAGGGTTGTTATCTATCTCCACTCCTTTTTAATATATGGTTAAAAACGTTGAAAAAGCAATAAGACAAGAGATGGAAATTAAAGGAGTAAAAATTGGAAAAGAAATCAAATTATCTCTATTTGCAGATTATATTATACATAAGAGATCCAGAAAATTCAACCAGAAAGCTACTAGAAATGATTAATACTTTCAGTAAAATGGCAGGTTATGAAAAGTCATAGGGTCTCTGTATACCAACAACAAGCAATCAGGAAAAGCATACAAGGCAACTCCCCAGTTACATTAACTTGAAAAAAATAAAATACTTAAGAATAAACTTGACCCAAAACATTAAAGATCTGTACAATGCCAATTTCAAAACTCTAAAGAAAGAGATAGAGGAAGACACTAGGAGATGAACAATCTACCATCCTCATGGATTGGTAGAATCAATGTTGTGAAAATGATCATCTTACCAAAACAGTCCATAGATTTAAAGCAATGTACATCAAAATAACAACAACATCATCATAGAGCTAGAAAAATCAATCCAAAAATTCATATGGAACCACAAAAGACACCAGCTAGCCAAAATAACTTTGAACACAAAGAGCAATGCAAAGGGCGTCACCATACCAAATCTCTTAGAGGGATATAGTTATAAAACTGCAGGGTACTGGCACAAAAATAGACATGTAGAACAATGGAACAGAATAGAAGACCCAAAAATGGTACATACAATTTCAGCCACCTGACATTTGACAAAGTTGCCAAGAATACACATGGGAAAAAAACTGCATGGTCAATAAAATGGCGCTGGCAGAACTGGATGTCCAGCTGTAGAAGAACCAAATTGGACCCTTATCTTTCTCCCTGCCCAAAGGCCAACTCCAAGTGGATCAAAGCCATCAATATAAAAATCTGAAGCCGGGTGTGGTAGCACACGCCTTTAATCCTAGCACTCGGGAGGCAGAGGCAGTCGGATCTTTGTGAGTTCAAGGCCAGCCTGGTCTACAGAGTGAGTTCCAGGACAGCTGGTATTACAGGGAGTCCCTGTCTCAAAAAGATCAAAAAAAATCCTGAAACTGCTAGAAAAACACATAGTCAGTGCCCTCCAAGATTTAGGAATAAGAAAGGGCATTCTTAATTGGACATTAACTGCTCAGGAATTGAGGGCAATAATCAGTAAGTGGGACCTCATTAAGCTATGAAGCTTCTGTACAGTAGAAGAAACAGCTAAGGAAGTGAAGAGGAAACCCACTGAGTGGGATAAAATTTTTACCAGATACACATATGACAGAGAATTAATATCCAGAATATACAAAGAACTCAAAAAGCAAACTAGAAAGACAATAAAAGATGCAATAAAATTATGGGCTACATGTGTGAACAGAGAATTCTCTAACGCAGAAATAAAAATGGCTAAGAAACACTTTAAAAACTGCTCAATATCCTTAGTAATTCAAGAAATGCAGATAAAAACCATTTTAAGATTCAATCTTATCACAATGAAACTGGCTACAATCACAAAAATAAAGGACAGAAGATGCTGGCAATGGTGTGGAGAAAAGGGAACACTCATTCAGTGTTGGTGGGAATGCAGACAGGTTCAGCCACTATGGAAGGCAGTGTGGGGAACACTCAAAAAATGAATCTACCATATGTTCCAGTAATACAACTCCTTGGCATGTACCCAAAGGTCTCATCATCATGTAAATAAACCTATACATCCACATTTGTTGCTAGTTTCTTCACAATAGTGAAGATATTAAAACAAAGTAAATGTGTCATAACTAATGAATGGATGATGAAGATGTGGTACATATACATAATGGAGTATACTCAGCAGTATGAAAAAAATGAAATTATAAAATTTACAGGTGAACAGGTGGAGCTAGAGAATATTAATCTGAGTGAAGTAACACAAAGGCAGAAAACCAGACGATGTATGTTCTCCCTCATTTGCGGATTTAGCACCAATCCCCTTATATGAACATATATCCTGATGTAATACCAGGAGCCAAGAAATTGGAGAGGATACATGGAGTTAAAGAAAAAGAAAATTCCTGAAGCAAGGGGACTATAAGGAACAGATGTTACTATGGAGGACTTTATGAGGTTGGGGGTATTGGGATGGGAAGTCTGGAGGGGGATAGGGAGATAAATGGGGATTATGATGGGAGGTGGATGAAGTCAGAAGAGGGGGAGGATGGGGATGATGGGAGTGCTGGAGCTGGAGAGGGAGGAGGAGGTGGGAAGGGAAGAAGAATGAATAGAGATCATTGGAACTTGAGAAGTTAGGAAACCCAGAGTGTAATGGGATGCCCCCAGGACCCCATGAGAAATCCACACACACTGAATATTAATTAGTACATGGGTTGTGAAACCTGATGGCTGTGTGGCGGGGAACACAGTATAAGACAGGGGATAACTCTCAGCCAAATGCACAGAGCTGGAAAGGACAAAAAGCCTAGAGAAAAGCCTATCAGGGCCATATCTCTAGATAAATGAAATTTCTTACCATACACTGACTATGTAATCTTACATTTACAGACAAAGCATATCATGCACCACTGATCAATAAAGCTACTCTTTGCAACAGATGGAGGCTTCTGCAGAATCCAACTGGTAAGACACAGAATATACATCTAAAAAAATCACCATTCCTAGGAGACACATCTCCACTTGAACCTCTACAAACAGAACGAGGGGCAGAGAGAACATGCATGAATCCCTCCCTCAATTCTCACCAGTAAATCTTCCTTACACAATAGAGTGTGATGCAATGGAAGGCCACAAGTAGTCAAACTTCAAAGAATGGGAGCCTCCAGAGTGTGTATCCCAGAATGTATATCCCTGAATGGGCACCTATATTAAACCTCACCTATGCACTGCTCAGGGATCATTGCAAAGAGTGGGTAGATAGATTGTAACAGCCAGGGCTGGTGCATTAACTGTAAGCTTTCATATGTAAACCTATGATGCAATGTTGGCATCAGACACACAACCCATGCCAACTGGGACAAGGTCTCAAAGCAGAGCAAGAGAAATGGGTGGGGGACTGACCCTGGACTGAGAACTACAAGAGACTGAGTACTGTTGGGTAAGGAAGTATATGCCTTACCTAGGATTCCTATATATGTTGACTAGACTCCAGCAGTTCTATTTGCATAGAAGGACATTTGGGTTTGGAAGCTTGACTGGATAAAGCTTAGCTTGGATGTTGTGATACATGAGTTCTGATGGGGGTTGTGGTTTGAGCATGGGGGGAACTATGTTTGATTGTGAACCATTGTATGAGTTTTACAAATGCTCAATAAGAAATGTTGAATGAAATGCACAAAAGTTCAATAAAAAATTAAGAAAAATTTAATAAGGGTCAGTGAAGCAAAATGCCTGCACTAGACAAAGCATTCCATATGAAAAGGAGCCTGGACCCATGAAATCCCAACAGTATGGAAGCATAAAAAGATCTCATAATGGAAAAACAGTTTACATGCCAATGTGGATGAGGGGAATTTTATGGGTCCCACCTCCAGATGGATGCAATCAATGGATGCTGAGGGAGGGGTGTTCAGTCTTTTCCAGGGACTAGTTCCCTGAAAAGTTATCTAATTTCAAGCAGGCAGCCCTAAATATATGTACCCTTGAACAACACATATATGTTTATAAATGTATGTATGCATGTATGTATGTATATATGTGTAATAACTATAATACATAGAAGAGGAAAAGAAATTGTGAAAGAATGGGAGATGTGGGAGGAGTCAGTGGGGGACTGAGAAGGTTGAAAATGTTGCAAAATAACACTCATGTATGAAATTCTCAAAAACAACATACAAAAAAATTCTGATGAGAGAATAGATTTAAAACAGTAATTCCCAGAAGGCCTTCTGAAGAAACATGGTGATCTTCCCAGGGGAAGATGGTTCCCCCATTTCCCAGTGCATCCATCTGTCAAGCTAGACTTGCTACAGATACTATAAACAAAATAACGTATTGCCAGAAACTGAAAACTGACAATTGATATGGAAATGTATCACTGTCCAAGTAGACACTTAAAAAGTGTTCAACGTCATTAATAATTAAGGAAATGCATATTAAAACCACTCTCAGTTATCATTGCACTCCAATACGACTGACTAAGATCGAGAACACAGAAGACACCAAATGCTGGAGAGGTTGTGGGGAAAGGGGAACACTCATCCACTGCTGGTGGGAATGTAAACTTGTACAACCATTATAGAAAGAAGTGTGGAGAACCATTAAAAGACTCAAAATGAGCCTATACCTGACCTAGCCATACCACTCCTGGGTATATTATATACCCACAAGACTCATCCTACCACTAAGATACATGCACATCCATGTTTATTGCAGTTCTCTTCACAATAAGCGAAGAGCTGGAATCAATCCAAATGCCCCTCAACTGAGAAGTGGATGACAAAATGTGGTACAAAATGGAGTACTACTCAATGGTAAAGAAGGATGACATCATGAACTTTGCAGGCAAATGGATGCAACTCAAAGCCATTATGCTAAATTAAGAAACACGGTCCCAGAAAAACAAGCAGCGAATGGTATCCCTCATTTGTGTATGCTAACACCAAATCCCCAGATGAAAAGCAAGCTGAATAACATTATTGTTATATTTCTGTTTATCTGAAAGCAACTGTGTTGTTATAACTTAAATCTCTTAATGGGCTCTAGAATCGATCCACCACTTGCTTTCAGACTCTGTAATTGCTGTATATGAGTGGAAAGTATGCATGCATATTTTAGAGTAATATAAAATTAAAGGAGGAAAATGTGAATTCCAAAACATAAAAATGACTGAGAGAAAGATGCAAGACAGTTACGGCAGGGTGCATGATCTGGGGTTGGGTGGGAAGAAAGGAAAGGAGAATATGTCTAAACTGAACTGAGAAATGATATCTGAAATACACAAAACATCAATAAAGCATTATATATTAAAAATACTTCAAAAGTGTAAAACATCTTAAATATGATCAACATGTATTATATAAAATGCACAAAATTTCAAGAGTTTTTAAAAAGCAATGCCAATGTAGGTTTCCTTTAAGAACTAAGGTACACTGAAAATATAGATCATGGGACTGGAAAAATTACTCAGCACTTACGGGTACTTGCTGCTCTGGCCAAGAACTCACTTGAGTTCATTTCCTAGAACCCACAGCAGGAAGCTCACAACTGCTCATAACTTCAGCTCCATGGGATCTAAAACCTCTTCTGACCTGCATAGGCACACATACACAGGGGATACATAAAAATACATTTAGACATACACACATACAGATGCACACACACAAACACACACACTCACTAAAAAGCAAATATTAAAAAAAAAAAACCAAAGAAGAAAAGATACATGGTTACAAAACTTTGCAGTGTTTCTGTTTTTGTTTTTTTCAGTGTATATTTTTATTGAATTTATGTGCATTCCATACATACTTTTTATACTTTTTAGTTTTTATTGAGTGCATTTCATAAAACATTTCTTAATCAAATTTAGACTCATTCCCCCATCCATGCCCGCCCCTCATGCCCCCTGACCCCCTACCAGAGCTCATCGATTCTGTCATACCCCCATCCATGCCCACCCCTCATGCCCCCTGACCCCCTACCAGAGCTCATCGATTCTGTCATACCCCCATCCATACCCACCCCTCATGCCCCCTGACCCCCTGCCAGAGCTCATGGACTCTGTCATACATGTTAAGTCCTGCCTTGCATCTTTTTGTCAGTCTTTTATAACCTTTTAGATGCACACGTTTATTGTTTTGGTCATTTCTTTGAATAGGCTTTTCTCTCTTTTTTGTTCCCTTTGATTTTATATTATTCCAAAATATGCATATATACACTCCACACATAAATCAAAATTGCAAAAATCTGAAAATAAGCTACATGTTAATTCCAAAGCACATTTAGAGATTCACATTTTAACAGTAAAGTTGTATGCAGGTAAAAAGAAGCATAAGTTTACATTCTCTTTTTTTTAGAATATGAATATTAATATTCCTATATGATAGAGCATACCATAGGATTACATAACGATAAATTATGAATGGTTATAGCATGTATCAATAAAGAGAGAAAATATTATTTTACAAAATATTTTTAACTGTTAAATATAATCTTTTTTTTTTTTTTTTTTTTTACAAAAAGATGTCATGTTTTCCATAAGGAAGTACTTGAAGGTTCCTCCTTGGCAAACCCAAACAACCATCAATCCTGCCCCCATGCTCCACACTGGGGTCCCTCCCCTCCTTGGTCACCCAAATGAGGTCCAGCAAGCATGTGTCCTGTCTTGATCTTCCTCCACTGGCCTCCACGACATAGCCTGGGTAGTCTGACAACAGCAGTCTACACTTTGAAGAGGCTGAAATCCCAGTATCCACTTAGTCTACAAGCTGGATGTCTTAGTAGTCCCCATCTGGCATTGAAGGTTTGGAGGATTCTCAGGTTTTATATCTGAAGTACAATTTCTCAGGCCTTGCTGATTATTTATTTCTGGTTATACTTTCCCTTTGGATGCTTAAGGCCACACAGTTAGCCCAAATTAACCAACGTTTTTGTTTTCTCAAGGTCAGTTGAGGATCTGGTGCTCAAGGGTCACTTGGGTTCATTTTTTTGGAGGGGAGCCCCTGGCTCCTTTTGGCTTTTCAACCACCAGTTCCATCCACTCGAGGACACAGTCAGGTCTTGTTAAACCAGGCTTCTCTTTTTGAAGCATGAGCAGACTTTCCTCTTTATAGACTGGACACTGGTTGAAGTCCCATTGATGGATCTCCAAGACCTCCCTGCACAGGAAGACTGGTGACTTGCATTTGCAGGACATTTCAAGAGATGCCCCCATGCATATTCCCCTGAGGCTTAGTTGACCTCTGAGGGCAAGGAATAAAGTTATCACTTAGGTCCCTCGGCCAAATTGGTATGGGTATTAAGTATAGTCATTAAGCACCCAGAAAGGTTAAGTTATACTAGCCTGATACATCACAACCTATACTAAAATTGTATCTTGTGAAAACAAACTGTGTGTTATTTCCATATCATATATCTTGATTCACCTTTTTCCATTTTAACTTCATGTTACTCTAAAATATGCATACATGTTCACCATCATATACCAAAAATCCATAGTCTGAAAAGAAATGGTAGGTTACATACAATAAATCTTAATCATGTTAAGATCATTGTCCCCTATCTTCAACCCAAATTGTTATAAATCTTTAAGTTTGATGACTTTAATGAAATGTATTTTTGTGAGAGCATGGTATCTAAAGACAGACTAAAGAAAGAACAAGTAAAATTAAAATTCCATTGGATATTAAAGAAATTTAATTCACAACTTAAAATTTTCCTTATTACCAAAACTCTGGCTCCAAAACAAATATATATATATAGATAGTATATAGATATATATATTATAGATAATATGTTGTGGTGTGTGTGGGTGTGGGGTGTGGTGTGTGTGTCTGTCTGTCTGAGGAAAGAAGACCACAAAAATTTCTACTTTGAGATGAAAACTCCACCAAAGAGCTGTGGAAATAATGTGAATGCAGACTTTCAATGGGAAAGAAAGGGAGAATGTATTTTCAAGTTTGCTTGGTGTAGATTACACCAGCTCTATATCAACACTTGACAGCACAGTAAAAAAGAAAACCTTCTGGCTAAAATTAAATAAAATAGTGAACTAATAAACAAAGCTCAGTAAAGTGTAGCAAATTTAACACTCAAGACAAAAATAAAGTTATTCTGTGGAAACTATGTGAAATTAGAATATTAATTATTTTACTTCTCTTCATGTTCAGGAGGGGAACCAAATGAATGGCAGGATGATGAGAGTTGGTGCTAGCAATCCGGGTGTAGAGATGTCCTTTCATCTTCCCATCCACAGCTTGTTGGCGACATTAAAGTACCTGGTATAACTTCCTTCCTATTGAGTAGACCTCAAGTCCAAATAGCTGTTGGACACCCCAAGACAAAAGTGTCATTATTGTTTCATTTGGGATATCTTGCTGGGTTGGTCCTCAGAAAAAAGGCTTCCAGGTCAGATCCAGCTTGACTCCTCCAAATCCTGTGTCAGAATTGTGTGGCCAGGAGTGGTAGCACACACCTTTAATCCTAGCACTTGGGAGGCAGAGGCAGGTGGATCTCTGTGAGTTCAAGGCCAGCTTGGTCTACAGAGTAAGTTCCAGGACAGTCAGAGCTACAGGGAGACCCTGTCTCAAAAAGACAAAAAAAAAAAAAAAAAAAAAAAAAAAAAAAAGAAGTGTGGTGATGCTTTTCTAAAAGGGGTCGGACTTCAAGTTCTAGGAAATATCCAAGACAATGGCAGTAGTCTACATTGTTTGGGTTGTCTCTTAGAGCTTACCTGATGGACAAGTCAGTGAGAGGTTTCTCATGCCTGGCACTTGGGTTTTTGTTAGACTACAGCTCTTGGGTCACTCTATATCGTGTAGTTCATTTTAATATATATCCACATATATATTGAGTCAGCTAATACAATAATGAGTCCCTGTGGCATTGCTTAGTGTTATTTATCTCTGCTTCCTCCCTCTTGTCCTGTATTACCTTCTACCATTCTCAGGTTAAGAAATCTCTCCATTTTCAACTTCTCCAGTTCTAGCACCTGTGTCCTCCTATCCCCCTCTCTAGATCTCCTATTAACTCATCTGCCCCATTTTCTCTTTCTATTTTCAGAGCTTCTGAAGTGCAATCCCATTTTGAAAATCTTAGAATTCACCTGAGGGTGTATGTGCATATCTCTATCAGGAAATCTGACTATAGTATTCTTGTGGTTACATAAGTAATTAAGAACAGGCAAGATGCCCTTTGAGATGATCAGCATAGGGACATTTGCTAACTAAATATGAGGATCACAGTAAGGCTACACTTGTTAATGAGAATTAAACTTGTATAAGAACATAGATAGTAAATCTGTTTATAACTGAATTACTGACTCATGGTTAATTGGATCGTGATAAACCTTATTTGCCATAATATGACAGTAAATGTTTTCATTGGTACTCAGTAATATAGCTTCCTTGTGCACTTTAATGCAATGAGTTAATTTTTTGATACAGAGTCTCCCTGTAGCCCCAGCTGTCCTGGAACTCACTATGTAGACCAGGCTGGCCTTGAACTCACAGAGATCCACCTGCCTCTGCCTCCCTAGTGCTGGGATTGCAGGTGTGCACAACCATGCCTGGCCATTTTTTCACCATTTTTTAATGGAGAATCATGAATTTGTTGATATATTTGTTCATAAAGAGCCTGGAAGTGGCAGATGCAAATGTTCACTGAGATATTCTGAGTGTCAAACTCCCATTCACTTTGTGTTTCTAGGCAAGTACTGACTTGGGCAAATTTGTGCATTATTTAGACATTAATCCTAGTTAACCTGCCTAGAAATTTACAGCTGTACAACACTATGATAAAGCAAAAGGGACTCTTGTCTTTGTGTTTATGAATAGAACAATCTCAATGTAGTTTTAGTTTCTATTTCCCAATGCCTAAAGATCTTGACAATTGTAAAAATATATTTCTCAACCATTTGCATTTATTCTTATAAAAATATTTCATTATGATTTTTATTTTATGTGTATGAATATATTGCTTGCATGTATGTAAGTTCATCTGTATAAGGAAATTCCTGTGGCAGTTAGGTGAGGATGTTGGATCCCTTGTAAATGGAGTTACAGATGATTTTTAGCCACCGTGTGGGTACTGGAAATCAAACCCAAGTCTTCTGCAAGAGCAGCAGGGGCTCTTAACTTTTGAGGCATCTCTCTAGGCCAGTGTATTTCATGTTTTGAGAACTTTCTCTTTTGTTCCATGTTCCATTTTTAATTGTGATTTTTTTCTTAGTATTTAGATTTTTCTGATTCTTTTTTATATTCTAGATACTAACCTTTTCTCAGATGTATTGCTCTTAAAGAGTGTTTTCCCATTCTGTACACTACCACTTTGCTCAAATTATGGTGTCTTTTGCAGTACAGGGTTTTTTCATTTCACAAGTTTCTATATACCAATTTTTGGTCACAATGTCTGATCTCTAAGGTTCCTATTCAGAAAGTCTTTTCTTGTACCTAAAGTTTCAAACATATTCCCTGTCTCCTTTGTCAGATTCAAGGTATCAGGTCTTTGTTTTAAATTTATTTTAATCTTTATGTCTATGAGTGTTTTACCTGAATGAATATAAATGTACCATGTCCATTTAATGCCCACAGAGGCCAGGAGGGGGCATCAGATCCTATGGAAGTGCAAATACAGGGAGTTGTTAGCTGTCATATGGATGCTAGGAATTGAACCCAGGTCCTCTGCAGGAGCAGCCAGCATGCTCAACTCCTGAGTGACTTCTTCAGGCCCAAGTTATCAGGTCTTTTCATTGAGGTCATTTGGAGTTGAGTATATAAATAATTTTTCTACATATAGCTAGCCAATTTAACTAGCCATTATTTTTATTTTATGTGTATGAGTAATACACACAGCAGCCTTCATAGAGGTAAGTGTCTCTGTGTTGTCCATTACCCACAGAGGTCAGAGAAAGGATTTGAGTCCCCTGGAACTGAAATTACAGATGGTTGTTAGTGTTGTTGGTGCTGGGAATCAAACCTGCATCTTCTGCAAGAACAGACATTGCTTTTAATTACTGAACCATCTGTCCAGCCATGGATAGCACTATTTTTTGATATTCTTTTTTCTCCAGCATGCATTGTTGGTCTCTTTGTCAAACATCAGAGTGCTGTAGTAGTGTGGGTTTACATGGGGGTTGTCAGATCTAGTCCACTGAACAATGTAACTGTTTTATGTCAAGACCATGCTATTGTTATTACTATTACTCTTCAGTATAGCTTGAAATCAGAGAAGGTGATACTTGCACCAGGATTTTTGTTTGTTTTTGTTAAGGATTGTTTGGGTTATCCTGGGAATTTTTTATAAAATTTATTTTTTTTCAATATCTGTGAAGAATATGGTTGGAATTTTTATGGGAATTGCATTGAATTTGTAGTTTTATTTTTATTGTAAGATGACCTTTTTCACAATACTAATCCCTACAGTGAGCCTAGTAGACATCACAGGCAATTGTGAAAAAGCTCCGGACTAAAATTGGTACTGTTTTGTAGTCTGTCTTTCTCCTTTTAAACTCACCCTACACTGGGCAGGGAAGCAATTCCCCTTCTAGAAGCCATGCACTATCAAATAAATTGCCCAGTGTTGTGATTGGTGTATATTATTTCTTTGGAATTGGTTGGTGCTTAGGGTCCCAGAGATCCCCAGGCTCTTTTTATTGTTTTTGGTTACCCTGCAGAACTTTGAATGGTAAGATCCAATTGCTGAAGGTAATGTAGACTTGAGCCATAGAACACAGAGTAATGAAGCTTGAGTTTATCTGAAAACTTCATTCCTATTGGTAACTTTCAGGCATTACATATACTACTGAAGGAGAAAACAAATCAACAATTGTACTCAGCTCTGAATTCTTCTACTATATCAATGACCAGCATGGCAAGATATGCCCATTGGACCAAGAGATGCATGCATGAGTTTTATGGAAGGAACCTGCTCCACATGATAAAACTCATAGCTGACACAATATCAAGGCCTATAACCTATGGCTAGACTTGTCATGGGCCTGAGACATAGAACTTCTATTATTGTTCTGGTAAATAGACAAAGAATTAAACCAAGTTCTAATTATTTATGTTGATACCTGTAGATTAGTACATCTCTCAGCCCTCATCAGAGAAGTGGCTTTGGAAATGGTAATTAATATAGAGAATCAGAACTAGTTAAGATCCCAAGAGTAAGAAGTTATGAAATGCTCAGCCTTAAAGAGAACACCTATATGACACCCTCTTCTCCCAAGGCTTAGGGATTACTGCAGAAGAGGGGATGCAAAACTTGTCAGAGCCACAGTGGTAGATGAGAACAATGTGTTTCTTTTAGAAACAACAGGACTCACAGCAGTTGTTGCTTGTGTACACAAGACCCGACCAGGTTCAATCCATACAGAACTCCCAGGAGAGAAGAAATCCACCACTCCCAGCTAAGGAGTTATTGACCACACCCAAGTATACAGGCACCATAAGTTGGACTCCATGGGTTAACAAAAAAAGAACATAAAGTTTGCTAGATAGAAAAGTGAATCAAGGAAGAGATGTAGTCGAGGAGGTGATTATGATCAAGTACATTGCCCAAAAGTCTTAAAGAACTAATAAAAAGGGAAGAAAATAAAAAGAAAACTCTTAACATTGTTGCTGACTTATTGAGAATAGCTTTTGAGAGCTGATGTTAAAACAGTAAATGAATCACTTTAGATAGAACTCATATTTTAAATTTTCCATTCCTTTACTAGGAAAGTCACAATGTGAGGACCATCATAAATTGGGGTTTTTTTCTTAGCTAATTTCACCCATTGAGAAGGCTTGTGTGAGTTTACTCTCTTGAACATATTTTATTCTTGGTCAGGTTTTGCTAGTTTAAACTTCTAGGAGAAAATTGAATTTTTCAATAAACTTATTATATTCTGCAATTTAAGTTCCTATGGTTTATTTTTTTCTATGAAATCAAATTTTATTCATATTGATCTTTTAGGTATTTGTCATACCAATAGAATGTATTTATTCATTTAGCGTTTAATCCATAATAAATTATATTCAGGCCTAGTCAAAAGGTCACCAGTTAAAATGGTTGCTGCAAAGCATCCTGGCTTGAATGCTTTGAATTCAGTGTTCCTTCCCCTCACCCAGGTAGTGACACTGAGGCTCGCACATTAAGTGCTTTGGCATAAATTTGAATTAAGCTCTGTTTGATAACTAGGTTCATCGTTTTCCTCCAGTATGCTAATGCCTCTGACATCAATTATCACCAATTTAACTCTCATTTTATAGGTAATTTTGCCTTGTTTTGATGACAGAATATTATCTAGAAAGAAAGAGGCTATGTTAGTGAAATGTTTGTGATAAGTCTCCTTTCTCGTCACTATGGTATGAAGAGTCATGTTTCCTCATGCTTCGTAGTTGAAATTTAATGATTCATAGTCTACTCTGAGTGGGCCTTTAGAACAGCTGGCACTTCAATAAAAGAGCCCCAGAGAGCTGGGGTTTGTCTTGCCTGATACTGTGGGTACACACCTTACACTACAAGGAATGAGCTATGTTCCAGAAAGTCGTCCTGTACAGCCATTGAATCTGACCAGTAGCCTAGCCTTGGATATCCTTAAACTGAGGAATCAATTTCAGTTGTTGATATATCACCTAGTTAATGGAATAACAGCCTAGATGAACTAAGATGATAATTAACAATTATTCTATTTGAACTTGCTACTAAATCACATAGTAAACTTCTCAGTTCTCAACTATTATACCCTTGTTTCACACATGTAGCATACTGAGGAAACAATATTTTAAAGAGTTTCTAATATTTTAAAGGAAAGAAATACTTTATTTTACTGTCATATCTTTGGAAAACAAATTATTTGGATCTGAATTTTCTTCATAATAAGTCTTTCCATTTTAGTCATCAATATATAGTTTTCGTGTATCAAAAACATGTTAGTAGAAGATTTGAGTTTAATGTATTATCATTATTTCATAATGCTCTAATAAAAATTTACTGATGAGACAGACAATTATATAGATTCATCAGTTCATGATTAAAGAATTATAGACTCTTTCATTTAATTTTTTGAAAACCTGGAAAGTGAGAGCTGACAATATTTCCTGGAACAAAGTTCGCTTCGAATATCAAGCATGGCAGGTTCAGAAAAACTGACAAGTTTCACCCACAAGGCCAAGCAAAGATAGCCTATCTCAGTAGCCAGGAGGTAGGAGAGAGAAAGACTGGTAGTCTTTGGGGACTGGAGAGACACTTAGGGTTGTATATAGATTCTTAGGCTCTGAGTGATTTCAGAATCACCTGGGGAAGTTTTTCCCAGTTGTTGAGCAACAGCACAAACTGCTGCTCTGGAATAAGGCACAGCCTCTGGTTTGGGTTTGTTTGTTTTGTTTTGGAGATTTTGTTTTTTGCTCTTAAGTTCCTGAGGAATTTCTCATATGCAGTTCTGACCTATAAAGAACACTCTTTGTTATATATATATATATATTTATATCTATATATATTATATATTGAAGATTTTGGAACATCTGCATTTCTGTTTAATAAACTCTCATACAAGAAGCAAAATTAAAATAAATTTTAGAATAAAAACATTCAAAAGTAAATTACTTAGCCTTCTTTGCATCTAATGGGATGATCATGTGGTTTCTGTCCTTGAGGCTGTTTATGTGGTGGATTACATTTATTGATTTATGTGTGTTGAATCATGCTCACAGCTGTGGTGTGAAGCCAGCTTGACCATGGTGGGTAGTCTTTCTAATGTGTTTTTACATTTAGTTTGCACATATTTAGTTAAGAATTTTTGTGTCTAATGCTCTTCACAGTGATTTCTCTAATATTTTCTTTTTATGTTGGGTCTTTGGTTTTATTATCGAGATAACACTTGCCTCATAAAAAGAATTTAGAAATGTTTCCAAATGATTGCATTCTTGACCTTATGTAATAAAATGCAGTTTAGCAAGCCAGCCAATAATCAAAGAAGATATCATATACACACATGAACTTGGAGCAGAAAGACATGGAAAGGTGAGGGAATTGAAACCTGGGGATAGTCCCAGCCTCTGCAGCTGCATGCTACATAGCCTCTGCCAACCTTAGGCTGCCTGTACATTGAATTTCTTCTCAACTTTAAGATAATTCCTTTTTGTTCTTTGTGTCCTGCCGACATTTTTACTGCATTTCTATTAAGCAAGTGGTGAATTTTGTGTTAAATTTTGGACAACTATTCTCACATTTGCTATTCAATAATAGTTTATGACATTTGAGTTTCCTCAAGTGAGAACAATTCCAAATTAATGATCCTTTCTTCCTTGAATCGAAATCAACTTTAAATGATGTAACAGTTCTCATGCAACACCAAAACCTGTAGAAGCACATTCATTCAACCGAAATCGCACATAAAAATTCATTTTTAAATGAAACCAACTGTCTATCTCAAAGAGACTGTATGAAAATGAATAATCTCCATGAAAAAAATCTCCAAAAATCTTCAGTTCCTGGGATGGGGAGGTGCCTCAGTGGGTAAAAGTACTTTTCCTACATGCCTGCCACTTGACTGCCATTCACAAAACCCACGTCTGGATGTAGCAGTGAGTATCTGCAACCCCAGTGCTCCAGTGTTGCAATGGGAGAGAGAGAAACAATCACCCAGAAACTCCTGGGCCAGAAAGAGTCAGTATAGAGGAAACGACAGTAGAATCCCTGCCTCAAAACACGGTGGAACTCCGGCTCCCTGATGTTGTCATGTGGACCTTCGCATATGCTTCATGGTTGACAAGTGCCCACATTCACACACAAGTGCCCTTGCTCACACACACACACACACACACACACACAAACACACACACACATGCAAACTGTTCACTTTCCTATGTATTTTTTACATGTATTTATTTGTGTGTGTATTCATGTGTGTACTTTGTGTGTGTGTGTGTGTGTGTGTGTGTGTGTGTGTGTGTGTTCTCACATAGTGGTCAGAGGACATTTTGAGGGAGTCATTTCTCTCTCCTTCATGTTGGTTTGGGTATCAAACTCAGGTTGTCATGTTTGGTGAGAAGTGTCATTACCTGCTGACACAGTATTGATATTTCTGAGGGACAATAAATATCTAGAAGAATGATATTTTATATTAACAACAACAAAAAAGACAAACCCAAACAGGTATGTAGTAATTAAACATTCTGACACTGACTCACTAATACTCTTTAAAGCAAGGACAAACCAATCGTTTCTTGGGGTGATGCTGAAAGACCCTCTCCATACTCCCTTCCTTGACTGCAAAACAAAACCCGTTTATAATGGCCTGGACTTTATATCTTCCCATTTCTGTTCTTACATATGCACTTCTCTATCCCTAATTTTATTCAGTATCTCTCTGCTCAAATACAAATACAAATGGATTCATATTTGATGTATCTAAACCATTTTAACATGAAGTATCCATGCTTATAAGACATTAACTAATGAAAAGCCTATTCTTGAAATTTTCTTAGATATTTTCAAAACCCTCTGAACATGTTCAACCCTCGCATGTCTTTCTTAATGCAAGAATCCTTTTATAAGCACCTGGATCTGGGAAAATGAATAATTTGACTTTGTTTAAAATTATGGATTGTCTTTTCAGTGAGGCTGACAATGACAGACAGGTACTTTTTTGTTGTTGTTTTGAAAGAGATGATGCATTACAGTGACAGTCTAATAGACATCATGATGAATAAACCCTTACTCACATTGATGACACATAGCAAAATAACATCAATAATCTTCATGTTTCTTTTCTTTTCAAATATTTCATGGATTTAAATAGGTGGAAAGTCTTGGGCTTATTTAAAAATAACTACTCACCTAAACTAACATGTATAATTCATACAACTATTACAGAATGTTGAACATTTATTACTTGGTGACAGTCGCTAATATTCAGCTGCGATGAAGCCCATATATTTTGATGTTCAGTTCAAGATTAATAACATCTGACATTTTTATCACACCTTACATTGTTTGGGGTTTGTGCTTCTCTGTGTGAATTCCAATTTGTCTTAAGTTGGCTCCCCTTTTTTTCCTGCCATTCCTTTGTTTCTTCGTCTTTTGGAGTTTAGTCCTTGAGATGTTTTGTTCTCTTTTAACTTGCACATTTAGTCACAGGAGAAAGTGTTGAAGTGTGAAGCTTTCCTGTCCTATTCCTAAACTGTGGCAGACTGAAAACTTGCAAAGATTTTACTAAAAATAAATGGGAGGCAAACATTTTGGGAGACTGCGATCCCATTGAGACCCATGAAATTCATTTCCAAGTGCACGGCTCTGGCCTTGTTCCCCAAAGGCTTTATTAATAGTGACTGTGGATGCAAAACTCTTGGCTTGCTTTGAGACAGATGGTGGCTATCTAATGTGCTTGTTAGTTTAACTAATTCCCCTTCTGTCTCTGTGCATGGATTTGCTTGCCTAGTTCACTACCCAAATCCTAACTTAAAAAATAATGAGTAAAGACAGAAAATTAAATTTTCATATTCTGATTTATAATTAACCATAATTAATTAATTCTTGCTCATGAAAATATATTGAACTCATCGTTGAGGAAAACAGTTACTCTTGTATTGATAAGACATCATTATGGTCTCATTTAGTTTTGCTTTTGTCATTTCAGTGGTATAAACTTGAAAAAAAAAAAACACAAAACTCACATTTGTTCACTCGGTCCTGTTGCTGATCTGTGATATTCCCTATCCCTGGATGAATTCAGCGAAGTTGCACAGAATGCTGAAAGATGTCATTACAGAGGTTTTAGTGTCCGTCAAAGACTAGAGTCCTAGTAAACAGATGCCGACCTGGAGTCTGGCATGTGACACAGAAGGATAAGAACCAAGGAATGTCTTTGGAGTGGCATAGACCAGAAGGGAAGAGACCAAAGTGGTGCCTGTGGAGGAATCAAGTGCTTGAAATCGCCTCAGCCTCACCCCCGTGAGCTTTGTAATTAGCATCATGTAAGAATTACTCCAAGCTGAACAAAATGGCCAGGCTTTATAATCCTACTTCATTAAATCAGTGCATATGGGCTATCCTCGGAAAGATTATGCAAGGTGGGCTTTAGATACCGACTCTCATCCCATTAAGATGTGAGGTCTTGTACCTTTGTCTATTTATCATAAACACTAAGCAGGGGATCTCAACAGGCACCTTGAAGACTGCATAAGACAAACACAATTACACCACAAGAGCACTGGACATCCATTATTCATTCAGTGTAGATACACTATTATATCAAACATAAAACCAATGGAACCTAAATATACACATTTCAGTTAGACTATTATATGTGAGAATTCTGTTCTCATATTTGTTTTCCAGAACTATGGGAAATTTACTTAAGCTCTAATGCCGTAGTTTTATTTATGAAATATTTTGTCATGATATATTTTGTTTGTTGTTGGGTTTCCTTGCTTTGTTTTGCTTGTTTTTTTTTTTGGGGGGGGGGAGGGGGACATGGTCTCCCCAGCTGACCGAGAACTCACAATGCAGACCAGGCTAACCTCCAACTTATAGAGCTTCATCTTCCTCTGCTTTCCGAGTGTTGGAATTAGGGGTGTGCACCACCAACTGTGACTTGGTATAATTTTAACTGGTAGTGGTACAGAAGAAATAACTACTCTTCACAAGAGCTAATTCTCCACTGGGATTATGTGGAGTACCAATCTAATACCTAAGAAAAATAGGGGCAGAGAGAGTTAGAAACTTAAAAACTTCAACCACATTAGCAGTTTATGCAAACAGTAGTTTTATGAGTGTCATTCAACCCCCCTCGAAAGGTTATGATTATTGTGATTTGCCTACTTGATCTTACTGTGGCTGGTGTGCCTCCAGGAGAGCTCTCTAAAGAGCAAGCAGATTGGCATGTGGACTCACTTATCAAGTGGCTCAGCAGATGTGGTTCCGTTCTGAGTTTACCATAGTGACTAATAAATAGGTGGAAGAAATTTCGCTCCCTTACACTTCATCATGCCTTCATGATAACACAATGAACTTTCCACATGTTCAATGCTTTTCAGTGAGTCTTATATTGAAACAGGCAATTTAGTGGACACATCAATAAAAATGTCTCATGACACATGCTTTTTCAAAGCCATAAATGGCCCTTAACTGGCTTCATTCATCAAGTGACTGTGGCTTCATTCATCAAGGCTTTGCTTATCTGTATTCTTGGACCGGAAGCAAGAAGCTTTTAAAGTGCTTGCATTTTCCAACCTGGACGGGTTCACCCCTCCTTAGGCAACCTGGTGGTCCCCCACTCCTGGGAGGTCACCATATTGACCTAGTGTGGACACCGGATTGGCATTAACATACTGCAGCACAGAACTGGACTCAAGCGATCCTCCTATCTCAGCCTCCTGAGTAGCTAGGACTACAGGCATGCACCACCGCACCCGGCAAGTGTTCACGTTTTCTGTACTATGCCGTTTGGGCTTAGGAGAAGGAATCTAGAGGACATAGCCATGCCAGTCTAGACCAGCTGACCCTGGGCTAACTGAAGATCTGTGAGTGAACTGGTCTAAAACCAAGGACTCGCCAAAGTAAAACCAGCCCAGACCAGATAATCCTCACGTTTGTGGTAGCAGATCTGCATTCACCTGAAAAATAAGAAGAGGCTTCTCCATTAGCCCATTGAATTTTGACTGATTGCTGTATACCAGAAAGTCTCCAAATTGATTATTTTTCCAGAAGTAAGAAGAGGATATCAGATCCCTTTGAAGTGATAATACGGACAGTTGTTAGCCATGCGTGGGTGCTGGTAACTAAACCCAGGTCCTCTGCAAGAGCAGCCAGTACTCTTAACCACTGAGCCATCTTTCTAACTGCAAATGTTAGAACTCTTAAGTACATAAGATTGTCAATTTGTGTGTGTGTGTGTGTGTGTGTGTGTGTGTGTGCGTGTGTGTATGAATGTACTGTCTGCATGCAGGTGTGTGCACCCGTGTCGTGCAATGCCTCAGAAGTCAGAAGAGGGCATCGCATTCTCCCTAGAACTGGAGTTAAAGACAGTTCTCAGCCACCATGTGGGTGCTGGGGATCGATCCCGGGTCCTCTGCAAGAGCAGTTTGCGCTCTTAAGCATTAGGCCATCTCTCCAGCCCTTAGATTGTCAAATTTTTAAGTGATCTCCAGTCTTTCCTGTTTGTTGAGGCAATAGTTAGGCAAATTTTCATTTTCTTTATGTTCCATACTCTTAATTTCATAAATCTGCAATTTCCTAAATCTTGAAATTTGCTTTATTTTACATAATCATATACAAAAATATTCTGCAATGTGTATTAAGTATTATGCAAAATATGTTTGCAATAATTTTACATAAATATTTTTTCCAAAAATTATATAGGAACAAACACTGGGCTGGGGAGATGGCTCAGCATTTGGGAGCAGCGGCTGCTCTTGCAGAGGCATGACACGGGTGCACTTACATACATGCAAATAATGCACTCATATGCATAAAAATAAAATTATTAAAAATGCTGATTGTTAAAGGGCATGTACTCATGAAAATATTCAGCTGTAATAGAGGAAGATATCATTTAGCTTCATTTTCCCATTGGATTGATAATTAATATTTGCTACTAGGTATGGGAATTACATACTATTCCCATTCCTCATGGAGAATAGTTGGAGCAAATTAGCAAGGTGCCTATGGCAGCTGGGTGTGTGCTTAGATCTGGAAATGGCAGATTTCTGAAACTTAATGGAAAAGCTTCAGGTTCTTATCAAAGAGGAGATGGTGTTAGGAAGACTGTATTAGTTATTTTTCTGTTGCTGTGATAAAACACTGAGACCAAAGGAATTTATACAAGGAAGAGCTTGAGTACATGGTTTCAGGGGATTAGAGTCCATCATGGTGGAGGAGGGAGGATGGTAGGAGGTGGAGGGAACAGGTGCAGAAATCGGTCACTCACCTCTTCAAGTGCCCAAAGTCTAGAAAGAATGCAAATCCAGCAAGGCTTAAGAACTCCTTAAGCTTCCCCAGTGACATGCTTCCTCCCTCTAAGACATCCCAAATCAGTGCCATCAACTGGGGACAAAAGTTCCAAATACATTCCTGATGTTAATGCTCTGTCAGATGAATCACTACTGAAGATTTCCACCCACTCTCAGTTTTCTCTTCACTTCTTTGTTTCTTTCACTGTACAGAAGCTTTTGAGTTTGATGAGGTCCCATTTGTTGACTGTTGACCTTATTTTCTATCCATCTGCTGTCTGATTTAGAAATTCTTTTCCTACACCTATGTCTTGTAGGTTGTTACCGACTTTTTCTTCTATCACCTTCAGGGTTTCAGGTTTTATGTTGAGATCTTTGATCCACTTGGAGTTGATTCTTGTACAGGGTGAGAGGTAGGGGTTCAATTTTGTTCCATTGGCCAATGGGTCTGTTTTTGTGCCAGTACCACACTGTCTTTATGACTATGGCCCTGTAATATAGCTTGAAGTCTAGTAGAGCAATGCCCCCTGTATTGCATTTTTCATTTAGTGTTGCTTTAGCTATTCTGGGTCTTTTGTTTTTCCATAGGAATTTAAGGATTTTTTTTCCAAGTCTGTGAAGAAGCTCATGGGGATTTTGATTGAGATTGCATTGAATCTATATATCAATTTGGGTAAAATGGTCATTTTTACTATATTAATTTTTCCAATCCATAAGCATGGGAGTTCTTTCCATCTTCTTATGTCATTTTCAATCTCTTTCCTCAGGGGTTTAAAATTTTTGTTGTACAAGTCTTTGATATCTTTGGTTAGGTTTCCAAGGTATTTTATTATTTTTGAGGCTATTGTGAGTGGGAAGGTCTTCTTATATTCCTTCTTCACTTGTTTATTGTTGGTATAAAGAAAAGCTACTGATTTTCCCAGGTTAATTTTGTATCCTGCCACTTTACTGAAACTCTTAATCGTTTCTAGAAGTTTTCTGGTGGAGTTTTTTAGCATCCATTAGGTAAACTATCATATCATCTGCAAAAGGGGATAGATTAACTTCTACTTTTCTGATTAGTACTCTTTTAATTTCCTTCTCATGTCTTATTGCCCTAGCAAGCATTTCAAGCACTATGTTAAAGAGCGGTGGTGATAAGGGTCAGCCTTGCTAGGTTCCCACCTTTAAGGGAAATGATTCCAGTTTTTCTCCATTTAGGATGATGGTGGCAGTGGGTTTGCTATACATGATTTTGATCATATTGAGGATTGTTCCCTTCAATCTGATTCCCTCTAGGACTTTAAACATGAAGAGATGCTGGATCTTGTCAAAGGCTTTTACTGAATCAATTGAGATGATAGTGTGGTTTTTGTCTCCATTTATGATTTTTTATGATATTTATTGATTTACATATGTTGAACCGTCCTTGCATCTCTGGTATGAATCCAACTTGGTCATGATGGATGATCTTTTTGATGTGGGTCTGTATGCGATTTGCAAGTATTTTGTTTAGAATTTTTGCATCTATGTTCATTAATGAGATAGGTTTATAGCTTTCTTTTTTGGGTATATCTTTGCCTGGTTTTGGTATTAGGGTGATGCTGGCTTCATAGAAGGAATTTGGAAGAATTCCCTCTATTTTTATCCTTCTGAACAGATTGAGTAGTAATGGTTGTAGGACCCCTTTAAATGTTTTATAGAATTCTGCTGTGAATCCATCTGGGCCTGGGCATTTTTTTTTTAGTTGGGAGATTTTTAAATTATATCCTCAATTTCCTCAAATATTATGGGTCTGTTTAAACTGTCAGTCTCTTCTCAGTTAAGCTTTGTTTGTTACCAGGATTCCAAATATTCATCCATTTCTCTTAGGTTTTCAAGTTTAGTGGAATATAGGTTTTTGAAGTATTCCCATATGATTGTCTGGATCTTTTCTTTGTCTGTTGTGATGTTTCCCCTTTCATCATGAATACTGTGGATTTGGAGTTGCTCTTTCTTTCTTTTTTTTGGCTAGAGGTCTGTTTTGTTTATCTTTTCAAAGAACCAGCTTTTGGATTCGTTGATTCTATGTATTGTTTTCTTTGTTTCTATTTCATTGATTTCTGCTCTGATTTTTGTGATTTCTTCCTGTCTTTTGAGTTTAGGGTTCATTTGTTGTTGTCTCTCAAGTGTTTTTAGCTGCAGTGTTAAATAGTTTAGTTGTTCCCTTCTGTTTCTATAATGTGGGCACTTAAGGCTATAAATTTCCCTCTCAAGACTGCTTTTAAAGTATCCCACAATTTTGTTGTGTTGTTTTGTCTTTTTCATTCAGTTCCACGAATACTCCTTATTTCTTTCCTGACCCATTCATTATTCAGGATGGCATTGTTTAGTTTCCATGTGTTCTTGTAGCTAGTTGGGCTTATTCTGGTGTTCACATTGAGCTTTATTGCACTGTGGTCTGATAAAATGCATGGAATAATTTCAATCATTTTGTATTTGTTGAGATTTCTTTTGTGTCCCAGTATGTGGTCAATTTTGGAGAATGTTCCATGAGGTGCTGAGTAGAAAGCATATTTTCTGGTGTTTGGGTAGGATATTCTGTAGATTTCTGTGAGGTCCATTTGGTGTATTGTATTTTTCAGTTCTGATGTCTCTCTGTTTGTTTTTTTGTCCAGTTGATCTACCCAAGGGGCTCAGTGTGGTGTTGAAGTCTCCCACTATTAGTGTGTTAGGATTCATCTGTGTCTTGAGGTCCTGCAGAGTAATGTTTATATAGTTAGGTACACCAGAGTTTGGTGCATAGACATTTAGGATTGTGCAGTCTTCATAGTTAACTGTTCCTTTGACAAGGATGTAATGGCTCTCATTGTCTCTTCTGATTAGTTTTACTTTGAGATCTATTTTGCCTGATATTAGAATAGCCACTCTGGCTTGTTTCTTGATACCATTCCCTTGGAATATTTTTTCCATCCTTTCACTCTAAGGTTTTGAGGGTGAGATGGGCTTCTTGTAGATAGCATATAGAAGGATTCTGTTTCCTAATCCATTCTCCAAGTCTATGTGTTTTTATTGGGGAGGTTAGACCATTAGTATTTAAGGTTATTATTGAGAGATGTGTGTTGCTTCCTTTCACCTTATTTTTTGTTTGCATTCTTGGCCTATGTTTGTATTTACTCTGTTATGCTTTTGTTGATTTCTCTCTTTAATTGCTTAGGGATAATTACTCATTTCCTCTGTTCTTTGGATTGCTTCAAGGATTTTCTGAAGTGTTGGTCTCTTAGACACATATTCTTTCATCTTGTTCATGCCCTAAAGGAGTTTTCTTTCTCCTTCAATTATAACTGACATTTTTCGTGGATATAGTAGTCTGGGTTGGCATCTAAAGTCATTTAGCACAAAGAATACTTTGGTCCATGTTCTTCAAAAACAAGTAAGAGAACAAGTGACCTACTCAAAAGATGGAGTAAAGAGCTGAATAGAGACTTCACCAATGAGGAAGGAAAGATGGCTAAGAAACATCGTAAAAAGTGTTCAACATCATTAATAATTAAGGAAATGCAAATTAAAACCACTCTCAGATATCATCTCACTCAGATACGACTAGCTAAGATCAAGAACACAAAAGACACCAAATGCTGGGGAGGTTGTGGGGAAAGGGGCTGGTGGGAATGTGAACTTGTCCAACCATTATGGAAAGCAGTGTGGAGAACCAGAGTGTGCAGTGGTTAGAACAGGGACTTGCCAGGACCACCTGAAGCATAGGTAGGAGCTGGGCACTTCAGCCAGGATTTTAGAATAGATCTACTCCTGGGTTGTTGGATGTTTAATTTGTTGGTTTGTTGGCTAGCTGAATCTTTGTCTTGCGAGGCTGGTGGAGTGTAGTAGCCCTGCTAGCTGGGATTAAAGGTGGGCCTGTTAAATCCTTGTCTGGTGTGGCTATCGGGGTGGAGTTGCCCTTGTAGCTGGTATTAAAAGTGGGCCTGTTGCCACTGTGAGACTTGAGTGTGCAGTGGTTAGATGAGGGACTTGCCAGGACCACCTGAAGCACAGAGTACCAGGGTGCTGGCTAACTCGGGCATATCCCCTCACCCCCACCAACTGGAATTGCTGAGAGAGTGTCCAGGTGGATTTTTTGGAGAACCTGCAGAACAGAAAAGGAAGAGTGAATTAGACTTCCAATATATAAACAAAATTGAAAGCCTGAAACCTAGACAAGTCAACACTACATAAAGAAGGAGGAAAAAGAAAAACAGACCTCTGAAGGAGGCAAGCAGAGCAACTCTTCAACACAGTGAAAAGGCATTTGTGATTCACATAGGAATACAGGAAAAAAAGGGTAACCCACATTCCAGGGACACAACTAAGGGACAGCATGGGAAAGGTGCAGGATAATTCCACACCAAGCTCTACCAACCCTGTAGGAAATTGTTACAGTGGGATCCCTCCGGGGGTTACCCAAGAAATAGATATTAGAAGAACAATTGAAGACCTATTCAGAGACATTAAAGAATATAAAGAAAAAGTCAGAGTGACTTTTTCTTTATATTCTTTAATGACAAACTCCAGAAAGAACTAGAGGAAGAAAATGACAAACTCCAGAAGGAAGTAGAAACACCATAAATGGAAGCCAACCAGTAAAGTAAGGAGCACCAAGAAGAGATTGAGAAGCTCCAAAAAGAAATGGAAATATTAAAGAAATCACAGGATGAAATGAAAAAGGAAATAGGAAACTCATCCAATCAAGAGGAAAGTAATGGAAAAAGCCTCAGAAATAGAATTCAGGAAGCAGAACAAAGAATATCAGACCTGGAAGATAACACAGAGCAACTAAAGAGGTCAAGTAAAGATTATGAAAAATTTAAAAATACACAAAAGTGGAACAACCAGGAAATATAGGACACTATGAAAAGATCAAACCTCTGCATCATAGGATTAGAGGAAGAAGAAGAATCCCAAGAGAATAGTATTGATCAGATCCTCAACAGAATAATAGATAAAAATTTCCCCAAACCAAAAAAGACAAACCCATACAAATACAAGAAGCACATTGAACTCCAAACAGACAAGATCAGAAAAGAAACACCCCACGCCATATCATAGTTAAAATGCTAGACAAAGACAAAATTTTGAAAGCCATAAGAGAAAAACAACAAGTCACATAAAAGGGGAAACCCATCAGAATTACAACTGACTTCTTGGCACAAACCATAAAAGCAAGAAGAACATGGAGCAAATCATTCCCACTGTTAAAGGACTATGGATGCCAACCCAGGTTACTATAACCCAACAAAAATATAGATTATAGTTGAAGGAGAGAGAAAAATCTTCCATGACATAAACAAGATGATAGAATACATGTCTGGAAAACCAAACCTTCAGAAAATACTTGAAGCAATTCAAAGGACAGAAGAGAGGAGCAACTATCCCCAAGTACCTAGAAAGAGACACTAATAAAAATATAACCACAGAAGTATAAACTGAGACTAAAAATGCAAATGGATAATAAGGCGAAAGGAAGCAACTTTCAGTTATAAACTTAAATATTAATGGACTCCCCAATCAAAAGATATAGACTGGGAGATTGAATTAGAAAAAAAATCTGTATGCTGTCTACAAGAAACCCATCTCAATCTCAAGGATAAGCACCAATTTAAAGTGAAGGGATGGAAAAAATATTCCAAGCAAATGGTACCAAAAAGAAAGCAGGTGTTGCTATTTTAATATCAGACAAAATAGACTTCAAAGTAAAAGAAATCAAAAGAGACAGAGGACCATTACATCTTTATCAAAGGAACAATTGACCATGAAGACTTCACAATCACGAATATATATGCACCAAACTCTGGTGCACAAAACTTTTAAAGACAATTCTTCAGGACAACAAGGCACAGATTAAACCCAGCACACGCCTAGAAGGGGAATTCAATACCCCATTAAGTCCTTTGGATAGATCAATAGGACAAAGAATAAACAGAGAGACATCTGAATTGAATGACACAATATACCAAATGGACCTCACAGACATCCACCGAATATTCTACCCAAACACCAGAGAATACATTTTCCACTTAGCACCCCAAGGAACATTCTCCAAAATAGACCACGTAATGGGACACAGAAAAAAACTCAACAAATACAAAAAGATTGGAATAATTTCATGCATTCTATCAGACCACAATGCAATAATGCTCAATATCAACACCAGGATAAGCCCTACAACCTACAAGAACACACAGAGACAAAACAACACTCTCCTGAATAATGAATGGGTCACGGAGGAAATAAAGAAAGAAATAAAAGCATTCCTGGAAATGAATGACAATGATAATACAACACAACAAAACCTATGGGACATTTTAAAAGCAATCATAAGAGGGAAGTTTATAGCTCTGAGTGCCTACATCCAAAAACCAGAAAGAGCACAAGTGAATGATCTAACATTGCAGCTAAAAACACTTGAGAGAACAAAAAATGAACCCTAAATGCAGCAGACAGGAAGAAATAACAAAAATCAAAGCAGAAATCAATGAAGTAGAAACAAAGTAAACAATAAAAAAAAATCAATCCCAAATGGTGGTTCTTTGAGAGAATAAACAAGATAGACAGACCTCTAGCCCAGTTAAACAAAAGAAAGAAGGAACAATTCCAAATCAATAGAATCCATGATGAAAGGGGAAATACCACAACAGAAAATGAAAAGGTCCAGACAATCATATGGGAATACTTCAAAAACCTATACTCTACTAAGTTTGAAAACCTTGAAGAAATAGATGAATATCTGAAATCCTGGGAATCACCAAAGCTCAACCAAGAAGAGATCAACAGCTTAAACAGAACCATAATATATGAAGAAATTGAAGATGTAACAAGAAACCTCCCAACTAAAAAAAGCCCAGGCCCAGATGGTTTCATGGCAGAATTCTATAAAACATTTCAAAAAGACTTACAAAAATTATTACTCAAATTGTTTAGAATGATACAGAGGGAATTCTCTGAAATTTCTTCTATGAAGCCAGCATCACTCTAATACCAAAACCAGGCAAAGATACAACCAAAAAGAACAATGGATGCATCTCATTAATGAACACATAAGCTAAACTTCTAAACAAAATACTTGCAAATCGCATACAGACCCACATCAAGAAGATCATCCATCAAGACCAAGTTGGATTCATACCAGAGATGCAGGGATGGTTCAACATATGAAAATAAAAAGTATCATCAAACATATAAATGGACTGAAAGACAAAAACCACACGATCATCTCAATTGATGAGGAAAAAGCCTTTAACAAAATCCAGCATCCCTTCATGCTTAAAGTCCTAGAGGGAATCAGATTGGAGAGATCATTCCTCAATGTAATCAAAGCCCTATACAGGAAACCCACAGCCAATATAATCCTAAATAGGGAAATGACAGAAGCATTCCCTTTAAAGGTAGGAACTCTGCAAGGCTGCTCCCTGTCACCACTCCTCTTCAATATAGTGCTTGAAACACTTGCTAGGTCAATAAGGCAAGAAAAGTAAATTAAAGGAGTACGAACTGGAAAAGAGGAGGTCAAATATCCCTTTTTGCTGATGATATAATTTACTTAAGGGAAGTTAAAAACTCCACTAGAAAACTCCTAGAAACAATTAAGAGCTTCAGCAAAGTGGCAGGATACAAAATTAATCTAGAAAAATCAGTAGCCTTTCTTTACAGCAACAACAAGCAAATGAAGAATGAATACAAGGAGACCTTCCCACTCACAATAGCCTCAAAAACAATAAAATACCTAGAAACAAACCTAAACAAAGACACCAAAGATCTCTACAACAAAAATTTTAAACCCCTAAAGAAGGAAATTGAAGAAGACATCAGAAGATGGAAAAACCTCCCATGCTCATGGATTGGGAAAATTAATATAGTAAAAATGTTCATTCTACCCAAACTCTTGTACAGATTTAATGCAATCACCATTAAAATCCCTAAGAGTTTCTTCACAAGCTTGGGAAAAAATCCTTAATTTCATTTGGAAAAACAAAAGACCCCTAATAGCCAAAGCAACCCTGAGTGAAATGACCAATACAGGGGGAAATCTCTATACCAGACTTCAAACTATACTACAGGGCTATAGTCATAAAAACAGCTTGGTATTGGCACAAAAACAGACCTATTGACAAATGGAACAAAACTGAAGATCCAAACCTGAGCACATACCATTTCAACCACCTCATATTTGACAAGGGGGCCAAAAATATACAATGGAGGAAAGACAGCATCTTCAGCAAGTGGTATTGGCAAAACTGGATCACCACTTGTAGAAAAATGAAATTAAACCCCTACCTCTCACCCTGTACAAAAGTCAACTCCAGAAGGATCAAAGACCTCAACGTGAAACCCCAAACTCTGGAGGCAAAAGAAGAAAAAGTTGGCAGCAGACTACAAAATATAGGTGTAGGAAAAGACTTGCTCAATCAGACAGCAGCTGTGCAAGAATTAAGGTCGTCAGTTGACAAATGAGACCTCATTAAACTCAAAAGCTTCTGTGCATCAAAAGAAACAATAAAGGAAATGAAGAGAAAACCCACAGAATGGGAGGAAACCTTCATTGCACATACATTTGACAAAGCATTGATTTCCAGAACTTATAAACTACTCAAAAAACAAAGAAGAAAACAAATGAATCACTCAAAACATGGAGCAAAGAGCTGAACAGAGACTTCACAAGTGAGGAATTAGAGATGGCTGAGAAACATCTTAAAACATGTTCAACGTCACTAATAATTAGGGAAATGCAAATTAAAACCACTTTGACATATCATCTCATTCAGATAAGATTGGCTAGGATCAAGAAAACAAATGATACCAAGTGCTGGAGAGGTTATGGGGAAAGGGGAACACACATCCATTGCTGGTGGGAATGTACAGCCACTATGGAAAGCAGTGTTGAGAACCCTTGGAATACTCAAAATGAGCTTACCACCTAACCCAGTCATACCACTCCTGGGTATATACCCACAAGACTCATCTTACTGCAGAGATACATGCACAGCTATTTTTATTGCAGCTCTGTTCACAATAGCAAAAAGCTGGAACCAACCCAAATGCCCCTCAACTGATGAGTGGATAGAGAAACTGTGGTACATCTACACAATGGAGTTCTATGCAGCAGTAAAAAAAAAGACAACATCATGAACTTTGCAGGTAAATGGATGGAACTAGAAGATATTATGTTAAGTGAAGTAACACAGTCCCAGAAAAACAAATGATGAATGGTATCCCTCATCTGTGTATGATAGTGCCAATAACCCAGTTGTAAATATTTCTTGTTGGGAATGATGCATATTGGAATGAACAACAACAAGACCAGCAACAGAAAAGACTGCATCAAAGAACTGACTGAAATGAAGAATCTGGTGGGGTGGGGGGAGTGGGAGGAGGACATGGTTCTATATTCGATTTGTAACATAATCTTGTACAAAAAAAATATAAACAATAAATTTTTTTTAAAGGGAAAAAAATACTCAAAATGAACCTACCACCTGACCCAGCCATCCCACTCCTGGGTATATACCCACAATACTCATCTTACTGCAAAGATACATGCACATCCATGTTTATTGTAGCTCTCTTCACAATAGTGAAGAGCTGGAACCAACCCAAATGCCCCTCAACTGACGAGTGTATGACAAAAATGTGGTACATCTACACAATGGAGTACTACTCAGCGGTAAAGAAAGATGACATTATGAACTTTGCAGGTAAATGGATGTAACTTGAAGCCATTATGCTAAGTGAAGTAACACAGTCCCAGAAAAACAAGTGGCAAATGGTCTCACTCATTTGTGGATACTGACACCAAATCCCCAGATGAAAGGCAAACTGAACAACGCTATTGTTATATTTCAGTTTATCTGAAAGCAACTATGTTGTTATAATGTACATTTATTAATGGGCTCTAGAATCGATCCACCACTTACTTTCAGACTCTGTAATTACTGTATACTAGTGGAAAGTATGTACGCATATTTTAGAGTAATATAAAATTAAATGAGGAAAATGTGAATTCTTAAACATAAAAAAAATACTGAGAGAAAGATGCAGGATAGATCATGGCAGAGTGCATGATCTGGGGTGGGGTGGGGGGAAGGGAAAGGCAAATATGTCTAATGATGACTGAAATACACAAGACCGCAATAAAAGTATTATAAAAATGAGGAGATTAGCAAGGTGGGAGTATAGGGGGACAGTGGTCTGAATATCATGAAGATACATTGTATGGAATCATTGAATCAATGAAAATATTTTTAAAAGTCCTGAGCTCAGGAGCTCAATTTCTAATGTAAAGTTCATTTGCATCATGATTCATGTTGATTCTCTCTAAGATTTATATTTTATTTGGGCAAATACTAAATTTGATTTGTATACATCGTGATTTTTAATTTACAGTAAATAAATATCCTTACTTTCCTAGAAAAAAAATTCCAAATATTTGGAGCCTCTTCAAACCACCACAAAGATGCATTTCATTTTGTTCATTTTATTGAAATGAACTGACAAACACATCACACAGCTAAGTCAATGTAGCCATTCAAACAGACACTGAGACTAAACATTCCAGTGAACTTCTTCCTGTATAATTAGAATGGCCATTCCAAAGCCCTGGAGCTTGACTTGGGTTTATACTTTCACTATCAATTGTATTTTTATGCAGTTATCCACTGTGAAAAAATAAATAAAGCTATGAAAAATTAAAACTAGAAAAACAATTAACTTCATATTCTTCTTGTATGGAATATGTGTTTGTGTGTGTGTGTGTGTGTGTGTGTGTGTGTGTGTGTGTATGTACATTATAGGCCAGAATCTGCACATGAGAGAACATTTTCTTAAATTTCTAAATCTGGGTGATCTCGTTTAATATTACTCCTTATAAGTGCTTCAATCGCATAGTTGAATTAAGTAAGAAAGGCACAAAATTGACTAAGAAAATAGCAATGAAGTATGAAAAACCAGGGGCTGGAGATGTGAGGACTTGATCTCCTTGATGCCCTGGGGCATCACAGAGGCCAACAAATCACCTGCTTTCTCTTGTACATTCTCTTTGTACATTGGAGACACTCAATAACTACTGGAGATAGTATGTGCCCACAAACATCTTTAAAGTTAGGCAGGCATGGATCAAAATACTCTGATTTGCTAAAGTAAAACAGCCACATTTGTGAATCATCAAACAAAAAATGTCCTGTACTTAGTGTACAGGGGAGATTTGATATCTGTGGTCATGGGAGAAATGTTTAAAAAAAAGCAGCTTATGGTTGTTTCCTGACACAATGGCTCCATCCTGCGTGGCTTTGGTTATTAATACAGCACACGCCAGGAGCTGAAGACATTAATACACTCCCCAGAGGAGCCTTGTGAGTTGTTCTCTGTTTCTCCGATTCACTTGCAAACCCTGAAGCAGCTCCTAGCAAGCATGTTAATGGATTTTCTGACATTCCTCAGGAAGTTATCAAAGAAGGGTTGGCAACTAGCTCTGATTACTGTAATCTGAGCGTCTCCAGTGGAAAGCGGAGCAGCATAAACTCTGGAAGTTAACGAATCTCTCAAGACCAAGGGAAGCTTGATAGTCTAACATAGGGAAAATAATAACAATAGGTTTTGTGATTTATTTCCTTGTCTTACACTTTGGAGGTCAGATATTTCAGAGGAGACTTTTTAATGTTAAACATTGAAAATAATGTTTTTTAAACATAGAGGTGCTACAATATAATCTAGATATGAATAGGACTAAGTGGGTAGAATATGTTAGTGTAATATAAAATAACTTACAGTGTCATTGTTATTTCACGTTCTGATCTTCCTACTGTATCTAGGAGTTAAGCTATTTGCACGCAGAGTCTCCACTGATTAGGACCATCTGCTATCTTGAATGTACATAGTAATTCTATTGTAGGAGGCTCGGTAGAAAACAAGTTCCTGACTCCCACTCCATATGAGGCCAGTGAGTCCTCATATGTCTCTTGGCCCATCTCAGGCAGAGGGAAGAGTTTGACAAGTTGCTTGCACAGAAATTTTAATCCTTCCCAGAATCTGAAATCTATGAGGGTGATAGGAGACACAGTACAGGCATTCACAGATATAGTATGTAGAGTTCACTGACAGTCTCTTCAGGTAAGAGCTTGATGAGAAAACATGACAGACAGAGTTTAAACCCCTCATAAGTCACTCCCGTTAAAAGCCAAGAATCATCATGCCCCTGCCCTGGATGTGTGTCCAGGGGAGTGGGCTGAGATTGTGTGGACTTTCTGGCTGCCAGCCTAGCTCCAGGCTCCAGAGTCAGTGAGACCTTGTCTCAAAGGAAAAAGATTGGGAATGATGGTACAGGGCATCTGATGTCCTCCTCTGGCTTTGGCGCACCTGCAGACACAGTGAAAAATACTCATCATTTGGTTAGCTAACAGGCTCCTTCCTCCCCAAAGTGCTGTGTCATGGTGTGTGCTTCTGCTGTCTGGGACTGCTTGGCTTCCTTGCCTGCCTGGAGATGGTTCCCTCATCATCCTAGTTTTCTCATTGATTTGTTTTAATTTTGCTTTATTTAAAGAGTCTTGCTACATAGCCCAACATGGTTTCAAACTTTCAGTGATCCTCCTGCCTCAGCTTCTCAAGTGCTGGAATTATAGATGTGACTCACTGTGCTCATCTCCCATAGATTCTATCAGAAACAAAATGCCTTTAGTGTTAGTATTACTCACTTTTCTGTTGCTGTGATAACAAAAACCATGAATAAGGCAACTTATAGAAGGAAGAGTCTGTTAATTTACTATTCTGAGGGAAGCCTGGCAGTAGAGCTGGCTCGAACAGAAGCCAAGCAATCACATTGATAAGCAAGCACAGGAAGCAGAGAGAGAGTGTAAATCTGACAAGGCTTAAGAACTTAAGTTTTGAAGGCTGCACCTTCAAAAACTTCCCAAATAGCACTACCAACTGGAACAAGAGTCCAAATACTTGGAGCCTATGGGGGACATTTATTCAAACTGCCGCACCGTTTTTAAGTCTGGTCTAATGTATCTTTCTGATGAAGTGCGTCTCACTATCCTGTCTAGGACCATGGTAAGCTGTGCCCCCTCATACTAGCACTGGTTCTTCAAGGCTGCATTGTCATATGTTGTCTTTATGGCAGTTATCTTCCTCTACCCTGAACTGTCACGTATTTCTTATGCATTTTGCTCACTGACCTAACTCTACATCTAGTCTACAAGTGACCTGAGGGGAGAAGTCTTTGTGTTGTTCATGGCAGAATCCTAAAGCCTAACACAGGCCCAGCTCATAGTAAGGGTTTGTGAGTAGACTTAAGAATTAATGGATGTAAACTCCTGTCTGGAATGTGTTCATTACCTCTTCCCTTTGTTTGAAATGGTGTTAGAGCTGTGCCTCATAAAGATTTGCATGTTAAGGCTCCCTCTTACCCTGGTTAGTGTCATGACTTTCAGAGGTTTTAGAAACTTTATGTATGGAGGAAATGACACTAAGGAAACTTTTCTGTTGCTGTGACAGAATCACCATAACCAAGAGAACTTATAAAAGGAAGAGTTTATTTGAGCTAATAGTTGACAGTTCCAGAGGGATTAGAGTCCACCATGATGGGAGGCATGTTGGCAGGGGCAGAAAGCAGAGCTTCGCACCTCGAAGTGGGTACAGGAAGCAAAGAGAATTACTGGAGCTTGGCAAAGCTTTTTGAACTCTCTAAGCCCACCCCCTAGTAACATGGTTCCTCCAGTCTGGCCACACCTTCCAAGGCCTCCCAGAACAGTGCCACCAACTGGGAACAAAATATCCAAACCTTGGAGGACATTCTCATACAATCCACCATAGAAATGATGTTTGAATATCATGCCCATCCCCAATCTGCTCCTTTTACTCTGTCCACCATGAAATGAACAGTCTCAGCCACATAACCCTGCCAACATGACATTCTATCAGGCCACATGGACCAACTCTGAAAACTTGAGTCAAAATAAATCTTAGTTTGTTTAGGCCAGGTATTCTATTAAAGTGGAAAAGTCTGTCAAGAGTACAGAAACTATCAGTGTACCATTGTAATACTCAGGGACCAAGTGTGTTCTCACAAGGCATGCATGTGGAAATCCTACCTCCATTTTGTCACTGTAGTTTGAATGTGAGGAGAGGCCTTTGGAAGAAAATCCCGTGATGAACAGTGAGTCCTGAGTAGGATCTCTGCTCCTTTTGGGGGTTTCAGAAATTTCTCTTACCCTCTTTCCATTTGTTGAGGACATAGACATTGACACCCTGCATTCAGAACAGTACCCTAATTTCAGCATCTCAGCTTTCAGAATTGTGATGAATAAACTTCTGTTATTTATAAACCATTGAGTATTTTTTTCCAGCCAACTTAGACTGACAGAGGAAGTGGCACTGTATCTCCCTCTGGTGATACAGTCTCCAAAACCTTGAAATAACTGACCTAACAACAATCTGAATGTATGATCAGGTTCTCCCTGAAGCACCCTGCTTTTCATAATTTTATTACCATCCAGTGTTTTATTGATTGATTTGTGTATTGATATTGCCTCCCCTTCCATCACTCAATCTTTTTCATGTCTGAGTCACTAAGATCTATAGCAGAGCATACACAATGCCCTACAAATTGTCACTTGGGTTACATAACCATGGAGGAATTTAGTTGGGAACTCTAATAGATTGAAGTCCTCTGAAGGGTATCCTGCCAGTTCAGCAACGATCATAATATGATTGTCATTTAAGACATTGTTCGACCCCGGTGCAAACAGAGTGGAATAAGGAAGGAGAGAACTCAAATAGACAAAGTACCTTCGTGTATACTGCACTCTCTTCAGGTTCCATTTAACTGCCCGGGATCAAACGTGTGACCTAGTGTCTGAATTTTCAGGGCACTTCTATTTGCATCCTTAGTAGGGATCCAGCCCTTTTCTAAAAATGATGCTGTAGCTGTAAGATGCAGATGTATGAAGCATGAGAGGTAGGATGTGGGATCACCTTGTAGGGGGAGAATTGGGTGAGCCATGGTCAGTCCTGTCTCTTTGGTAGGAGTTATCCTGCAAAGCTAGAGGCAGCTGCATGCTGTGCATCACAGGAGAGCTGGAAATAAACACTGCTTGACCCTCTGCTTAATGTCCTGGAGCTCCACTGCAGTCCTAGCCTTACGGTTTCATAAGCTGACAAGTTACCTTTTTACCCCCTAAGGTGCGAGGATCACTTCAGTCACTTTATGCCAAAGTCCTCCTCATCCTCATCTAGTAAGAAGAACAGATTCCACCTACTCTGGTTGAAGCTCTCTGGTGGCTTGGAGCCCTGTCCCTCTGCCCTGTCACACCCTGCTCAGATATTTCCAAGGCTTCCACTGAAAATGATTGTACACCTTTGCCCCATCCAGCACGTGAGAAGCATCAGAAGGTTTACTCACAATTTTTATCAACATCCTGTACTCTCCTCCTTTCATTTCTCTCCTCATCTTTCTTCCTTTCAATTTGTTTTTCGTTTTCCCAGCAGAACATCTTCCAAAGAAATGCAACTCAGTTTATCATCTTTTCCATTAATCCCTGACCTCAACAACTAGAGGAATTCTCTCCTTTGAACCTGTTGGCACTTGTCCAAATTTGGTCTTTCTGCTTATCAATTCTGGCCAGTGCTATTTTTATTTAAACGCTGTCTAGATTAATTCATGAATATTTCAAAGAAGGCAATGCAGAAATAAATTGAGCCCAGGGACCACAGCATGTCATGCCTAATATGTATTCTATAAACATTGGACTGATTGATGAAATATTTATAGAGGATTGTCCAAAGGATATGAATTAAGTCATTTAAGCTCTAGTTTAACAGAATTTATCTTTGTGTAAAGGCAGACTGTATCAGAGAGCCGCATACATAGTTGAGAGTCATGGAATTCTTTTTACTGCAGAACTTGGAAGAAAAATAAAATTGTTCAAATAAGAGAAAGGCGTATTTAGAAAAACTCTTGCCAGTGTTCAGAGTGGAAGAAGCTTCTAAGAAATGAGGACTGTGAGAGAAAAAGAAGTAAGAAATGAAGAAAAAAGAAATGTCCACTTTCAATATATGTTTGTTTCCTTTAAATTTTTAAATAAATATTTTCTATAAAATAAGAAGACAGTTCAATGAGGGAACACATGTTATGTACTGCATGGGTGTTGAGTTACAGGATCCTTGTCATAATGACTTAAAATTGAAATTTTTATTCCCTGTTACCACACACAATATTAAACATCAGGTTTAGCTCTCCAGAGGACCAGAATTATTTTCCTTTTGGATACTGTAAATTATAAACTAGTTAAAATATTCTAATGTCTTTAGTTTCTTTACACAGTCTATGAAAATTTTTAAAAGAATCTTTTCACCCCACCATCACTACAGGAATATCAATTCCACATTGATATGAGGTAAAATTACAAGCAATTATGCAAGGTACTTTCTTCAGGGTATGACTCAGATGAAGAGCTGAAAAATTAGAATTCCAAACCATTATGTTCATAACTTTTCAGCCTTTATGATGATGATGCATTTATATTCTAAAATATTTGACCTTGGATTATTCTTTAATTTCTACCAGTAGTTTTCAGGGTGCATAAGATAGGAATTCAGGATCAATTGTAATTATTTTTAATATTATAGAATTTATGCATGGATATTAATTTTTCAAATGATACTAGGTCATGAAAAGATAACAAAGGATTATCTGAAACATTTTAAAAACTGTATTTATCGTATCATGTGTATCAGTGCTTTTTCCTATATGTATGTACATGAACCACATGTGTGCAATGCCCACAGGGGCCAAAAGAGATCATTGGATCCCCTGGAACTGGAGTCCTGGGCAGTTTTCCACCACCATGTCAGTGTTGAGAACTGAACTCAGTCCTCTACCCTTCAGTACTTTTAACTACTAAGCCATCTCTCCAGCCCCATAAACATTTTTAGTTACTTATCATGAACAGATTTGTTTTTAGTTATTTTAATGATCTTCATTAGAAAAATATGGTTTTAATATTGTATTCGTTATTTTTATGCATATGAGCATATAGCCTGCATGTATGTGAGTATACCTGTGTCATCCAATGCCTGCAGAGGTCAGAAGAAGGTATTGGATTCCCCTGGAACTAGAGTTAAGGACAGTTCTTAGCCACCATGTGGGTGCTGGGAATCAAATCCAGGTCCTCTACAAGAGCAGCCAGTGCTCTTAACTGATGAGCGATCTCTCCAGCCCCTGAAAACATGTTTTTATAAGTCTCATTTACAATTGCAAACATCAGGCTGTTCCTTATTTCCTTTCAGTGTTTAACAGCCATGCTGCATGCCAAACTTGCTGAATTCTGTCTTATGCTAAGTATCTCAATATGAAATGAAGTCAGTTGAGCAGATTTAGTGGGCAAAGCGAAAGGCAGGGAAGAGTAACAGGAGCCACAAGTC
The DNA here is from genome assembly GCA_009823505.1 of Rhizomys pruinosus. NCBI lineage: Eukaryota > Metazoa > Chordata > Mammalia > Rodentia > Spalacidae > Rhizomys > Rhizomys pruinosus. The sequence goes on from VZQC01007611.1 coordinate 5,246,536, forward strand.
TGCTTCTTCACAGACTGAGGAATACAGGTATTGTGAGATCTATTTACTTATTTGCATATCTTTGGGAGGAACTTGATTTATACTCCAGTAATATCCATCTCCAACTTTTTTTTGTTTCCATGGTATCATGGATATTTTTGGTAGTTGAAGCGACTTGGAGTTTGGGTTTCATTTTGCAGGGCTGAGTCATTATAATAAGTAATTTTCCCTTTCCATTTAAGCTCCCAAAGAACACTTCCCTATTCTGACCACCCCTAAGAAGAGTTTTTCCATGAAGAGAAGCTGAATCAATCCATGTTCTCCTTTTACCAATGACATAAATTTGCTACTGGATTATGAAGTTTCCTGCTAGATTGAGCTAACCCATGAATTTCTCTTTTTTTTTTTTTTTTTTGTCTTTTCAAGACAGGGTCTCCCTGTAGCCCCAGCTATCCTGGAACTCACTCTGTAGACCAGGCTGGCCTCTGCCTCCCAAGTGCTAAGATTAAAGGCATGCGCCACCACACCCAGCTGAATTTCTCCTCTTTATCTCTCCCTTTTTAAAATTTTCCCCAATTCATCCTTTTTATCACATTTAGTTTTTAATGTTTGTATATTTTGGTGTACATAATTTGGTGTACATAATTTTTGTTCAATAGCAGCTAGAACTACATAAATCTATATGAATCAAATAATTATTGGAGTTATTGGATTTATGGCTTTTATAATTATGCTGCCTTTATTTGTGAATCTGAAAAGCCAGATAAGGCAGGAATACATAGAAAGTATGTAAGAAAGCAGAAGCATTGCTATGGACGGCAACAGTTCACAGAGGAATGCAGAAAATGTACTAGATGACAATGTTAACAATGTATGATTCTATGTTTGTTATTCAGTATGTGGCTTATATCATGACCTGTTTGTTATATCATGACCTATGGGGTTGATGTTCAATGACCGCATCACATATATATATGCCATATAATATAATATAATCCATGGAATGAAACACTTCTTTAAAATTTGCCTGTGTCACATAAATAAATTGAATAAATGCAGAATGAACATTATACCATGATACCATCTATTATTATATTATATTGAATTATATTGTAATATTATATATTACAATGACTTAAGGGGCTTTATAAATCAGAGTTTCTTATATTCAAATGACAGACATTTTATTTTATAGATCTGGGGTGAGGTATTAAAAGATTCATCAGTGTTTCAACTATTTTCTTTTAAACTTTTGCAAAAGTTTTTACTTTTTATTATCTTAAATTTTTTTATTGAAATTTTGTGCATTTAATACAACCATTCCCAATCAAATTTAGATGTTCCCCATCAAGGCCTCCCGCCAGAGCTCATGCATTCTACCCTACATGTTAAGTCCTGTCTTGCACCTTTTTCTTAGTTTTTTTTTTTAACTTTTTGGATGTAAAAGTTTACCGTTTCTGTGCAGTAGAGGCAGCCATGTGCCTGTATATCCCAAATCTAATTGGCTATTGGCTCTCTCCTTGGAGGAATAACCCATGGCTGATGCCACAAGCTTACATCCTCTACAGGTTAGGAGATGTTATAAGCCACAGTAAGACCCTGTCATATTTAACAGGGGGTAAAAATGTAATTCTGGATTACATCATCCAAACATATGTGTCTATGCTAAAGTAACACCTCCCATAAACTATTAGGCGCTTAAAGTACCTATATATCTAAATTGCTTGTGCTTCATTAGTAGGATCGAAAGGTATTCCTGGACAAAATAGTCACCCATGGAAGGAAACAGCCAGAATTGACCAGAGAGTCCAAAGAAACAGTCTCCAGCAGTGGTTGTTTTAACCTCTCATACCCCTGTGCCCCTTTTCTAAGCCTAGGGAACAATCTGCGGAAGAGGGGGCTGGCTTAGACTGTAAAGCTGCGATTGGGGTTAATGGTGAAACTACAGAAATGTAGTCTGGAACTCCATTTGATAACTTGATTGACAAACAACCTCGCACCCCCCATGGATGCGTGGGTCTGTAGGGGTTTAGGGCCACAAACAGCCTGCGGATTGTTTTGCACGAAGCTGCTTTGTACTCATGGATTATCCACTATAGCTAAAAAATGAAAAAAAAAAAACTGAGGGAGAAAGAATGCAGGACGTTATGGCGAGACAAGGAATGCATTTGATCTGGGATTGGGGGTGGGGGTTGGGGGGGACGGGAAAGGGAAATAAGCCTGAAACTAATTGGAAAATAAAAAATGTATGAAATCCACAAAGCATTCAATAAAAAATTAAATTAAAAAAAAAAAGTTTTTTTTTTCTTTTGCAATTCTTTTATATTATTTTTGTTGTTCTAAATATCATATATGCACACACACATGTACCAAATATGATAGTCTAGAGATAAACTATAAATTTTTCCAAAACACATTTGTGATTCACTTTTAACAGTAATATTGCATGCAGGTAAAAAGAAATATAACTTTTACCTTCTTTTTTTTTTTTTTTTTTGTCTTTTCGAGGACAGGGTCTCCCTCTATGCCCCAGTGTCCTGGAATTCACTCTGTAGACCAGGCTGGCCTTGAACTCCAAAGATCCGCCTGGCCTCTGCCTCCCAAGTGCTAGGCATTAAAGGCGTGAGCCACCACGCCTGGCCCCTTCTTATTAATAGCAGTTTGATGTTTTTTTTAATGTACTTTTAAATAAGTGATTTATTCATTCTCATAATTCTCATAATTTGGGAAATAGAAACATAAGCTTCAAGCTATATCTACAGTAGCATGAGTCAACATGGTATTATTTTTACTAAAAAATTACCCAGCTTGACTTACATATAAGGATTTGGTGTTAAGATTCACAAATGAGCCGGGCGTGGTGGCACACACATTTAATCTCAGCACTTGGGAGGCAGAGGCAGGTGGATCTCTGTGAGTTCAAGGCCAGCCTGGCCTACAGAGGGAGTTCCAGGATAGACAGAGAGCTAAAGGGCGACCCTGTCTCAAAAAGACAAAAAAAAAAAAAAAAAAAAAAAAAAAGATTCACAAATGAGGGACACCATTGGTCATTTCTTTTTCTGGGACTGTGTTACTTCACTTAGCATAAACATTTTCTAGTTCCATCCAGTTCCTGCAAAATTTCATGATGTTGTCTTTCTTTACTGCTACCACAGAACTTTGTTGTGTACACAACCACATTTTCATTATCCACTCAATCAGTTGATGAGTTGATGGGATTTATCTGTTTACAACTCTTAACTTCTATATATATATATATATATGCATGCCAGCCTTATAAACAATTACCTGCAGGCCTCCCTTGTTATTGTGGTGAGCACTCTGGTGTGTGGAGCATGCAAGAATGTGATTGGGGCTGTGCAGAATCTTCCAGGTTGAGCCTTAGTGAGCTGACATTTCAAGGTCTTCAACTTAGAGGTCCAAGGAGTTAGTTGTGAATTCATCAAGAGTTTAAAGTCTGGCTTTTACTGTATATTGGGCATCAAAATATGATATGACAGCTGTCAGTAAGAAGTACAGATACTAGAAGGGAAGAAAATTTGTCATTGCAAGAAATATAAGAAGCAAATCAAAAAAGAGGGTGGAGTGAGATACAAATGGAATTATGAAAGCAAACACCTCTAATTTATGATAATTTTGCAAAATATGACTGGAATTCACTCTTCCTCTCCCTCTCTCAAAGGCCTTATTTGAGTATTGGTAGCCACAGCTTTATAATTTTCTTTTTATACATTGATTCGCCATATTATAAGCAGAATTTGAGTTGATGCACATTTTCTTCAGGTTCCCTAATGCATTTACTAAGGACATATTTGAGCCATAAGGGTCTGAGAGCTAGAGTGCTTTTTAAAATGAATTTAATTATTTAAGCGCTATTCCATTATTTTGAGTTTGTAATTTAATTTTCGGGGGGAAATCTGGTTTTCTAATTTCTACCTCCTTTTTTTTCAGAACCTCAAAATGACACCCAAGTAAGTACTTGAGTGCCCGTAGACAAATAAGCCATTGACTATGCTGTATCAAAAAAGGCACCTATAGATGGGAATATCCTCACTTTTCTCTTTTGTATTCACAGAGCTGCAGGGAATTATAGAGCAACTGAGTTTAAGGCTCTGTACCAGGACGAGGAGTGAAATCACCCATGTGGTCCCAAATAAGTGCATGGATATTGTAAGATGATAAATGAGTGCCGATTTAAAGAAATGAATTTCTTCCAAAATGATTCCCTATCTTTGACATATAAATGCTACTTGAAATAAGATGGCGATTTTTTAAAAAAGGATGTTTATGTGGGCACAAAGGCAATGCCAGTGCAGGGCCTGGAGGCAGGAAAGCCACGGAGAACCGAATTGTGCATCCGCCTTGGCCTCTCCTGGTTTTTCAAGTGCCTGACTGACTGACACTCATTAACCTCCGTATCAAACCCCAGTGGAAATGGAGTGTGAGTGGTTTCAGCTATGATTCTCATTTGCTATAAATGACCGAGCATGAGACAAAAGAGAAATGACTGTTCTGCCAGACTTGGTTCAGTGCCATTGTTTTGGCACTTTGTAGTGGAATACTTACATCAAAGTAAGTGGACGTGAGCTGACTGAGAAATTCATCAAAACATTTCATTCGCAAAGATTTGTGAAAAATATTCCAACATGTGTTAAAACATATTTGTGCCGACATACATTCATTGACATGATGTGTACAACCTCAGGCACACTAACATACATTTTTCTCCTTTGTTTTCAGTATTTTGAAATCCCAGTACTCCATATATCAGAAAGTCAAGTGAACACGTAAATTTTACCCTGAGCCTGGTGTGCCAAAACACAGATTTTCTGTTAATAAAACACACACATTTTCTTTACTGCTATTCTTCATTTTCCCTTATCTATTTGAATTCACAATAGAAACTAAGATATTTCTCCTGCTGTGTATTTATTCTTCTTCCCTTTAAAAGTCTGTTATAAAAATTAGTTTAAAATAACACTACAAGGCCTAAGGAGATGGTTCAGTTGTTAAGAGCACTGCTCTTTCAGAAGGCCTAGGTTGGAATCCCAATGCCTACCTGGTGGCTAACATCCATCTAGTTCCATGGGATTGGATGTCCTCTTCTGTCTTCCATAGGCACTGCAAGACACAGGTGTACTTAAATACATGCAGGCATAACACTCACACACATAAGATAAAAATAGATAAATCAAAGCAATTAAAAACAGACTCGTACACAAAAAAATAAGGAAAATAAAAATTAACACTACCCACTGAAGGCCTCCACCTTCTTGTGGATGTGGACATGAGTTGTTTACAGAAGTATCTGTCACTTACCATTATTCTAAGTGAAGAAGCTTGTCCTGTGCTGTTCTCTCTTTGTCCTTGATGGCCTGGATGTCGCCTGGAGGATCCACCTAGGGGGTCTGTCATCTCCATTCTCCTCCTACCATTGTTCTATTCTATTCCATCACAGGAAAGACGGTTATCTATCTTTTAAGAGAAATATACTAGTGCAAAGTTACAAAACAGTTCCAAATCACCAGACCACTCTTGGAACTTCTTGATATATTTATTTTAATTAACTCTAACACCTAACTGCCCAAAGTAGCAGTAATTTATTATCTCTGCAAGCCTCTTCCCTAAGCATTGAAATATATCAGAACCTTTGAAATTCACTTAGTCCAAAAGAGATGAATTTGCAAACATCAAACCAGAGAGCTTGATGGGAATGTATGGGAGACACCCTTAACAGCTCTTGAGCTAGCAAATCACAAGTGTCAGCACACATGCAAAAACAAGCTGATTTCTGCCCATTTGGTAGGAATATAAATTTGGCAATTCACAAACCTTTTATTCCATAAATTCTGACTCTAGTAATTTAGCTTAAAATGTTATTCACCAAGAAATATATATATATATATATATATATAATATCTATTATATATAAGAGAGAGAGAGAGAGAGAGAGAGAGAGACTTTAAACTAAAATGAAAACCACACCAGAAGCAACCTCAAATTTTCTTTAGGAAAATAATTGCTTAAATATGTGATGGATGGGGTTGGAGAGATGGCTCAGAGTTAAGAGCACTAGCTGCTCTTGTAGATGTCCCAGATTCAGATGCCATCCACAAGACAGCAACTAGCAACTGTCCATAACTCTAGTTCCCAGAGCTCCTATGCCCTCTTCTCACCTCCATGAGCCCTGCACAACACAGGTGCACTTACACACATGCTGGCATTACACTCATACACAGCAAGTAAAATTAAATAAAAAGTTCAAATAAATAATGGCATATCCATATAATGATCGTCTACATTCTTATTTAAAGCTAAGTAGATATTACTCATGGACAAACAACTGATAGAAACATATTGCCAAAATTATGATATAATCAGATTTTATGTGTATACACATTTCAAGAAGCATAAATAAATTTGGGGAGAATTCACAAATCTCTTAAGCACTAGTCAGGAAGTACAATGCCAGGCAAATAAAGAGATTTTTAAATTTATAACTTATGAAAATAAATTCCCTAAATGTCTTTTATGTCTGCTTTTATTAAATAAAAATAAAATGGAAAAATGGATCGTTGGGGGAAAAAAGTATTTTCAAAGCAAGTAAGGAAAAAATTCACATTCAGTTGAAGCTTTGATCATGAGAAGCTTTGAAAAGTGAGCGTAAACAATAAACCATTTCATCTAACTATCAAATTATGGGAAATGTGGAGAATGGAGAAGTAAAGATGATGTAGAACTGAGGAGTAACCAGGTCAGGAGAGACTAGCCAAGGCCACACTATATATTTTTTACATGAAAAGGGACCAGAATTTAAAAAAATATTTTATTGATTCTTTGGGGATTTCACAAAATGTATTTTGGTCATATTTAACCCCTTCCCCATCTCTCTCAGATCTACACCCACCTTCCATCATTCCTACCTCATGTTCCTATTAAAGTTTTTAAAGCCCATGGAGGCTGATGGCCTTTGGTGTGGGTCCATGTCCTATAGTCTGGTCAGCCTACCAGGGACCACACCCTCGAAGTTCCTTAAAGCTCCTCCATGCTAAGTTTTCATCTGGATTTGGTTTGTGGTTACCTTGTGCATGGGGCCACAAATGCTGTCCCGCCATATACGCATTGCCTTTTGACATCCAGACAACAAGGTTTCACTCTATTCATTCACCACCTCTGGCTCTTACAATCTTTCTGCTCCCTCTTTCACAATGAACCCTGAGACTTGGGAGAAGAGAGTGGAATAGAAGTTTTTCATTTAGGGACAGGAACACCTCAGTCTCCTAGTTAATACAGGTTGACCATCTGCTGCAAGAAGAAGTGTCTTTGGTGAGAGTTGAGATATGCTAATCTATAGATATAACAATAAATCATCAGCAGTCATTTAATACTATGCTCATTTACCAGGATAATAGTAGCAGGATATCTCCTATGGTCTCAGACCTCTTTGGTCATGGATTCTCTGGTAATAGTGCCAGGTTTGGGCTCCATCTTGTAAGTTGGGCCTTAAATCCAATCAGAAGGTGGGTGGCTACTCACGCAGCATTCACTCCACTATGGTACCAATGGTCATATTTTGCCAGGCCAGTCATCGCTGTAACTCATAAGGTTCACAGCTTGTTAAGCTTGATGATTACTTTTTTATCCAGTACCCTGCACAGCACCTCCCAGTAATATTAAATCAAGCTAAATTGTAGCATTAAAGTATGAAGCTTTGAAGTCAGTACCAGCTCTATTTCTCCATATTTGTTCTACAATTCACATACTTGATTTCTTCAGTAATGGAGTCTTACCCTCAAGTTCTAGCAGGGAACAAAAACTAATGGCAATATCCTGTACTATTTGAACATTTATGGGATATCCCTGATCAACAACTCCAAAAGAGGGAGCAGATTTCTGGCATTGGGCTTTTTACTTGTTAGCCTGTGGTGCCTGGTAAGACCAATGTCCCCTTTCCATAGGGTAACTCTGTTTAAACTACTTTTGTACATGTACATATTTTAAGAAGCTTCTACAGTATGTTTCCATTTTAAGAAGCTTCTACAGTATGTTTCCATGTGACTTCTTCAGAAGGCCATTGGTGTTGCTTATCCCTCCTTTTCCTTCCTCCGCTACCCTGCCCTCCCTTATCCCACCCAATTTAACCCCTGTTTTTCCATTAACCCTCTCTCCTTCTGTATCACTTCATTGTCTTCACTCCCCCAAAGGCCCCTTCCATAGTCCCTAATTAGTTTTCTCCCCTCTATGGATTTTCCAAGTGAAGCACACACACTTAATGATTCAAGGCTAATATCCACATATGAGCGAGAACATGTGACACTTGTCTTTTTGTGTCTGCGTTACTTCAGTTCCATGCATTGACTTGGGAATTTCGTAATTTATTTTTTTCTCAACAGCTGAATAATATTACATTATGTAAATGCAATGCAAACACAGCATACCTTTATTATCGACTCATCATTTGATGTACATCTGGATTATTTCCATTATCTGCCCATCGAAAATAGAGCAGCAATGAACATACACAAGCAGTTATCTCTGTACAAGGTATAGAGTCTTTTGTGTATATACCCAGGATTGGTATACATAGAAGATCTATTTTGAGCTTTCTGAGGAACAAATTTTCACAGCAGCTGCACCACTTTAAATTCCCGTCAGCAGCAAATAAGTGCACCCTTTCCACCAAATCTCTCCAACATTTTGTTGCTGTTTTTTGGATCTTAGGGATTTGCACTTGGGTATGATGAAATCTTGGAGAAGTTTTAATTTTATTTCCCTGTGGTTAAAGACATTGAGCATTAAATAATATGTTCTCCACTATTTGCATTTCACTATTTGAGAACCTTTCATTTTAATTCCTTGCCCTAATTTTTCGTTAGGCTGTTTGGTTTTATTTATTTTTTGATGTTTAGTTTTTTGAGTTATTTGTATATCTAGATACTAACCCTCTTTCAGATGTGTAGCTATCTGATACACATATGATATTTTTTACTATTCTATAGCTTTTTTTTTACTCAAATGATCATTTCCTCTTCAATACAGAGGCTTCAAGTTTAATGAGGTCCCATTTGTCAAGTGTTAGCTTTGGCATCTGCTCCATTGGCATTCTGCTGAGGGAGTCTTTCCCGTGCCTAGAATTTCCAGCACATTCCCTACTTTCTCCTCAGAATTTCACTTTTATGTTGAGGTCCATGATTTACTTGGAGTTGAGTTTTGTGCATGTAGAGGCATGCATCTGGTTTTTCTTCTTTTATATGTAGTTAACCAGTTTGACCAGGAACATTTGTTGAAGATTCCGTCTTTTCTCCAATGTGCATTTTTGGCTCCTTTGTCAAAAACAGATGGTTGCAAGTGCATGAACTTAAATCTAGGGCCCCTGTTCTATTCCACAAATGAATGTGTCTGTTTTCATGTCAGAAGCATGCTGTTTTATCACTATAGTTCTGTAGTTTAATTTGAAATCAGGGACGGTGATGCCTCCAGATCTTCTTTCATTGTTCAGCATTGTTTTCGACTATCCTAGGATTTAATATTTCCATATAAAATTTGAGATTTTTTTTTCAATTTCTTTGAATCACCCCAAAGATCCACCAACTGACACCTGACAAGGACCAGCACCTACTCCAGGCTCCCTGTCTCCATTGAGGATTTACCAGATCCTATCCTGTTCCCCACCATGGCTTCTCCAAGTAGTCCCAAGGAAGTTGTCTGGGCCACTCTGCCAACACCTCAAACCCCCACCACCTTGACTTATCATGAATTGCCACTTTCTCCTGGCCCCTTCTTTCTCCTTTGTGAATTGCCAGATCCCAGTCCATTCTTCACCAGGAACTCCTCCAAATGCCAGAGCACTGCCATGTCCTTGACATGCACTATCCATTTGTTCCATCCAGTTTTGAGACCCAGGGTCAGTGAACAACTATGGGGAATCTGTTCCAAGTTCACTGACCAAGCCTCTGCAGGCACCAGACTAGAGCTGTCAGACAAGTGCTGTCAAATAAGAAAACCTAGAAGAGAGCCTGTAGCTCCCAGTACCAGAAAAAGAGATGAATATGAAAATAATAAAACAGAAAAAAAACTGAGAAAAGAACATAAAGCAACAATTTTGAGAGATACTGTGCCCAAATACATCATCCTATTTTTTTAGATCTCTACTTGAAGAACAAACTGAAATGACATATGTTCACAAAATTCTTTTAGAGTTAAAGAGAAAAATCTATGGTGATGAAGGGGACTACATAAGAGTGAAAGAAACTACACTTTTTATCAGCTAATTTGAAGCTGAATTCTTTTTGAGACCTACATAAAAGGAAAGAAAGCCTGCATAAGCCAAACTTGTATTCTCAGAACTGCTGAGAAAATGTGAAAATGGATAGAATTTAGTTGTTAGGGAATTATTGTTAATTTTATCAGACATGATTGTGGAAGAATAGAAGAAAAAGTTCTTTCAGTAGCGGCCCTCTACACTTGCTATTTATCATTATATATATACTTCTTGAGAAAGGTTCAAACTCTATAGCTCCAAATGACATGGAGTTTGTTGTGTAGACTAAGCTGGCCTCAAACACACAGAGATCTGCCTGTCTATGCTTCCTGAATGCTGGGATTAGATGTGTGCACCACCATATCCAGCCTGTGACAAACATTTTTCAAATCATATTTCCTTGGATTTATGATTGTTATGCAGATGTGTAGTATTCACAAAGCTATTTATTAACCTAAGTGAACTATTATAGTTCCATCAGCCAAGAAGAAGAGTTCCAAATATGTCCACCTTTTCTAACTTAACTAACCATTTCTACTTTGAGAAAATTCTTTTGAACAAGGACTTCACAGAAAATCGCATACTTCCTACTTTTCACTCTTTGATACTCCAGGATGCACATATAACAGACAAGACTATTTTCACCGAGAAGCCATGTTGTTATCCAATTATTAATTATATCCATTTCTACATTTTACAATATATCTAGTTTGATATAATGAAGTGCCTTTTTATTTTTGTTGGATTGTTTTTTGAGACAGGGTTTCTCTGTAGCCCCAGCTGGCCTAGAACTCACTATGTAGACCAGACTGATCTGTACCTCATAGAGATCTGCCTCTGCCTTCTGTGTGCTGGGATTAAACCATTTCCCTGCTTGAAGTGCCCTTTTATGCTTGATTTTTCTGATATCTTTTGATTTGTAGTAGGAACAACTAGATACAACTTCCCACCCCTTTCTCCTGTCTTCCCCTCCCCCATTATGGTGCTGCGGAACAGCTCAGAGCATCACACACACCAGGTAGGTTCTCCGTCTCTGAGCTCCACCACAGCTTGGGCATACCTCTGTGTTTCTTACTGTACAGTGATTTTGTTGTTGTTGTCATTTATTACCGTTATTGTTTTATCAGAATAAACAGAATCATGCAGCAGCCTCCCTGACCTCTGCAGGTATTGCACACACATAATGCACACTATACCCGTAACAATAAGCTCCTTCAAAGCTGTGCCAGTGTTGCTCCTATTGTGCCTCTTGTTGCTGCATGTCCCAGTGTCCCAAGGCTGTTTCTCCCACCATGTGTAAGGACTGGTCAACTGCATTAAGTGTGTTTGTATATCTTATGCACATCTTCCTCATGTTCCTTGTCAAAGTAACACATCATTTTATATTTCCATCATATCATTCTACACCTTGTGGTGAATGAATGGTTTGAGTGCCAAGTTCATCTCCATGTATGCCATTTTATGTCCCACAAACAATGTGTGGTAATACCTGTTGCTTTATGTCTTTACAGGAAGAATACAGAATACACTGCTAATTTTTCCAAATTTTTTGACTAGTGGATAAGTGAGAAGTTCTATGTGAAGATTAGAGTTTCAATTTGGTTTTCAAGAATTTTGAATGTTGTACAGATTTCCAGTGGTTTGAACTGTCTGTCATTACTTTTATCTATTCCTAGTAGAGTGGACATAAATTGGAAACAGTTCTTACTCGCTTGTCATGTTCAGTTTAACCTTTTTTATCACTCATGAATACATTGTTAGATTTTATACACACGGCCTTGGCACCCGGAGCTGCTGCTTGCCTGACTTTCAGGTATCATATGCTCCATCAAGACTGTTTCCTGTCCCTGTCTGTGCCACATTTATTACTAATTTACAAGTTACGTGTAAATATCTCATTCACTGATAATTTGTTCTGGTGAGTAGCGTAAACAACAAAACCAATTTAGCTTTTTTAAAAAAATGACTAATGGGCTCTGCAAAGCCATTTGTTTATATTTTCTTCTTTCAGTACTCTGAAATTCTGTCTACACCATCTGTGCTGGGTTTGTGTTAGAATGGAAACCAGAACACTTAAAATTTCTACTTTGAAAGATTCCCATTTTATTTTATAATTTGTATCAACACACTTTTGAGTTTTAATGGAACATATCTATATGGTCTCACTCTTTTTTCACTTATTGATTTTATTAACTGCATCATGCTTACAAGTAATTTACATTGTTTTTTCATTTTAGTTATCTTTCTTTTAGTGTCATTAACAACTTTTTACACTGCACACATACACAGTATCATGAATAACAATGTCTTAGATGAATTTAAAAAGCAAAATATTAGCCTTCGTGTGCATAACATAAAGGAGAGACAAGCAATATTCAGTTCCCTGATAGTTTATGCCATTTTTTCATGAATAATGAAATGCACACAGAAATGGTGACATGTTCCTTTTGTAGAGTAGTTATGTAATGAAAGGGCAAAATTGAAAGGAAAAGTTATTTTTAAAATCAACACATCCCTAACAATAGCAAGATGAAGTTTCTTTCCACGTGTGACTCTGGTGTTAGGAATATTAGATCATATATCAAGCTTGTTGAGAGTTTCATAAGACCGACTGTTTTTGATAAGCCCTGGATTTGCTGCTATAAATGTATAAAGATTTATGAATTCATTTTCATATTTAAATTACAAAATCCTGTAGCACATCTGAAGCCTCAGCCCCACAGTTAAACTGAATGTTTCACTGGAGACTCCTACCTTGTCTTGGAACATAGATTAATGTAAGAGGTCCTCATCTGTGAGAAAGTATATAAAACTATCGTGGCAATTAAGGCTACTGAGTATATTATGAAAGAAGATAGTTTCACTCCCACCTGTTGGAGATTTGATTAAAAAAAAACTTTCTTCAAATCTTACCAATTAATTATATAAAATACCTATTTACGAGTAAGAATAATAAAATTTTAACAAATTTAAACTAGTGCATTCATAGTATAATTAAACCATTAAATCCTATTCACAGGTCATATATTTGCATAAGAATAGTCAGCAATGCATATAAGTTTCTAGTGGCATGATAACAATTAGAAACTTACCAGAGACTACTGCAAATGATTTGCTAATAACTTAGTAAGAAATCTTTACTTCGCCATAATTAACTTAAACATATTAGGAACACATTGTCATATTTTACAATCAGCAGAATTTATTTTTAATGATAATATCATTATTGCACATGATTACAAAGATGTGCATTAAAATAAACACATTAAAACATCAGGCATAAATCAACAGTGAACATCTTTCACAATCATAATCTCCAAGGCAATGAAAAGTTCTTTGAGGATTTGAAGAGTGTTCTGTCCAAACTTGCTTTTGTAAATTGCAGACAGCATTCTTCCATTCTTCAGAAGACCCGGGAGGACCTTCAGTCATTGCTGCTTCGAAGTGACACTGCACACTATCATGAATTTTCTGAGAGCGTAAATCCTCCCTGCACCAGGGAGGAGGCAGATGTTTTGAGACCAGCACTCAGGAGTGGGTCACTTGGTGAATCTCTGCTAAGTGTGTACTCGGCTCACAGTTTTTATATTCATTCAGATGTAAGTTTGGCAGAACAGTGTGTGTGTGTGTGTGTGTGTGTGTGTGTGTGTGTGTGTGTGTGTGTAGGGGGTGCATGCATACAAGTGTACAAGTACAAGTGTATGCCTGAGGTAGCCAGAGCAGTGACTCCTCTATTGCTTTCTGTCTTACTGACTTGAGATAGGGCCTCTCACTGAGTGAAGGCATCTGCTCCTTCTGAGTAGGCCGGCTAGCTCTAGAGCTCAGGATCCTCTTGTCTCCTTTCCTGTGCTGGGTTTACATCATGTGCAGCCACGAATGACTATTTACTGGAGGTTGGGTATTCAGATAGGTGCTGCTGCTTGCTGAGCATAGCCCTTCCCCAGTGAAACATCTCCCCTCCTTCCACAGCACATATTTTACTATTGATAACTCTCACTAAATGTTGGGACAGCATGATTTCCAAATGTAAATCTGCATATATTTGCATGTATCTGCACATGCACTTCTGTGTTGTTTTGTGTACATCATTATTTTTCTGGCTGAAATGAAGTATTCACCTATGTGGCTAATTTATTTTACTTCAAGGTCACCTTGCACAAATGTTTGCAAGTGTAGAACTCATCTGAGCTTTCAGATAAATCTAATCTCAAAATAAAAAAAAAATGATTTTCCTAATTTTCAGAAATTAATCAACAAATATTCTCCTGGAGCCTCGTGGTTTAGGAAAATTCTTTCTTGTCACCTGTTTTATCTGTAAATCTCATGTGGGTAACCATTACTGAATTTGGGGCTGAAGGAGGGAAATGATGATTAATAATTTTTTTCAAACATTGTGGGAATTATTTATTCAACTAAGACTCTCAAGTCCCCAAGTGAAAATAGAAACTGACATAAGGAACCATTATCTTCTCAAAAAAAAATTCACCTACTTTATAATAGAGGACACAAAATATTCTAACTCAACAACCACATAATTTTCACACTAAATACTGTTTTATAGTGAAACTTTCAGAATTAGCAGGACATCCGGAAGTAGACAGCTGTAACTCAGCAACACCATCCTACCTTCTCCAATCCTCTATCAGCACTGTGCTCTTTGGATAGATGTGAAACTTCTAAGAGAGGAATCTGTTAGCTCCACTGAGGTAGCCTTAGGACCAATCAGAAGACACAAGTAAGAGTTTATTAACCAATGAACGTCTGCAACAGATGTGTATTTCTTTTTTATACTTTTATTTTTTCAGGTTAGAGACTGCAACTTAATTATTGTTTATTAAAAATCTTCAAATTCTACTTGTGTCCAAGTCCACTGTTTATTACCCTCTCGCCCTGAGGGAAAAATTCTTCCTCAAAAAAAGGGAGGAGAGGACATGTGTAGTTTCCAGAAAAAGCAAGAGTAGACAACACCCACCAGAAAAGAGGGGGAGGGGCATGAGGACACGTGATGCTCGGCTTGGATACTACTCTAAGAATGAAAACCAGATATATAATGGCAATGCTTAAAGCTGGGGATCTGTCAGAGTCATCTCTGTCTCCCGTTCAGCACTGTAAGAAAGAACCTATGGGGTAACCACAATCCAACACAGGACAACCGCTAACAAAAAATAATGGCAGCCCGGTGTGAGCCAAGGAAGATTCTGTCAGAGCAGTCCTCAAGCTTCCTTGGCTTCTGCACAGCAGGTCCTGTGTCCAGGTATGCCTTCACAATCACAGTAGGTTACATGGAAGGTGGCTGTTAAAAAGTTGAAAATGACCCTACTAATGAAGCTATATATTATACTGTTTAAATACCTAAATATCTAATTGCATGTGTTTCATTAGTAGGATCGAAAGGTTAAGCCTGGACAAGCTGGCAGCCCATGAAAGAAAACAGCCAGAACTGACTAGAGACCAAGACATCAGCTCCAGAGAAAGTAGAGTGTTTTGCTTCTCATCCACCTGTGCCCCTTTTCTAAGCCTAGGGAACAATCTGCGGAAGAGGGGGCGTGGTAGAATGTAAGGGCTTCGATTGGGGTTAATGGTGAAACTACAACAATATAGACTGGACACTCATTTGATCAACTTGATTGAACATACAAGCCCCCCCCCCCCTTTCATGATGGTGGGACCCATGAGCTGTGTGGGTTTGGGCACAACTGCTTGCAAATTGGTTTTACATGAAGGATGCTTGTACTCACAAATTATCACCTATTGTTAAAAAAAAATGAAAACAAAACAAAACAAAAAAGCAGAGAAAGATGCAGAAAACTTACGGCAGAATGCACGATCTGCGATGGGTAAGGGTGGGGTGGGGGGGAAGGGAAGGGGATATATGCCTGAACTGAATTGGAAAATGATGTATGAAATACACAAAGCGTCAATAAAAATAAATTTTAAAAAAAAGTTGAAAATGACAAGTCATTCGGGTCACTCTGAGATGACTCCAAAGCAGATACTGCAGAGTGCACAGCCAGGGTTAAGAAGATAAATGTGGCTAAAACGCAAGGAGCTGTGATGCTCAGGCAGGCTCTAGGAGGATGAATCCAAGTCTGTGAGCTGTCCTGGACATCAGTGCTGTCTTTGCTGTCACTGCCACTGTCATCTCCAGCCAGGTTCTCCTGTTCACAGGCCTCTTCAGAACCAGGAAGTGTGCTGCCCTGAGTCTCCTGGTTCTCCCTGGACCCTAGAACCACATATCTGCTCTTCTTCAGCCCCATCTGCAGTCTCAGTTCATCCGCCATCTGAGGGAGAAACAGTTTCATAGCGTAAGCATCCTCCTGTCTGCATAGTACTTGGGTTCTAAGTCGCTAACCCGGAAGCTGAGGGTATTACAATATGGTGCAAGGATGCTTGGTTACTCTTCTGACGTGCAGGGCCCGTGAGACCTGGTCCATTAGCTTCTATGATTAATTATTTAAAAACCAATGACAAAACGAGGAACAAACATGCATAGCTTGTACTACTATTGAGCACACTTGGTTACTCTCATCAATCACCAGCCTTCTCCTGGGGCATGCGCCATAAGAAAGGAGTGAGAGGCAAACTCAGGAAAACTTCCTTCACCATCTCTTGGGTTTTTGCTTAATTCTTTCAGAGGCAGGTTAAGATACCACTGACGTGTTTGTTATAGTGTTCTCTTACTGCCCTGTGCAGGCAATACTCCATTGTGTTGACTTTGTGTCTTGGGAGATATTTTAAACATAACTGGTAGTAAGACACTGCAACAAGAAGAAAGCCAGCTTTTTCACACCGCTAAGCACAGACACACCCACCAAAATCTCTGCAATGGCATTGCTCCATGGCTCTCCTCGCCAACAAAGGCAGAGTAACCCATCCTTGTCTGGCTTTATTCGTTCATTCATAATTATCTATGTATGTAGATATATACTTCAGTAACATGTAAGTTTGTTTGTGGTGAACTCTGTTCAGGTTGATTGAATCACCTGCATTCATGTATGTGACATCTCTACATATGCATATATAGATGTTTCTAATATCTTTATTCTAAATACAACATTAGTGAAATTTATTCAGGAGCTATCTTGTTCATTCAGTATGGATGTTATACTCTGCTCTTAAAGATGCATCTTGTATTAATATATTTTGCCTGAGTGCATAGCCCTAGGACTTTAGTATTATATTTGGTTCTGAACAGAGAGTAATCCCTTCCACAGTTCCCATGTCTAGTAGTCAATTAAAGAAAGCAGTTTTACCGGTTTTATAAGAGATCACCTCTACAATAGTTGTCTCCAATTTACAGTTGGGGAGCGACCTCATCATTGTCATATTTCTCCTTGTTCTATGGGTGGGAAGGCAAGGAAGTCTCTCATATCAGAACCTTTGTGGCACCTAGAAGGTAAGTTTCATTAGGACTCATTATAACTAGTTGTTACATGTAGGATCCACAGAGGGGTTCGATGTTTATGGCAATCTGAGGCTTTTCTTCCTTTGAATGTTCAGACGGGTCAGCCTTTCCGTTGCCACTTTTTGGTACATCCTACTCAATGCAAACCTGTATCTTTTCTTTCTCAGCCGTTAAGTTGGTGACGTTTTGTCCTGTTGGAACAAACAAATCTTTTCCCATAGTTAGTTTTAAGATTTGAATTGCAAGGGTTTGATGAAAAGGTTTCATGTCTTTCTGTATCCCCCCCCCCTTTTTTT